>VZQC01010528.1:2108752-2284582 GCA_009823505.1 Rhizomys pruinosus
AAAAAAAAAAAATCAACTCTCCCTCACCCAGCAGTAATCAGCTACGCAACAGTTCTTTGGCTAAGACTGAGTCTGCTGCCCATTTCCACAGCTCTATGCTAGGTTTCTGCCTGTTTGTCTTTGCACGGATCTTATGCACACTGTCACCATTGCTATAAGTCCATATGCACAAGGTCCCAGGAACCTCTAAAACCATATCCACGTGGTCACGTGCCTCTTCCCTGGCTCTTAAAATCTTTCCACCCTCCTTCCACAATGGTCCCTGAGCCCTGGTGAAGTTTAATATGGGAATCCTGTATAAGAACCCACACTCTGCAGACTCTTATTCTCTACACTTTGGACAGTTATGGCCCTTTGTGTTCATTGATTTCTATTGCATGAGGGAGCTTCATTGATGTTTTTGTGTACTTTACAGTTCACAGGAGAACTTGGCTGAGAGTCTTAAGGTTAAATATAAAAAAGGATGGATATCATCAGAATAAAAAGGTGCTTTGTACTAGAACATAAAGAAATCATTTAAATCTTCCCAAATTCAAATTTTCAAAATTATTGAATATGAATCCTTAAAAAATTTTTTCAAAATTATTTGCTTCCTTATTCTCACTGCTGCTATAACTAAGAATTCTTTTTTTTTTCAATTGCTAAGACTTGATTCCACAAACCACCGACACTGTGTAATGGTGAGTTACTGAACAGTTACACAGTACCTAAGTGCCACAAGTTTCTTGAAAGCAAAGTTGTGGTTTGCAAAAAAAAATGAAACAAGCAGCCAGTCCTTCCTGAAAAGCTCAGAAACCACATTTACCAAAACAGGAATAAATTATAGAGAACTGCTGAGATCTGTTCACTACCTTCCCAGCTTAACACACACACAGTGACTTCTCCCACGGAGAGCTGCTTCCATTCCCAGTGTAGAAAAGCCAGAATCACCGCCCTGCTCTGAGGGGAACTGTTCCTCCTCCAGGAGAGACAACAAGGAGAAACAAAACCATTTCACTAAAAATACATGAAGACTGCAAACTAATTCAGAAGCATGTTCCTGAAAATGTGTATACTGAACAACTGTGCGGGCCTTTCCCAAGGTAACCCACATTTTCATGAGTGACTGGGGCAGGGTTGCAGGATCTGGGGGGGGGGGGGGCAGGAGACAGGACACGAACGCCACTGGCCTAAGTGAAGAGGAAACACTCTGCTATGGAAAAAAAAAATCAATATACTTGCTTTAGAAAAACAGACTTACATTTCAGGCAAAATATCCTATAGATTTCCTGATGGTATTTTTCCTTGTTTTCTTATTGAGCTTTTGTACATTTCATGTAACAGTTCTCAATCAAATTTAGAACCCCTCCCCCATCCATGCCCTACAACCCCACTCGTGCACTCTACCATACATGTGAAGTCCTATCCAGTCAAACATCTGTACCCAGATGCTTTAGTACAAATTCATCTACTGGAGTTTAGTCAGATTATCCAGAGATCGTTAAGTAAGGTCTACTCTCCCTCGTCCAGCAGTAATCAGTCTCTGACAGTTTCCAGGCTGGGGTTGGCCAGCTAGCCGGTCAGTCACTTCCCTTGTTCCACTCTGGGCCCTTGTCTGAGTGACTTGGCACGGGTTTTGTGCTTGATGCCAACATTGTGGCAAGTTCAAATGTGCAAGCTTCCAGTAGCCTGACAGCCTCTGTTTCCCTACGTTCACCGACCAACCCTGGCTCTTCCAGTCTTTCCCCTCCATCTTCCACAATGATCTCTGAGCTGTGGGTGGGTGAGGTTTAATATAGGAGTCCTATCCAGGAACACACACTCTACAGTCAGTTGTTCTCTAAAACTTGGTCAATTGTGGCCTTCTGAAGATAGTTTTTTGTTGTTGTTGTTTTAAAGGAAAGGAAATTATGATGAAAGCTATCTACACTATATACCTATACACCTTATAGAGTTTATTTTTTTGAGTTTCTTTTAAAAAATGTATAATCCTGCCAGGCAAAGTGGCGCACGCCTTTAATCCCAGCACTTGGGAGGCAAAGGCAGGCAGATCTCTGTGAGTTCAAGGCCAGCCTGGTCTACAGAGCAAGCTCCAGGCCAGCTGGGACTAAAGGGAGACCCTGTCTCAAAAAGATACCCCCCCAAAATAAGTAAGTAAATAAATAAATAAATAAATAAATAAATAAATAAATAAATAAATGAAACAATCCAACAACTGCAGGCTGCTTCTGATTCAAACCTGTCCCAATCTACTCCAGTATCTGAAGCTGCTACCCAGAACCACGAGTTCACACTGACACAAGAGCACATTTTAGAAAGGCAAGAGAAGGCTGCAGTCTTTGGAGCTGCACTGGTCTATCCCAGGGTCTCGGGATACAGAGGGTAGTTTAAAGCTCAAAGCAGCACATCAGGGAAAATAGTGTCAAGAAATCAAATGACTAAGTATTCCACATTCCAAAATATCTGACTATGACTATAGGATATCAGAATCAAATTGAAAGTCCACATTGGAATGAACAGTTTTTAGAACTTCATTTGCAAGTTCTCTGAACAGAAAATAACTGACACATTAGTAAAATGATCCTTCATGGCAATCTGAGAAAGTACAGCATAAGTCTAGCACACCTGTCCTGGGCAAAAGTGTTTGAAAATGTTAATAAAGACAGAAGGAAATAATGTAGACATGTATATTAGGAGAAATCTCTGCTCAAATAAATGCCAGTTGTTCCTTCAGTGTCAGAAAGGGAAGATTCCACAGCAAGCACATGGCTTAGCTGAAATAGCCTCACATAAAAGGGATGAAGTCACCATAATGCCCATTAGAGAGAGTCTGAAACAGACCCTTCACTCATCACTTACAGTCTAAGAAGTACCTGTCAGGTGCCATCCTAGGCTCTGGGGTCACTAAGGAGACTGACTAAAACACCATCTGATCTCCAGAAGCACTTAGACAAGAATGTGGGGGACAATAATACGACTGATGCTGGGAAGGGGGGCTGCCCATGATCCCTCATAAGAACAAAGGAGGGAGCGTTGGGCCATCTCTTGGACATCAGCAATGCTAACTAGAAGAGATGGCGAGGGGATCTTCTTCCACATCATCCTTACCTTTCCACGCCCAGGCCTCTGGGAGGCATGACTATACACTGCCCAGCACTGTTCTAGACTTCACTTGTATATGCTAATTCATTTATTCTCACTGACCCTAATATTCCACGTACATATGGGACTCAAAAAGGTGACAGGCCCTTGGCTCAAAGTCTTGTAGCTAATGAGCCCTGCCTGGACAGCTGAGCTCATGTACCTTCAAGTCCTGAGAGCCTGAAATGGAGTTAGAGAAGACTGGCTAGAGAGATGAGCTCACAGAAACTCCAGAGGCAGCCCATGTGCTAAAGGAAAGGACAGTGAGGAAGGTCCATCCATACAAACTCCAAGTGTATGACACTTGCTACTCTACACACAGACCTTGATTCTGAAGCAAGAGCTACGGTTTTCTGGCTGTGGGCTCAGGGGCAACTTCCCCTAACTACACTTATTCCCCTTTCTATTTGAAATGCAATAAATGAATCTTCTTATGAGCTAGAGGCAGTGCTGAGAGGGAAGAGCATTGCAGAAAGCCTCCCAGAGGCTGGTGTACCTCGGGTACATTGATCTGTGCCTGAGCTGTCCACGATGGACCTTAAGCTCTCCTCGGAAAACCAGAGGATAACCACTGGCAGGTTGGGCCAATGCGCAATTTAAATGAGATGACAGCTGGACAGCAGACAGCAGGGACTGGAGCACAGTAATCATGTGAAAGATGAAGTCCTTACCACTAGATAGATTTCCTTCTAGCAGAGCAACCTGTCACGACTTTTCTCACCAAAAGACAGTATGTTAAAGGGGAAATATACAGAAAGAAGTGGATCTCACACTTTACACAAGGTTATCAGATGAAATATGACACTCTAGATTGAATTCTGGAACAGAAAAAGAACATTTATGAAAGCCACATGAAGCCTAAAACTTTAAAAAAAACAGTAGCATAAAAGCTAATTGTACTTTTTAGCAAATGTATAAATGTTCTAAAAGATCTATTCAAGAGGGGAAGGTTAGTGACAGGACTATAGGAACCTTGCTTTTTTTTTTTTGCAAATTTTCTGTACATCTGAAACTATTCCAAAATAAGTTTTTTTGCCTTAGGTTATATAAAAACAAATAATGTTTCGACCACTGAACACTAAAGGCCTTCTGAAATTGTAGCTACTTGCCAAAAGCATCTAAAATGGAAGACTTTTGATTGGCTCGATGGCAAGAAAAGATGTCACCTGCAGCACCCACCAAACTACAAACACATGGTGGTGGTGGTGGTGGTGGTGGTGGAGGTGGTAGAGGTGGAGGTGGTAGTGGTGAACTGCTGTATCAGAAATGGGGTTTCAAGAACCACTGGCTGACCAAAGGGATTCATTTGGGTATAGATTAGATGGACTTCTGTAAAGGCTTTGCAGGCCACACGTTCCCTCCTGCCACCACCATCCTTGTGAAGTAAAAGCACAATGACCGTGTGGCTGTACGGCAATAAAACTTTATGTACAAAGACAGCAAGACTCGGGCCGCAGCTGCTCACCCTGTATTAGATGGGCCAGAAAAGTCAGTTTGGTGAGGATGAAGGAGACGAAGACAGAGGATGACAAACTCCGCAGGCTTGAGAAAGCCCTGTTCCTTCCTCTGCACTGACTTAAGGGGGGACGGAAATGGAGTTTCCCTGCTGGGCTGTGGGGTCGCTTGACACATGGCCATAGATCCTGGAGAAAAGCCTACTTTTGCCTCATCCTTAGACCAATGTAATTTCTTACTGTAGTCTAAATGTGTACCCTTCTATTTACAGACAAGTGTGCCTCTCACCACTCATCAAAGAAGCTTCTTTTTGCAACATATGGAGAATAACAGAGTTTCGCAATGGGTCAAACTCAAGAGAAATTGTGAGATCCTTAGCCCTAAGCAATTGTTTTCAATGCAACTTCTATACAAAGGATGAATGCATCTTTCAACTCTTACTTGAGAGGTTTCTTATGCAGCTGATGGTGATTAACACAGAAACCCACAACTGGCCAACGTGCAGAGAAGAGGCTGCACAGTGCTCATTCCTGAATAGGACACCTATTTCAAATTTTTACTTCCCAAGATTCAGGGATCATTGTGGAAGATGGCGGGGGTGGGGCATGGGACGGGATGGGGGGGACTGTAAGAAGCATAAGTGATAGATGACAAAAGGAAACGTTTTCCAGACAGCTGGTCAGTTACACATATAAACTCATAGTAATGGTGACTGCATGCACAAGTCCCACGTAAGCTCAAATCAGACCAGGAAATAGGTAAGAAACCTTGACCCAACCTAAGGAACTTTTGACAACCGATGGCTGCTGGGAGGGTGAAAGGCAGTTTATTACAGGGACAGATCACTTGGTTGGTTGACCAGGCTCCAGTGGATGCAGCCACACTGAGGGGCATGTGGGGACACACATTAGAGTCTACAGGCCATACTGTACATGTAGTGGGGTACATTAAATTGGATGGGGGAAAGTTGGGGGAGGTGCAGATGGGGGAGGGGATCTAAATACCATTAAATTATATTGTATGAAAATCACAAAAATTCAATAAAAATAAAAACAAAAACAAAACCTCTCTGGGGGTTGCTCCCCATTGGCTCTCATGAATGAGGGAGCTGACCTGCCACAGAAGCAGTAACATGCTTAGCGTGGAGAAAGAGTATCTTTTGTAGGGGATATGTGTAGGCAGAGAAGGGAGGAGGGCACCTTGTGAACCTCAAGAAGAAGTACACAGTCACATTTAACACGGTCCTCAGCCTAGGACATGATAAGGCTCCTGTGTAGATTTCTCCCTCTAATGAGAAAGGCTACCACCATCTTTTCACATGACATCCTGAGTGAGTACTTTTACTTTTATATAAGGGGTTTTAGAATACATCTCTAACCGAACCTTCCACTCAGAGAGTAACCTACACATCTCATGTCTTTCCTGCCCAAGAACTGCTGTGGAATCAGGTATGAGAGCTGACTGAATCTGAGCTACACTAAGGGAACTATAGCTTCATTCCAAAAAACTGCAGGCCGTTAGAGCTCTGAGGGCTGTGGTCCTGTAGGGTCACTGACAAGAATGCTCCTACCAGCTCTATTCTTGTGCAGAAAATAGCAGCTACCTAACTGGAGAGCTGAATCTATAAATAAGGTCACGCATAACTCAGGAAGGAAGCACAATTGCTCTAGGAAGAAATCCCCTGTGGTTACTCACCAAGCTGACTGATGAACTCCCTGTACAGTTGGACCACCTATCCTACACCAAATAATTGATAGATACGGCTGGGTCTTAGGTGATTGCCCATGCCTTGGCCATGTGATATTACGTGGCTATTCTCAGAGATTTCCAAAGGAGTGAGGCTAGGCTCAGTCCTCTTGAGATTGCTAAGGCAATATAACCTAAGGCCAACATCCAGGGCTCCTCCAAGGCTACAGAAGCCATCTCCCTGAGAGGCTTGGTGGGCAGATTATATAACCAATGGACCAGGAAGTAGAGGTCAAGTTTAAGAAGATCATACTAGGTTTTCAGGGTTAGGAAAATCCCAGCAGGTGGCTGCCCAGAACTCTTGGGAGGGCAATGACTGGGCTTTATTAACTGTGCTATCTTGAAACCTCAACACTGCAGAAGGGCGGGTGTTTTCCTTCTCCTTTTATGACTAATCTTGCTAGGCTTGGTTTGCTTAAATAACTTACATAAGTTCTCCAAGGTCTTAGGGAGAAGAATGCTTGACTCTGAAATCAATGCTTTCTCAGGCTAAACTGTCTCCCCACCAATAGAGAAAGCTAACGAGGTCCCTACATTATTTACACTGGAGTCACAGCCAACCGGTTCATAAGCAGGCAACAATAAATGCCAACAAGGGCATCAAGCAAGAAAAATCTTTAGTAACAAAATCCAATGAGACTAAGAGGAAAAACAAAGTAAAACAAGATTTAATATAAGAATTATTTTTGAAGCCTTAGCAGTAAAAACAGCACTACAAAATTTAGACATGTGTCTTTATTTTAGAAAATCAACTTTTCTTCATGGGGTTTTAAAGCTATATAGATAATCAATATTCTAACTTAAAAATAAAATTCCTAAGTTTCTGAACATGTAGTTGCACCACATCAGAAAAACACGAGTTAAGCACACATTAAGTGTTACACATAGCAAAAGCACCAAAATCACCCTAGCAACTAAATGGACCAGTAGAATACCACTGTTTCCTTATGACACTGGAGAAAAAGAACTCAAGGAAATATATGTGAAACAAGTTATATCCCAAAAGACAGGCGGGGAATGTACATTTGTGGTTGAAGGACCCACATGGATCTTCTAATTGGCTTCAAAAGCTTCAGGGATGCAGAGGGGAGACAGGGACATATTCCTCAGGAAAAAAGTGGAGGTGCTGCTCTATTGCAATTATGAGAATTTCAAGTCTCTCAGCCCTGAAAAACCTTAGAAAAAGTATTAGGTGATGAAGATGCAACAACTGTATGCAAGGACTTACTTCCCAGAGGTAACTATAGCTCCCAGCCACATGGCCTAACAGTGGTCCCTACAAACCACAGACAGTTACATGCTAAAGCCACACCTGTCCCCCTGGGGTTTCAGATTCTAGGTGTGTGTGTGGGGGGGGGGTAACACCTACATACTGAATGATAACCCCACAATCAACTGGACAATTTCAATGTCTACAGTAAAATAACTGCAACAGAACCCTAAGTCATAGAGGCAGAAAGGTCAGGGGTCAAACTCTACCCATGTCACTGGCTGGTCAGGTGGCTTACTCCTGTTTTCCTGCGCTCTTTGTGTCCTGGCTCCCTATCCTCAAACATCAAAGTGGATCCACTCCACTGAGCTGATATGAGCATTCATATAAAATGATTTAGACTAAAACAAAGTCTAGACACCCACGTACCTAATGTCCCATGGTCTTAAGTCCTAACAGATAACCAATTAAACCTTCTCCACTGCCTCGAACCACCACTAAAGTAAAAACGTTCTACCTCTTCTGATCCCCAGTGTCCACCCCCCCCCAGGTAGAGAAAAGACCTAACCCTACAGGGGGCTCAAAGCAGGCTAATATATCCTTTCCCTACTCCTCAGCTCCTGCCTCTTTTCAGACCTGACCACCCCCTTAGACCTGTCTCTCTGAGCCCGCCCAGTAGTGTATCTAATCCATTCTTCACAATGCCTAGGACTGGACAACATACTTTTCCCCAGAAGACACTGAGTCTGCCATAGACCTTAGTCCATGGAACCACCACATTTCATAGTGAGGACCAACTTAGGGGCAAGCACAGAAAAGTTGATGTACTTGAAAAATTGTCTCCGCATTAGACAAAAAACCAAAAAACAAAAAAACTGGACATTGTTAAAATGTGTGATTCATTTATTCCCTTTAATTATCACCCTCTCCTGGGGTCTTTCTAAATTTACACAGTATTCTTGCTCCTGTTAATTACCAATGCAATACATGTTTAACTGTGGCCAAGAATGCAGATATGTAAAAAAAAAAAAAAAAACACCAAACTCTTCTATTTTCTTTTGAAACAATGATCAGAATATTATGGCAAAAATATTAAGGTACTAACTGCTAGGATAACTGACTACCCTGGCCTAATAAGGATAGAGGTGTACGTGGTGAGGCTAGGGTGCTACTCAGCAGCATGCAATGCTACCAGGTCATAGGCTGAATGTCCAGCACCACAGAAAACAAGGACAAACAAAATTTTTAAATAAAACACAACACAAACAAGCAAAGAATGGGCAGTTGATGAAGGCTTGCAGAAAGAGAGGGAGGGAGGGGGAGGGAGGGAGGAAGGAGGGTAAATGCTAAGTATCTTTTAAACCAAAGTTGCCATGGGGTGCTAAGAACTCTATCCCAGGCTTTGAGGAGGAGGCACCGTCTGATTCCCGACCAGCGTATTGACAGGACTTTCTGTTCTAGTGCCTAGCTCAGGTCTTTATCCTGTGTTCGGACTATGGACACCAACAGCATGGGTCACATAGGTTCCTGTTTGCAGTGATGCACAGAAATGCCTTACCCTTGGCTACTAGAAAGCAGGTTTACAGAGGAAACTCCACAGCAGCCGTGATTGTGATCTGGGCAGCATGTAAGTACAGCCGTGGCCTCTGGCAGGTGGAAAACAATGAGCCACAATTGGATTTCTTGGGTTTCTGCTGATGTTTATGACTCGTGGGTATTATTCACTGCAGTCAATCAATGTGAAGCTATTACTTACCTGTATGCTCAGTGAGGTGGTGGGTTACTTCATTGCCAGTGAAGAATTGCTAGCCTCAGACTCCTTGGAGGACATGACATCATAGGTCAAGGTATTTCAAATGTCCCAAAGTCATTTTACCCCCAAATAAAGTAGTTTTCTCTAAACAGATTTTCTTCTATTGTAATTGATGGAGCCAGGTCCTTGACAAGTAATCCTTTTAGATTCCCTGCCCCAAAAGAAAATGTCTTTTAAGAAATAGCCAGACATTTCTCTCTACTTTTCTCCCCAGATTGCAAATGAAAAAGCACGGCCTCCTGTTCCACCACATTCAAGATGGCAGTGTCCTGTGCTGGCTCTTTGCTGGCTGGGGATGTTGGTACATCTCACTCTGGGTGCTGGCGGGTCTCCATGGAAGAAGTGTCCTCTCCTCTGTGGCACTTGGTTTTGGTTGTTAGGAATATTATTATTTGTCCAAAGCATTTATCCCAGCCCTTTCTGTGGGACACTGATGTACTATAGAGATTTGTGCCTACCCAGACTCAATGACTGGTTTGTTGTTTATTTGATGCTGGGAGCAGAACCCAGGAGACTAGTGTATATTAAGCATGCAGTCTATCCACTAAGCTTATACCCAGTTCAATATTGGTTATTGAAATGCTAGATGAATGGTGGATATAAATTGTGGTATAATATTTTATACTCCCAGCTAAGTTGGTGGATGAAGTAGGAGGCTGTCTTGAGGACATGAGTTTAGTCAGCCTGGACAAGAGGGCAAAACTGCATCTCAAAACAAAAGTCACTGGACAGTACACCCATCTCTAATATACAGCCTGGCATACCATCTAGTGTGAGTGTTTGTGAACATATGTGTGGGTACCAGTGGAGGCCAGAAGGCATAAGGATTTCCTGAGCTAGAGTTATAGGTGGTAGTGAGCTGCCCCATGTCGGTGCTGGGACCTGACTCCCATCCACTGAGCTGTCTCTCCAGCTCACCATTTTTCTTAATGTGACAACGTGCTTGCTTTAAATTGGGCAAATAGAGTTTTCTCATAGACAACTACTTGGCATTTCAAATTTCTCAATTCTTGCCTAGGACTACATTTCAGCAAAGTGAACAATTTGTGTTGGAGATATAAAAGTATCTCTTAAATATGATTGTGTGTTTAATATCACAATAAACTATGAATGATGTGTCTGATATTCAGGAAAAGAATCAATTCTTAATAGATTTCTGAAGAATTTGGCACATACTTAGAGATAGAGACAAAGTCTGCCTGTAATTTACAAATTACAGGTGGACTTGTGCTTTCTCTCTCCTCCTCCTCCTCTCTCCTCCCTCCCTCCCTCCTCTTTCCTCCCTCATCCTTCTCTCTTCCCTCCCTCCCTCCCTCCTCCCTTCTTTCCTCCCTCCCTCCTTCTTTCCTTCCTTCCCCCCTCCCCCTCCCTCCCCCTCCTCCCTCCCTCCCCCTCCCTCCCTNGTAAGAGTGTGTACAGTCAGTAACTGCAGGGTTGTATGCAAGAAATAGAGAGAAATAACAAAAGAAAAGAAACATATAGGGGCTGGCGACGAGAGGTTCTCAGTGGTTAAGAGCACTCGATCTGCTCTCCGAGACCCAGGTTCGAATCCCAGCACCTACACTGGCGGCTAAGAACCGTCTTAAACATCCAGTTCCAGGGGAATTCCGAACCCTCTCTTGACCTCCGTGGATTCAGACATGGGTTCAGCCAACCTATCATGCAGACCAGTACATCATTACACATAAAAAATAAAAAAAGAAACTTATAATTAAAAAAAAAAAACACATATACAATGAAAACCCACGTTACAAACACAAAGGAAAAGGCTATAAATGAGACTTCTTGGACTAATGCTGGACAAAGATGGACAGAAGCCACATGTAACACCCAAAAGATATGTGATGATATACAGAAGAAATCACTGTTTGTAAAATGAGAGCTTTTTACAAATACACAATAATTAATTGGGGAAATAAAATATTTACTATGTCAACAGTGCAAAAACACCCATAGAATCTAAGATCCACTTACTATTATTGAGGACTTTTTAATCTAGCTGGGCATGAAAGTACAGATTAGACAGATATATGCATACCATTATAAATGGTTAAATTTAAAATAAAAAAGGCAAATATTAACTAATACTTAAAGGCAATATCTTTTAAATGCCAAATATCAAGTACCAGCAGAGAAAGGTATATGTCACGGCTCCCTGAGACCCCAAAGATGGGGCAAACTGCCTCCAGCAAACCGGCAGGCACAGAGTGTTTAAAACATAAGATCCAGATGTGCAGGAACACACACACAGGCCACCAGGCAGGCATTACTGTTTATTTTTATTTTACTTGTATGTGTAGAGTGTTTCCTGCATGCAGTAAGTGCACTCATGCCAGCAATGCCCAGCGTCAGAGAGGTGGTAGAAAAGGGTGGGAGTCGTGAAACTGGGTATTAGATGGAGCAAACCATTGGGGTGCTGGGAAAGCAAACCATGCCCTCGTGCAAGAAGCAGCCATTAAGGCTCTACACCACTGAGCCCATGCTTCTCAGCAACAAAAAAAAAACATTTTTAAAAAATGATTCTCAGGTGTGGGTGGGCAATAAAAAAAAAAAAAAAAAAAGTAATTATATATAGACTATATTATATATATATTATATATCATTCTCATTAATCTATGGAAGCCTAAAAATGGTGATCCCCAAAAGTAAACAGAATCGTACCACTAGAGGCTGAAGAAGAGGGGAGATGGAAAAGATTGTTAACCAAGAAGCTGGATAAAGCAGTGACCTCTAATGGCCGACAGCATGGCAGGATAACAACTGAGTGGCTGCACATCCTACAACAGCCAGTAGAGAGCTCCACCCCGACTGATGATAAATCTTGAGTTGATGGATATGTTTATAACCCCAATCTGATCATTATATATACATACTGAAATGCCACACTATACACAAAGATTATTAGTATGTGTCAATTAAAAACATCAGCAAAACAGAGAGAACCTACTTATTCTTAAACTTACTCCTCAGAGAAGCTGTCCGCAATCAACACGGGCTGGACTCGGAGGGGAAGGGCCCTGAATTCCGGGTCAGAGCTCACAAACCATCACCTGAAAGCTTGATAGAAATGCAAGCATGCTCTACTGCTGAGCCAATGGCAGTTCAGGAGTATGGGTTTTAAATGTGTCCAACAGACAATTCTGAGGTTTGCTCTTTTGGACAGCATTCATCTATATACCAAGGATAAATCTGAGATGATAGAGACAAATAAATCGAGGGGGAGGGAGGGGGGGAGGGAGGGAGGAGGGGGGGGAGGAGGGGAGGGCGGGCACAACAACCTTGGGCATTCCTCGGAGCTGTCCCATCTTGTTTCTGAAATAGCCCCACTTGGCCTGGAACTAGCCGACAGGCTAGACTGGGTGGCTACTGAGCTCCAGGTCTCTGTTCTGTCTCAACCGTGATGTCTGGCTTTTTAATTTGAGTTCTGAATACTGAACTCAGGTCCTTTACATATTGCAAAGCAAGAACTTTACCAACTTGAGACATCTCCCTAGCCCAAGTAAAATCCTTTAAGGCATGCACCAGGAGCACTCTCACACTTAAAGAGAAATAGAGATGACTTTCATGTACTGAGTAAGAAAGAAGATGGAGATCTTGAATTAGGAGCAAGTCTGCATTCCAACAACAATCTTTCCAGGCTTCCTTCCACTGCTTCCTGCCCCCTCCCTTTTTGGCTCTCAAGGTTGGAGTACTTTTCATGACATTTTCAAATGTGTATGAATAGGAAGCTGGGGAATTCAGTCTTCATTTGATTTATGACCAAAAATATCAAGCTTTTCTTGCTTTGGGCCCAAATGTGCTGTGAACTGAGCAACGGCCATCCCAAGTCTCATAATGCCACTTTCCTGCCAAACCGCAATGGAAGACAATGACTGACTAAACTGTTCTCCACTGACTGTGATAGGCACTGACTGAAAGAAATAATTAGGGATCTGGTTTTCAGTAAAACACATGCAGAATAATTCCTACTTGAATGCAGCCCAGATTACAAGGCGCTGCGTACCAACACAGTAGTAACCAATGTTACTGTCACTTATAGTACTAAAGCAAAAGGGATGTTTTATTGCTGATATGTGGTAAAGGCAACCAGCATCTCTCTGTATACATGATTTAAAACCACAATACAGGGCGGAGAGATGGCCTTAGTCGGTTAAGAGTGCCGACTGCTCGTGCAGAGGACCCAGGTTTGAGTCCCCAGCACCCACAGTGGTGGCTGAGAGCATCTTTAACCCCAGTTCCAGGGCACGCGAGACTCTCTTCTGATCTCCGCGGCATTGCACGACACGCGTGCACAAACCTCCATGATTATAGTACATTCATACACAAAGAATAATAAAAATTAGCCGGGGAGGTGGTGGATACGCCTTTAATCCTAAGCACTCAGGAAGCAGAGGCAGGTGGATCTTTGTGAGTTCAAGGCCAGCCTGGTCTACAGAGTGAGTTCCAGGACAAACTAGGACTACAGGAGACCCTGTCTCAAAAGACAATAAATAAATAAATAAATAACATAAATAAATAAATAAATAAATAAATAAATAAATAAATGTTAAAAATAAAAATTTAAAAATAAATTAAAAATAAATAAAACCATAATACATAATAATCTTCAGCACATACAATAAAGATAATCTTGGGGAAAACAAGTGGCCCCGGTGAATGCACTTCCAAACTTGGGAGTTTCACTCTTGATTTCAGGTTAGCTTTTTAATATCTTCAAGTCGCCCCAAAATTTCCTCATGCCAAATTCCTGCTATCCTCTCTTAATACTTAATAAGTTCATAATGAGTTCATGTGAATTCAGCTGAAACTATAAAAAGCCAAGTAATGTGAGGGACACTTTCCAATCCATTTAAAGTCCCAGGAATACCCAGCTAGGGCCAGATGACATCAGTATCTGTAATCTTATTTAAAAATTTAGTTTAAAAATTTTAGTACTCTCTGGGTAAATTATAAATATAATTTGCGTAATTTGATTGACTAATCAAGTAAGGTCCCATAATTATTTGTGAAGCTGCTTTTGTCCTCTCTGAACACTCAGATGTCCTCTGTAGTTCCAGTATTACACGCTCTATGCTGATTCCTCTGCTTCAGTAAGCGCTGCAAGAGAACTCCCATGTATCCAAACAAGTTCATGGTTTTCTGTTTGTATTAGTATTATGTGGTCTGGTAGATCTGAGCTGATCTGCACAAGCCAGGGGATAAAACCAGATGTCATTTGATTCTGAAGTTTCCATTATGCAGTATGGAGTAAAAACAGAGCAGAATGCAATCAGAAACATCTACCAGAAATATCATTCTAAGACAGTTTCTAGAGTCAACTGATGACAGTGCACGCATGCTCATTTCTCTCATTGTCTGCAAAACTCGTGAGAAGACATGCTGAGAGGAACAGGAACAACGTCCGTGACTCAAACTACCACACACTGAACTCAGATTAGACTGGAAGCCAGTAACTCATGGAGCATTCCGGGTTAGGAAGGAGGAGACACTAGTCAACAAAGATTTTGCTTTACAAAGCCCTTCTCTCTTGAGCAGCCAGCCCCACTGCAGAGAGAATAGAATGGATTCAAATGGATTCAGTGCTTGCTGGTTAAGAGGAGACAGTGCTGGTCTTCGTTCCTCAGCACCAAACTGAAGCACAGGCAATTTACGGGGCGATGCCCAGCCCCACTAGTCCCCCTGGCAAACTTATGGGGGCAATGCACAGCCCCACAGCTCCCCCTGCAACTTATGGGGCAGATGCACAGTCCCCACAGCTCCCCCTGCAACTCACAGGGCAGATGCCCAGTCCCCACAGCTCCCCCTGCAACTTACGGGGCAGATGCCCAGTCCCCACAGCTCCCCCTCCAACTTACGGGGCAGATGCCCAGTCCCCACAGCTCCCCCTGCAACTCACAGGGCAGATGCCCAGTCCCCACAGCTCCCCCGCAACTCACGGGCAGATGCCCAGTCCCTACAGATTTCCCCCGCAACTCACGGGCAGATGCCCAGTCCCTACAGATCCCCCGCAACTCACGGGGCAGATGCCCAGTCCCCACAGCTCCCGCCATCTGCCAACAGGTGGTTTCTGTCTGGTCCAGGAGTCCCAAGGGCAGCTGAAGTCGTGGGAGATGGGGAGGAAAGCGAGTCCTGACTGCTGGTCGGAGTGTCTTCCTTAGGTAGGCTGGGATTATCACCTAGAGGGAAAAGAGCAACCATTCAAAAATAAAAAAAAAAATAGCTCTACTAATAATTACATGGCATTACTTGATTAGTCAAATTATTTTCAAAATTACATTAACAATTCAGCGTATCCTGCCTTTGAAGGTTTGCTTCTGTGTTTCTGTTCTTCAGGTTGCTTGTCCTAACAAAAAAAAAAAAAAAATCGGAGGGACTGCTTATGACTTTGGTCCCATCCAATGGTACTATTGGAAGGTATGGGAATGTTAAGAGGTGAACCTTATGGGAGGTCTTCCTGGCCACTGGAGGCTTGTCCTTAAGTGGACAGTGGGACGCCCATTCCTTTCCTCTTCCCCTCCCCTTGGCAGCCAAGAGGTAAACTGTTCCCTACTACATGCTTCCTGTTGTCTCACCCCACAAGCGGAAAAACAAAGGGCCAATAGTCAGAGATCTAACCCTCTAAAACAGTGAGCCAAACTGAACTTTTTTTTTCTATGTAAGCTGGCTTATCAGGTATTCATTACAGTAACAGGAAGCTGACTAGCATGTAGACCAATACTCCAGGAAGGGTTACAGTAAAAGAAAACACATAATTTGAAAGCAGGCAAAATTGAAACAAATCTTCTATGTAGCTACGGTGACTGCCTGATATCCATCAGATACAAAGCAGTGACAAGATGGAGGACAGCCCAGAGTGGCACAGCAGCCTTGCAAAGCCCAATGCACGCTCTAGTCACCTGTTCGGGCCTTGTGCACACCACACACGCCCTCTACCACTGAGCTACACAACCCTGCTGTAGTCACTTCACTTTCACAGTCACTCCTTTTAGTGGTTGGGCACCCTCCTCCCTCAGGTGCAACCCTTTAATGGGCATCTACCTGTGAGCAGAAATAATGCTAAAAGACTTTTGTTATGAACAAACAAGACACAAAGGACTCAATATGAAACTGGCATCCTCACATCCAGCTTAAACCTGGCCTTCTCCACGAGGCAATTGGCCAGCACCTCGTCTGCCCTTCTCTGTTCTTTTGTAACTAAAGCATCATCAGTTTGGCACTCTGCTGGGCCGTGTAATCGTTTCACAACCTGATCTAGCCACCCACTTCCATTCATACTTTTTTTTTTTTTTTTTTTGAGGGCGAAAATCATGTCTCAAGCTTGGTAATTCTTAAACACTGTGTTGCCAGGCAAAATCAAGAGACTTCATAAAAGTGTTGTGGACTTTCTGTTATAAGAAATAGTATATTGTGGGGGTGGAGAGATGGCCTAGCGGTAAGAGCACCGACCTGCTCTTGCAGAGGACCGGTGTTCGATCCCACCAGCACCCACATGCAGCTGAGAAACCATCTTAACTCCAGTTCCAGGGGAACTGAGACCTCTTCTGACTCCGAGGCATTGCAGACACGGGTGCACAAAAACCTACATTGCAGACGGGATATTCATACAACATAATAAAAAATAATAAAATTTTTAAAAAAAGAACTATGAATGTGAAAGTCACTGGCCCCAGAAACAGAGAAAAAGATCTTTGAAGCTTTCAAAGCAGTCTCACAAAATCAGCTAGCAATTTCCATGTCTCAACATCTCTGCTCCAAGCTACAATAGTCTCACTCAACTAGCATTTCCTGTGCTTCTACCTATGCACCAGGCACCATGGATGAAAATTATGAAGTTACAGCAACGGTCCCCAGCCCAAAGGTGCTCACAGCTCACAGGAGACAGGTGATAACAGACAGAGCAAAGGTTGGCATTTACATAATGTGACTTTCTCAAGGGGCTTTGAGACTCAGGGAAAAAAAAAAAAAAAAAAAAAAAAAAGAGTGAGAGAAAATTTTAAGCCTGCTAGTATGTAGGAGCAGGGGAGACCTCAGGGAGAGGCACAACAGAAAGAGGGGGGAATTACTGCCAGACTCTTCAAAAAGTCTCTGGTAGGAAGACATCAAGGTTGAAAGACAGGTGAGAACCTGGCAGTTTTCAGGGATTTCAGTAGTTACATTTGGCTGGAGAGCAGAGTCAAAAGCAGCAAACAGGTGTCTGTAGTAGATGAAGAGCTCTGCATGCAGCACCACGGCACATGAACGCGTTTGCAGGTGCAGGGAAGTCAGTGCAGGGAGTCCAGAGTGACATGATCTGAGAGTGCACCGAAGGCACTCACACTGCAGTCACGGGAACTCAGGAATCAGGTGAGGGGACAGAAACGGTGACTCCGTGACTCAAATGTTCTTACAACAACTAGGGAGAAAGCCATAGCCTGGCTTTATTTTCTTGCAAAGTTGAGGGCCAAGCCAGGAGTCTCAAGGATCCCAGGCAAGTGTTCTGCCACTTGAGTGACAGCCCATGTTCTGATTTGTTTTTGATCTTGGAAGTATGTGAACCAACAGTGCTTTATTTTCATGATCACCAAAAACAATCTTCAGAGACTGACTCACAGAAAGTTAGATCAAGAGGAAGGAACTCTTAAGGCCTTGCCAATTCTACCATACCCATTCTTAAAAATTAATTTTTGAGTATTCTAGTAAGCTCTTACTCTGGGCAGAACGTTCTAGCTCTGAGGATAGTGCGCTCTTCTCTCCATCTTCTGGTCTTTCACTTCAACAACATTTCTTTTTTGCATGGCTGAGGAAACAGAGTGTTATACTCTCCTACTCTTGCCTCTTCCTCTTCCTCTTCCTCTTCCTCTCCTCTTTCTCCTTCTCAAAGAAGCTGTTTTTGCAGCAGATACAGACTAATTACAGAGATCCACTACCAGTCATACTGCAGAGAATGAAGCGACCACGGGCTTCCCAGTTGCATCAAACACATCTACAATGCAACTTTTATACCTAAGGGAACATCTCAGGAGAGGAGAGAAAGATTGTTCCGAGGTGGAGCACCAGGCCACCTGCTGCTAGACAGAGTCGTCTACACACAACAGGGAAGCTGCACCATGAAGTCTCAACAACATGGTTGCTAAATAAGATCTGCATATGACAACACAAGTTGGCGTGGCTCCGCATATGGGGGAAATTTCATAAGCTCCCACCCCTAGGTGAAGAGCTACAGGCAATCACTTGATGGCTGCTGGAAAAGGGAGAATCAGTTTTATGGTTGTTCCCAAGTGGTCAGCCCTAAACACATACTTACATACAAGCAACACTAAGTGGACAGAGTAGGGTGTATGTGTGTGTGTGTGTTGTGTGTGTGTGTGTGTGTGTGTGTAACATGGTATAAGAACGAGAGGATGGGATGAGTTGGAGGATGAGAGCAAGGGGTAGTAATGATATAAAGACAGCACTCATGTATCACACACACCACACACCACACACACACACACCAACAACACACACACACTTACTTATTCTGGAAACAAAAATGTCAAAGCACTCCCTTTAAATCCTTTCCTCGCTACTCCTCCCCTTAGCCTGAAATGCAGGCCTGACATGAGTCCACACAAGGCTTCTGCAACGCTGCAACAATCTTGATGATGGGTTTTTCACGACTGCAAGTCACCTCCCTGGTTCTCATTCTTAAATACCTGGCTCACACATTAGCAAAAAGTAAGGAACAAAAAGGAAGACAGAAAAAAGAAGAATGAAAGAGGAGATCTGATGCATTAGTTAGATTTCATTTTAGCAAATCTTCCAGTTACACATTTGGTTAGCTCGAAGACAGCTGCAGGCTGCCACTGCAGGGTCCAGGTCAGGCCAGAATAATCTCAGAGACTTCTAATTATCAAATGGTTAATCACTAGGATCAGAAAAAGATTTACTGTGAACAAAGTAACTGTGCGTATAAGAACACAGTAACATTCTTTTGATACAGCCCAGTCAGGGATTTTTCTAGCCAAGATAGCAATAAAAGTCCAAGTGGAAGCCCTCCCCTTTCTCACATATGCCTAGCGATAGCAAAAAAGATAAGAATGTCTAAAAAATTTGAAGATATAGTAGAGTCAAACATCTGTTCATTTTTCTCTGCATAAAAGAAACAGAAGCATTCAAAGGTCAGTAGAAGCACAAGCCAAAGGCTACTGGTTCCAAGACACACTAAGCCCAGGGCATGTGATACAGCAGGCCTTGGGCAGGAGAGTGAAGTGCAAGTGGGGGAATGAAAAGCTCTCTACACAAAATAAAACCATTGGCCACCGGGCTCCCCACTTGCCTGAGGAAATGGATTTGACATCTCTACCTTTTCTATCCCTGCAGCAAGAGTTATATACTAACAAAATTTGGGTCTGAACCAAGATTCTGGGTAAACTGCTAGAAGCAACCACTAAAAAGGGGAAAGAAGGAATCAGTCCATCCTAGCCATGCACACTCATGACACCATCAACTTAATGAGGAACTTGTAGACTGCAACTTCTAACAACAAAATGAAAACTAAGATAATGTTATAGTTTATACACACCATGTTCCCCAGAGGCTCATGCTATGAACACTTGGTGCTCACAGAGGCACTTTTGAGGGAGGTTCTAGAAACTTTTGGGAGGTGGGCCTAGCTGGAGAAGAAGGTAACTGGGGACAAGTCATGTGGGTCACTGTGTTCAGCACCCTGCTACCACCTCATGACTTGAGTATCTATCTTCTGCCACATGCTGCCACTACCATGTCCTTCCACTCAGCTACACAGGGCCAACCAACTTCATGGCTCAACCCTCTGAAACCAGGAGCCAAAACTGCTCCCTTGACTTTGTCAAGTACTTGGGCACATTTAGAGGAAAAGGATACTATATATTGTCACCAAATTTAGCAATATGAAAATCCAATAATTTAAGGATGCATAATATAGAGAACAGAAGAACTGCTAGTATCTCAATTCCAGAAGAAACAAACTAAGATGAAGAATGTTTAAAAGTAAAAATTTAAAGAAACTACTAAAGAACTGAAACTAAAGAATCAAGAGTAGGCAAGTATGAAATGTGTAAACAGTATGTGAAATTAAGATCAAATGCAAAAAACAAAAAACAGAATATATACAGATATAAAGAGCATATCATACAAAATAAAGTCAAATTGACACCAGAATTCTCAGCGACACTAAATACAGAACAAAACTGAGTAAGTCTTAAAAGAACTGAAGAAAAGGAAGTGCAAGCAAGAACTTTATATCCAAACTGTCAGTCAAATCTGAGGGCATAATAAAAATATTATCAGACCATAAAATCTCTGAAGGTGTGCCATGTAAAGAACTCTAGTAGTAATACTCTTCCAGAGAAAGTCTTCAGGATTTAAATAAAAGCGGCAACACAAGATGTTCAACCCTACTTATTAAAGATTACCTGCTTCAATAAATAAGAAAATAAGAACAAAAAAAAAGGAAAAAAAAACACGTAAATGCTAAGTATCTTTTAAACCAAAGTTGCCATGGGGTGCTAAGAACTCTATCCCAGGCTTTGAGGAGGAGGCACCGTCTGATTCCCGACCAGCGTATTGACAGGACTTTCTGTTCTAGTGCCTAGCTCAGGTCTTTATCCTGTGTTCGGACTATGGACACCAACAGCATGGGTCACATAGGTTCCTGTTTGCAGTGATGCACAGAAATGCCTTACCCTTGGCTACTAGAAAGCAGGTTTACAGAGGAAACTCCACAGCAGCCGTGATTGTGATCTGGGCAGCATGTAAGTACAGCCGTGGCCTCTGGCAGGTGGAAAACAATGAGCCACAATTGGATTTCTTGGGTTTCTGCTGATGTTTATGACTCGTGGGTATTATTCACTGCAGTCAATCAATGTGAAGCTATTACTTACCTGTATGCTCAGTGAGGTGGTGGGTTACTTCATTGCCAGTGAAGAATTGCTAGCCTCAGACTCCTTGGAGGACATGACATCATAGGTCAAGGTATTTCAAATGTCCCAAAGTCATTTTACCCCCAAATAAAGTAGTTTTCTCTAAACAGATTTTCTTCTATTGTAATTGATGGAGCCAGGTCCTTGACAAGTAATCCTTTTAGATTCCCTGCCCCAAAAGAAAATGTCTTTTAAGAAATAGCCAGACATTTCTCTCTACTTTTCTCCCCAGATTGCAAATGAAAAAGCACGGCCTCCTGTTCCACCACATTCAAGATGGCAGTGTCCTGTGCTGGCTCTTTGCTGGCTGGGGATGTTGGTACATCTCACTCTGGGTGCTGGCGGGTCTCCATGGAAGAAGTGTCCTCTCCTCTGTGGCACTTGGTTTTGGTTGTTAGGAATATTATTATTTGTCCAAAGCATTTATCCCAGCCCTTTCTGTGGGACACTGATGTACTATAGAGATTTGTGCCTACCCAGACTCAATGACTGGTTTGTTGTTTATTTGATGCTGGGAGCAGAACCCAGGGACTAGTGTATATTAAGCATGCAGTCTACCACTAAGCTATACCTCCAGTTCAATATTGGTTATTGATGCATAGATGAATGGTGGATATAAAATATAGTGGTATAATATATTTATACTCCCAGCTAAGTTGGTGGATGAAGTAGGAGGCTGTCTTGAGGACATGAGTTTAGTCAGCCTGGACAAGAGGGCAAAACTGCATCTCAAAACAAAAGTCACTGGACAGTACACCCATCTCTAATATACAGCCTGGGCATACCATCTAGTGTGAGTGTTTGTGAACATATGTGTGGGTACCAGTGGAGGCCAGAAGGCATATAGGATTTCCTGGAGCTAGAGTTATATGGGTGGTAGTGAGCTGCCCCATGTCGTGCTGGGACCTGACTCCCATCCACTGAGCTGTCTCTCCAGCTCACCATTTTTCTTAATGTGACAACGTGCTTGCTTTAAATTGGGCAAATAGAGTTTTCTCATAGACAACTACTTGGCATTTCAAATTTCTCAATTCTTGCCTAGGACTACATTTCAGCAAAGTGAACAATTTTGTTGGAGATATAAAAGTATCTCTTAAATATGATGTGTGGTTTAATATACCACAATAAACTATGAATGATGTGTCTGATATTCAGGAAAAAGAATCAATTCTTAATAGATTTCTGAAGAATTTGGCACATACTTAGAGATAAGACAAAGTCTGCCTGTAACTTACAAATTACAGGTGGACTTTGCTTTCTCTCTCTCCTCCTCCTCTCTCCTCCCTCCCTCCTCCTCTTCCTCCTTCATCCTTCTCTTCTTCCCTCCCTCCCTCCCTCCTCCCTTCTTTCCTCCCTCCCTCCTTCTTTCCTTCCTTCCCCCCTCCCCCTCCCTCCCCCTCCTCCCTCCCTCCCCCTCCCTCCCTAGGCAGGTGGATCCCTGTGAGTTCAAGGCCAGCCTGGTCTACATAGTGAGCTCCAAGCCAGCTGGGACTAAAGGCCTCAAAAAGACCAAAAAGAAAGAAAAAAGAAAGGAAGAAAGGAAGGGAGGGAGGGAGGGAGGGAGGGAGGGAGGGAGAGAGATAAGACAAAGTCCACCTGTAATTTGTAAGTTACAGGCAGACTTTGTCTTATCTCTAAGTATGTGCCAAATTCTTCAGAAATCTATTAAGAATTGATTCTTTTTCCTGAATATCAGACACATCATTCATAGTTTATTGTGGTATATTAAACCACACATCATATTTAAGAGATACTTTTATATCTCCAACAAAATTGTTCACTTTGCTGAAATGTAGTCCTAGGCAAGAATTGAGAAATTTGAAATGCCAAGTAGTTGTCTATGAGAAAACTCTATTTGCCCAATTTAAAGCAAGCAAGTTGTCACATTAAGAAAAATGGTGAGCTGGAGAGACAGCTCAGTGGATGGGAGTCAGGTCCCAGCACCGACATGGGGCAGCTCACTACCACCTATAACTCTAGCTCCAGGAAATCCTATGCCTTCTGGCCTCCACTGGTACCCACACATATGTTCACAAACACTCACACTAGATGGTATGCCCAGGCTGTATATTAGAGATGGGTGTACTGTCCAGTGACTTTTGTTTTGAGATGCAGTTTTGCCCTCTTGTCCAGGCTGACTAAACTCATGTCCTCAAGACAGCCTCCTACTTCATCCACCACTCAGCTGGGAGTATAAATATATACCACTATATCCACCGTTCATCTAGGCATTTTCAATAACCAATATTGAACTGGGGTATAGCTTAGTGGTAGACTGCATGCTTAATATACACTAGTCCCTGGGTTCTGCTCCCAGCATCAAATAAACAACAAACCAGTCATTGAGTCTGGGTAGGCACAAATCTCTATAGTACATCAGTGTCCCACAGAAAGGGCTGGGATAAATGCTTTGGACAAATAATAATATTCCTAACAACCAAAACCAAGTGCCACAGAGGAGAGGACACTTCTTCCATGGAGACCCGCCAGCACCCAGAGTGAGATGTACCAACATCCCCAGCCAGCAAAGAGCCAGCACAGGACACTGCCATCTTGAATGTGGTAGAACAGGAGGCCGTGCTTTTTCATTTGCAATCTGGGGAGAAAGTAGAGAGAAATGTCTGGCATTTCTTAAAAGACATTTTCTTTTGGGGCAGGGAATCTAAAAGGATTACTTGTCAAGGACCTGGCTCCATCAATTACAATAGAAGAAAATCTGTTTAGAGAAAACTACTTTATTTGGGGGTAAAATGACTTTGGGACATTTGAAATACCTTGACCTATGATGTCATGTCCTCCAAGGAGTCTGAGGCTAGCAATTCTTCACTGGCAATGAAGTAACCCACCACCTCACTGAGCGTACAGGTAAGTAATAGCTTCACATTGATTGACTGCAGTGAATAATACCCACGAGTCATAAACATCAGCAGAAACCCAAGAAATCCAATTGTGGCTCATTGTTTTCCACCTGCCAGAGGCCACGGCTGTACTTACATGCTGCCCAGATCACAATCACGGCTGCTGTGGAGTTTCCTCTGTAAACCTGCTTTCTAGTAGCCAAGGGTAAGGCATTTCTGTGCATCACTGCAAACAGGAACCTATGTGACCCATGCTGTTGGTGTCCATAGTCCGAACACAGGATAAAGACCTGAGCTAGGCACTAGAACAGAAAGTCCTGTCAATACGCTGGTCGGGAATCAGACGGTGCCTCCTCCTCAAAGCCTGGGATAGAGTTCTTAGCACCCCATGGCAACTTTGGTTTAAAAGACACTTAGCATTTAGTAAGAGTGTGTACAGTCAGTACTGCATGGGTTGTATGCAGAAATGGAGAGAAAACAAAAGAAAAGAACACATATACGGGGGCTGGAGAGATGGCTCAGTGGTTAAGAACACCGACTGCTCTTCCAGAGGACCCAGGTTCGACTCCCAGCACCTACATGGCGGCTAAGAACCGTCTTTAACTCCAGTTCCAGAGGAATCCGACACCCTCTTCTGACCTCCGTGGCATTGCACGACATGGGTGCACCAACCTACATGCAGACAGTACATTCATACACATAAAAAATAAAAAAAGAAACTATAATTAAAAAAAAACACATATACAATGAAAACCCACGTTACAAACACAAAGGAAAAGGCTATAAATGAGACTTCTTGGACTAATGCTGGACAAAGATGGACAGAAGCCACATGTAACACCCAAAAGATATGTGATGATATACAGAAGAAATCACTGTTTGTAAAATGAGAGCTTTTTACAAATACACAATAATTAATTGGGGAAATAAAATATTTACTATGTCAACAGTGCAAAAACACCCATAGAATCTAAGATCCACTTACTATTATTGAGGACTTTTTAATCTAGCTGGGCATGAAAGTACAGATTAGACAGATATATGCATACCATATAAATGGAAATAAAATAAAAAGGCAAATATTAACTAATACTTAAAGGCAATATCTTTTAAATGCCAAATATCAAGTACCAGCAGAGAAAGGTATATGTCACGGCTCCCTGAGACCCCAAAGATGGGGCAAACTGCCTCCAGCAAACCGGCAGGCACAGAGTGTTTAAAACATAAGATCCAGATGTGCAGGAAACACACACAGGCCACCAGGAGGCATTACTGTTTATTTATTATTTTTATTGTATGTGTAAGAGTGTATTCCTTGCATGCATGTAAGTGCACTCATGCCATGCAATGCCCATGGAGGTCAGAAAAGGGTGTGGATTCGCTGAAACTGGAGTTATAGATGGATGTTCAATACCATGTGGGTGCTGGGAAAGCAAACTCAGGCCCTCTGCAAGAGCAGCCATTAAGTGCTCTTAACCACTGAGCCATTTCTCCAGCACGTAGGAAGCATTTTTAAAAATATATATTCTCAGGGTTGGGGTGGGGGCAAAAAAAAAAAAAAAAAAAATATATATATAGTATATATTATATATTATATTATATATCATTCTCATAATATATGGAAGCTAAAAATGGTGATCCCATACAAGTAAACAGAATAGTACCACTAGAGGCTGAAGAAGAGGGGAGATGGAAAAGATTGTTAACCAAGAAGCTGGATAAAGCAGTGACCTCTAATGGCCGACAGCATGGCAGGATAACAACTGAGTGGCTGCACATCCTACAACAGCCAGTAGAGAGCTCCACCCCGACTGATGATAAATCTTGAGTTGATGGATATGTTTATAACCCCAATCTGATCATTATATATACATACTGAAATGCCACACTATACACAAAGATTATTAGTATGTGTCAATTAAAAACATCAGCAAAACAGAGAGAACCTACTTATTCTTAAACTTACTCCTCAGAGAAGCTGTCCGCAATCAACACGGGCTGGACTCGGAGGGGAAGGGCCCTGAATTCCGGGTCAGAGCTCACAAACCATCACCTGAAAGCTTGATAGAAATGCAAGCATGCTCTACTGCTGAGCCAATGGCAGTTCAGGAGTATGGGTTTTAAATGTGTCCAACAGACAATTCTGAGGTTTGCTCTTTTGGACAGCATTCATCTATATACCAAGGATAAATCTGAGATGATAGAGACAAATAAATCGAGGGGGAGGGAGGGGGGGAGGGAGGGAGGAGGGGGGGGAGGAGGGGAGGGCGGGCACACACCTTGGGCATTCCTCAGGAGCTGTCCATCTTGTTTTCTGAAATAGTCCCTCACTGGCCCTGGAACTAGCCGACAGGCTAGACTGGGTGGCTACTGAGCTCCAGGTCTCTGTTCTGTCTCAACTGTGATGTCTGGCTTTTTAATTTGAGTTCTGAATACTGAACTCAGGTCCTTACATTTGCAAAGCAAGCACTTTACCAACTGAGACATCTCCCTAGCCCAAGTAAAATCCTTTAAAGCATGCACCAGGAGCACTCTCACACTTAAAGAGAAATAGAGATGACTTTCATGTACTGAGTAAGAAAGAAGATGGAGATCTTGAATTAGGAGCAAGTCTGCATTCCAACAACAATCTTTCCAGGCTTCCTTCCACTGCTTCCTGCCCCCTCCCTTTTTGGCTCTCAAGGTTGGAGTACTTTTCATGACATTTTCAAATGTGTATGAATAGGAAGCTGGGGAATTCAGTCTTCATTTGATTTATGACCAAAAATATCAAGCTTTTCTTGCTTTGGGCCCAAATGTGCTGTGAACTGAGCAACGGCCATCCCAAGTCTCATAATGCCACTTTCCTGCCAAACCGCAATGGAAGACAATGACTGACTAAACTGTTCTCCCCTGACTGTGATAGGCACTGACTGAAAGAAATAATTAGGGATCTGGTTTTCAGTAAAACACATGCAGAATAATTCCTACTTGAATGCAGCCCAGATTACAAGGCGCTGCGTACCAACACAGTAGTAACCAATGTTACTGTCACTTATAGTACTAAAGCAAAAGGGATGTTTTATTGCTGATATGTGGTAAAGGCAACCAGCATCTCTCTGTATACATGATTTAAAACCACAATACAGGGGCTGGAGAGATGGCCTAGTGGTTAAGAGTGCCAACTGCTCTTGCAGAGGACCCAGGTTTGATCCCCAGCACCCACGTGGTGGCTGAGAGCCATCTTTAACTCCAGTTCCAGGGCACCGCGAGACTCTCTTCTGATCTCCGCGGCATTGCACGACACGGGTGCACAAACCTCCATGCAGATAGTACACTCATACACAAAGAATAAATAAAATTAGCCGGGAGTGGTGGCATACGCCTTTAATCCTAGCACTCAGGAAGCAGAGGCAGGTGGATCTTTGTGAGTTCAAGGCCAGCCTGGTCTACAGAGTGAGTTCCAGGACAACTAGGACTACAGGGAGACCCTGTCTCAAAAAGACAATAAATAAATAAATAAATAAATAAATAAATAAATAAATAAATAAATAAATAAATAAAATTTAAAAATAAATAAAAATAAATAAAACCATAATACATAATAATCTTCAGCACATACAATAAAGATAATCTTGGGGAAAACAAGTGGCCCCGGTGAATGCACTTCCAAACTTGGGAGTTTCACTCTTGATTTCAGGTTAGCTTTTTAATATCTTCAAGTCGCCCCAAAATTTCCTCATGCCAAATTCCTGCTATCCTCTCTTAATACTTAATAAGTTCATAATGAGTTCATGTGAATTCAGCTGAAACTATAAAAAGCCAAGTAATGTGAGGGACACTTTCCAATCCATTTAAAGTCCCAGGAATACCCAGCTAGGGCCAGATGACATCAGTATCTGTAATCTATTTTAAGCAAATTTAGTTTAAAAAATTTTAGTACTCTCTGGGTAAATTATAAATATAATTTGCGTAATTTGATTGACTAATCAAGTAAGGTCCCATAATTATTTGTGAAGCTGCTTTTGTCCTCTCTGAACACTCAGATGTCCTCTGTAGTTCCAGTATTACACGCTCTATGCTGATTCCTCTGCTTCAGTAAGCGCTGCAAGAGAACTCCCATGTATCCAAACAAGTTCATGGTTTTCTGTTTGTATTAGTATTATGTGGTCTGGTAGATCTGAGCTGATCTGCACAAGCCAGGGGATAAAACCAGATGTCATTTGATTCTGAAGTTTCCATTATGCAGTATGGAGTAAAAACAGAGCAGAATGCAATCAGAAACATCTACCAGAAATATCATTCTAAGACAGTTTCTAGAGTCAACTGATGACAGTGCACGCATGCTCATTTCTCTCATTGTCTGCAAAACTCGTGAGAAGACATGCTGAGAGGAACAGGAACAACGTCCGTGACTCAAACTACCACACACTGAACTCAGATTAGACTGGAAGCCAGTAACTCATGGAGCATTCCGGGTTAGGAAGGAGGAGACACTAGTCAACAAAGATTTTGCTTTACAAAGCCCTTCTCTCTTGAGCAGCCAGCCCCACTGCAGAGAGAATAGAATGGATTCAAATGGATTCAGTGCTTGCTGGTTAAGAGGAGACAGTGCTGGTCTTCGTTCCTCAGCACCAAACTGAAGCACAGCAATTTACGGGGCAGATGCCCAGTCCCCACAGCTCCCCCTGCAACTTATGGGGCAGATGCACAGTCCCCACAGCTCCCCCTGCAACTTATGGGGCAGATGCCCAGTCCCCACAGCTCCCCCTGCAACTCACGGGGCAGATGCCCAGTCCCCACAGCTCCCCCTGCAACTTACGGGGCAGATGCCCAGTCCCCACAGCTCCCCCTGCAACTTACGGGGCAGATGCCCAGTCCCCACAGCTCCCCCTGCAACTCACAGGGCAGATGCCCAGTCCCCACAGCTCCCCCGCAACTCACGGGCAGATGCCCAGTCCCTACAGATCCCCCGCAACTCACGGGGCAGATGCCCAGTCCCCACAGCTCCCCTTGCAACTCACGGGGCAGATGCCCAGTCCCCACAGCTCCCGCCATCTGCCAACAGGTGGTTTCTGTCTGGTCCAGGAGTCCCAAGGGCAGCTGAAGTCGTGGGAGATGGGGAGGAAAGCGAGTCCTGACTGCTGGTCGGAGTGTCTTCCTTAGGTAGGCTGGGATTATCACCTAGAGGGAAAAGAGCACATCATTTCAAACAAATAAAAAAAAAATAGCTCTACTAATAATTACATGGCATTACTTGATTAGTCAAATTATTTTCAAAATTACATTAACAATTCAGCGTATCCTGCCTTTGAAGGTTTGCTTCTGTGTTTCTGTTCTTCAGGTTGCTTTCCTAACCAAAAAAAAAAAAAATCTTAGGACTGTTATGACTTTGGGTCCCATCCAATGGTACTATTGGAAGGTATGGGAATGTTAAGAGGTGAACCTTATGGGAGGTCTTCCTGGCCACTGGAGGCTTGTCCTTAAGTGGACAGTGGGACGCCCATTCCTTTCTCTTCCCCTCCCCTTGGCAGCCAAGAGGTAAACTGTTCCCTACTACATGCTTCCTGTTGTCTCACCCCACAAGCGGAAAAACAAAGGGCCAATAGTCAGAGATCTAACCCTCTAAAACAGTGAGCCAAACTGAACTTTTTTTTTCTATGTAAGCTGGCTTATCAGGTATTCATTACAGTAACAGGAAGCTGACTAGCATGTAGACAATACTCCAGGAAGGGTACGTAAAGAAAACAAATAATTGAAAGCAGGCAAAATGAAAACAAATCTTCTATGTAGCTACGGTGACTGCCTGATATCCATCAGATACAAAGCAGTGACAAGATGGAGGACAGCCCAGAGTGGCACAGCAGCCTTGCAAAGCCCAATGCACGCTCTAGTCACCTGTTCATTCTTTAAGAGTTAAGTCACCACTTTTGTGTCATAAATTGAACTTTAGGTGACCTAGTCTTCTCAGCTAGCGTCTAGGACTGTGATTTCTAATAGTCCAACTTATTAAAATCCCAGACACGGGTGAATTTCCATTTCCCTGCGAACACTGGAAGGATGGTATACAAGAATCTAGCAGCTGCAGCAACCTCAGAGGATGAAGGCACACAACTAAAAAGCAGGCCCGAAATGAGATGTGTGATTTATGCCATTTTATGAAATATATTTACCACCACTTGTACATAATATCAGGTTGTATAGAAAATACAAAAGACAGGAAAGAAAGCTGCGAGGAACAGTAGCCCCCCTCAGCTGGCTTTCACAATGCTCCCAGCACCAGGCAGAGTCTGACCTTTCTGCCTAATCCACAAAACTTATTAAATAGTCACTTCCCTAGGTGGCTGGTAGAGGAAGCAATGCTCTATGGTGACTACTAATTTGGCCCTGATTTTATAGGTAACAGGTCATAACAGTTGCTCAACACTGCTACCACAGCAAATGGAGGTCAAGAACCTCACCCACCAATAGTTTCAAGATTACTAAGTCTCATGGTTCCCCAGTCTTAGATCCTAGGATCACAGTACACAAAAATGCTGGGGTCAGAAAAGCACTTGCTCTCAGAGAAACATTTCGGAAGGGCCACACTTCTAAAAATGAAGTACAAGAGAAATTCCAGGTTCTGAATAGGCTAGATCCCAGGATGCCTATCTAGAAAACTGACTATAGAAAATAAATCTTATTGACTCCTGAACTCAACTTATAACTAAAGCTAAGTCAGTTTGTCTCAGAATAAGGGACCTCAAAAAGCTTAGGTGAAGTGGACATCACAAACAGTGGTGACAGGTAGAAGAGGTACTGGGGGGGGGAGGTGGACTGCTGGGGGGAGACACTAGAATGACTGTCAAGAAAAACCTGGTGGGCAAGAGTTCTGTGAGCACCTCGGTCATAGTGTGCTGCACAGAATGGGACATAACATGGCGTGAGTGACCGAGACTCAGAGCAGATCCCCTCCCTGGACTGGGACTCCTTGCAAAGCCTTGCTCGTTCTCTTGACAAGCGCAATCTAGAAACATTGCTTAGTTATTCTTTTAGCCAAGTCATTTTTCCCATAGTCTTTCACCACAAACATGTTTGGTAACTGGAGAAATTCATCCCTAAAAGAAGGGTCAATTTTGAGGCAAATGAACCAAAACCCACAGCTAGGCCACTGCTGTGATTCCTTTTCCTTTTGGGCACAAAGGCTGCTTCTCCCTGTGCTTGGAACGCTCCTCCGGTCCTTCGGTTACACTGAACTGAACTGAACTGAACTGTCCTTCAGCCACCATGAAGTCCCCAACTCTCAGCTGGGCATGGTGGTACACACCTGCAACTTCAGCACTCTAGAAGCTTCAAGACTGAAGAACTTCAAGTACATGGCCAGCCTGGACTACATAGTGAGTTCAAGGCCAGCCTGAGCTACAGAGCGAGACCAAAAGTGGGGAGTGTCCCCTCAAAGATATCTTCTTGTGGTCTGAACGTGAAATACACCCGCACAGGCTTGAGTGTTTGAAGCTGTCTTGAAAGCATATGGAACCGTTAGAAGGTGAAGCCATGCTGGAGGAAGAAGCTGGGTGCTGGCTGTGAAGTTTCATAGTTCACCCTATTTCCTGTCTGTTCTTTGCTTCCTGACTGAGGATGCAAGGTAACCTAACAGCTGCTCCTGCCCCGCGGAGCTGCGCCCCCTTCAACTATAAGCCAACATAAACCACTCTTCCCTAAGCTGCTTCTTGTCAGGTGTCTGGTCACAGCAATGAGAAGAGTGGTCAATACCTAACCTTCAGCATCAACTTGCAGGACAGCTACCAATTCAGAGCCCAGTTAGGAAGAGCACAGCTGCACAGCTCCTGATACAGAGCAGTAGGGGGACTTCACAGAAAGGGGGACACAAGCACGGCTGCCTCCTTGGCCTCAGGAGGCCACATCCTGTCTGGCCATTCCCCCAGAACCACTCAATAACTACAGGGCAGGGCACAACACAGCAAGAGCAGCTATAGAGGAGCTAAGGCCAGGCTTCTTCCTGACTCATTCCTACCAGAGAGAAGGCTGTCAACCAGACGCAGGTTTGAGGAACAGGAGAACGAAGGTCTAATGTTACCTCTAAAAGATGCCAATGCTGTTTTTAACCACCAGATACAGAAGCTCATGTACATTACCTCTAATCCTTTTCCCAGGCAGACCGACACAGCACAAACTGCCATTCAACATACTGAATCACATCCTCTCTCTTTGCTCCTTCTGCCCAATAGTGGCAATCTGAGCCCTCAGGTGAAAACAGTATTTTATAGAAAGGAATATGTTTACAGACTGATCAAATGAAGACACTGCACTCTACTTTCTCAGGGCATAAAAATTCCTCCCTCTTCCTCTGTTTGGGAATGAGTTTGTCTGCTGGACAGAATCACTATATCCAAGGAAGAATGCAGATCACAAACACGTACATACACAAGCAGGCTTATAACCATTTCTTTGACTTCCATTCATCAGAAATCAAAGGTGCACACAGTTTAACACAGGAAATAGGTGACTTTAACTAGCAAAACAAAACTTGAAACTTTTGGTTGTGTGTGGGGGGGGTTACTTTATAATTGAGAATATAAAATACTCTATTTCTGGGGCAGGAGAGATAGCCTAGCGGTTAAGAGCACTGACTGCTCTTGCAGACGACCGGGGTTTGATCCCCAGAACCCACATGGAGGCTAAGAACCGTCTGTAACTCCAATTCCAGGAGAACTCCAGCTCCAGGGGAATCCAAGACCCTCTTCTGACCTCCGCGGCATTGCACGACACGGGTGCACAAACCTACATGCAGACAGTACATTCATACACATACAAAAATAAATAAAAATTAAAAAAATACTCTATTTCTTTATTCATTTCGAAGTGCTAAGAATAGAACCCAGGGCCTTGTGCACACCACACACGCCCTCTACCACTGAGCTACACAACCCTGCTGTAGTCACTTCACTTTCACAGTCACTCCTTTTAGTGGTTGGGCACCCTCCTCCCTCAGGTGCAACCCTTTAATGGGCATCTACCTGTGAGCAGAAATAATGCTAAAAGACTTTTGTTATGAACAAACAAGACACAAAGGACTCAATATGAAACTGGCATCCTCACATCCAGCTTAAACCTGGCCTTCTCCACGAGGCAATTGGCCAGCACCTCGTCTGCCCTTCTCTGTTCTTTTGTAACTAAAGCATCATCAGTTTGGCACTCTGCTGGGCCGTGTAATCGTTTCACAACCTGATCTAGCCCCCACTTCCATCATACTTTTTTTTTTTTGAGGGCGAAAATCATGTCTCAAGCTTGGTAATTCTTAAACACTGTGTTGCCAGGCAAAATCAAGAGACTTCATAAAAGTGTTGTGGACTTTCTGTTATAAGAAATATGAATGTGGGGGCTGGAGAGATGGCCTAGCGGTTAAGAGCACCGACTGCTCTTGCAGAGGACCCGGGTTCGATCCCCAGCACCCACATGGCAGCTGAGAACCATCTTTAACTCCAGTTCCAGGGGAATCTGAGACCCTCTTCTGACCTCCGAGGCATTGCACGACACGGGTGCACAAACCTACATGCAGACGGGATATTCATACACATAATAAATAAATAAATAAAATTTAAAAAAAGAACTATGAATGTGAAAGTCACTGCCTCCAGAAACAGAGAAAAGATCTGAAGCTTCAAAGCAGTCTCACAAAATCAGCTAGCAATTTCCATGTCTCAACATCTCTGCTCCAAGCTACAATAGTCTCACTCAACTAGCATTTCCTGTGCTTCTACCTATGCACCAGGCACCATGGATGAAAATTATGAAGTTACAGCAACGGTCCCCAGCCCAAAGGTACTCACAGCTCACAGGAGACAGGTGATAACAGACAGAGCAAAGGTTGGCATTTACATAATGTGACTTTCTCAAGGGGCTTTGAGACTCAGGGAAAAAAAAAAAAAAAAGAGTGAGAGAGAAATTTTAAGCCTGCTAGTATGTAGGAGCAGGGGAGACCTCAGGGAGAGGCACAACAGAAAGAGGGGGGAATTACTGCCAGACTCTTCAAAAAGTCTCTGGTAGGAAGACATCAAGGTTGAAAGACAGGTGAGAACCTGGCAGTTTTCAGGGATTTCAGTAGTTACATTTGGCTGGAGAGCAGAGTCAAAAGCAGCAAACAGGTGTCTGTAGTAGATGAAGAGCTCTGCATGCAGCACCACGGCACATGAACGCGTTTGCAGGTGCAGGGAAGTCAGTGCAGGGAGTCCAGAGTGACATGATCTGAGAGTGCACCGAAGGCACTCACACTGCAGTCACGGGAACTCAGGAATCAGGTGAGGGGACAGAAACGGTGACTCCGTGACTCAAATGTTCTTACAACAACTAGGGAGAAAGCCATAGCCTGGCTTTATTTTCTTGCAAAGTTGAGGGCCAAGCCAGGAGTCTCAAGGATCCCAGGCAAGTGTTCTGCCACTGAGTGACAGCCCCATGTCTGATTTGTTTATGAGCTGAAGTATGTGAACCAACAGTGCTTTATTTTCATGATCACCAAAAACAATCTTCAGAGACTGACTCACAGAAAGTTAGATCAAGAGGAAGGAACTCTTAAGGCCTTGCCAATTCTACCATACCCATTTCTTAAAAATTAATTTTGAGTATTCTAGTAAGCTCTTACTCTGGGCAGAACGTTCTAGCTCTGAGGATAGTGCGCTCTTCTCTCCATCTTCTGGTCATTTCACTTCAACAACATTTCTTTTTTGCATGGCTGAGGAAACAGAGTGTTATACTCTCCTACTCTCTCCTCTTCCTCTTCCTCTTCCTCTTCCTCTTCCTCTCCTCTTCTCCTTCTCAAAGAAGCTGTTTTTGCAGCAGATACAGACTATTACAGAGATCCACTACCAGTCATACTGCAGAGAATGAAGCGACCACGGGCTTCCCAGTGCATCAACACATCTACAATGCACTCTTTATACCTCAGGGACATCTCAGGAGAGGAGAGAAAGATTGTTCCGAGGTGGAGCACCAGGCCACCTGCTGCTAGACAGAGTCGTCTACACACAACAGGGAAGCTGCACCATGAAGTCTCAACAACATGGTTGCTAAATAAGATCTGCATATGACAACACAAGTTGGCGTGGCTCCGCATATGGGGGAAATTTCATAAGCTCCCACCCCTAGGTGAAGAGCTACAGGCAATCACTTGATGGCTGCTGGAAAAGGGAGAATCAGTTTTATGGTTGTTCCCAAGTGGTCAGCCCTAAACACATACTACATACAAGCAACACTAAGTGGACAGAGTAGGGTGTGTATGTGTGTGTGTGTGTGTGTGTGTGTGTGTGTGTGTGTGTAACAATAATAAGAACGAGAGGATGGGATGAGTTGGAGGATGAGAGCAAGGGGTAGTAATGATATAAAGACAGCACTCATGTATCACACACACACACACACACACACACACACACACACACACACACACACTTACTTCCTGGAAACAAAAATGTCAAAGCACTCCCTTTAAATCCTTTCCTCGCTACTCCTCCCCTTAGCCTGAAATGCAGGCCTGACATGAGTCCACACAAGGCTTCTGCAACGCTGCAACAATCTTGATGATGGGTTTTTCACGACTGCAAGTCACCTCCCTGGTTCTCATTCTTAAATACCTGGCTCACACATTAGCAAAGTAAGAACAAAAGAGAAGACAGAAAAGAAGAATGAAAAGAGGAGATCTGATGCATTAGTTAGATTTCATTTTAGCAAATCTTCCAGTTACACATTTGGTTAGCTCGAAGACAGCTGCAGGCTGCCACTGCAGGGTCCAGGTCAGGCCAGAATAATCTCAGAGACTTCTAATTATCAAATGGTTAATCACTAGGATCAGAAAAAGATTTACTGTGAACAAAGTAACTGTGCGTATAAGAACACAGTAACATTCTTTTGATACAGCCCAGTCAGGGATTTTTCTAGCCAAGATAGCAATAAAAGTCCAAGTGGAAGCCCTCCCCTTTCTCACATATGCCTAGCGATAGCAAAAAAGATAAGAATGTCTAAAAAATTTGAAGATATAGTAGAGTCAAACATCTGTTCATTTTTCTCTGCATAAAAGAAACAGAAGCATTCAAAGATCAGTAGAAGCACAAGCCAAAGGCTACTGGTTCCAAGACACACTAAGCCCAGGGCATGTGATACAGCAGGCCTTGGGCAGGAGAGTGAAGTGCAAGTGGGGGAATGAAAAGCTCTCTACACAAAATAAAACCATTGGCCACCGGGCTCCCCACTTGCCTGAGGAAATGGATTTGACATCTCTACCTTTTCTATCCCTGCAGCAAGAGTTATATACTAACAAAATTTGGGTCTGAACCAAGATTCTGGGTAAACTGCTAGAAGCAACCACTAAAAAGGGGAAAGAAGGAATCAGTCCATCCTAGCCATGCACACTCATGACACCATCAACTTAATGAGGAACTTGTAGACTGCAACTTCTAACAACAAAATGAAAACTAAGATAATGTTATAGTTTATACACACCATGTTCCCCAGAGGCTCATGCTATGAACACTTGGTGCTCACAGAGGCACTTTTGAGGGAGGTTCTAGAAACTTTGGGAGGTGGGGCCTAGCTGGAAGAAGAAGGTAACTGGGGACAAGTCATGTGGGTCACTGTGTTCAGCACCCTGCTACCACCTCATGACTTGAGTATCTATCTTCTGCCACATGCTGCCACTACCATGTCCTTCCACTCAGCTACACAGGGCCAACCAACTTCATGGCTCAACCCTCTGAAACCAGGAGCCAAAACTGCTCCCTTGACTTTGTCAAGTACTTGGGCACATTTAGAGGAAAAGGATACTATATATTGTCACCAAATTTAGCAATATGAAAATCCAATAATTTAAGGATGCATAATATAGAGAACAGAAGAACTGCTAGTATCTCAATTCCAGAAGAAACAAACTAAGATGAAGAAATGTTTAAAGTAAAAATTAAAGAAACTACTAAAGAACTGAAACTAAAGGAATCAAGAGTAGCAAGTAATGAAAATTGTGTAAGACAGTATGTGAAATTTAAGATCAAATGCAAACAACAAAAAACAGAATATATACAGATATAAAGAGCATATCATACAAAATAAAGTCAAATTGACACCAGAATTCTCAGCGACACTAAATACAGAACAAAACTGAGTAAGTCTTCAAAGAACTGAAGAAAAGGAGTGCAAGCAAGAACTTTATATCCAAACTGTCAGTCAAATCTGAGGGCATAATAAAAATATTATCAGACCATAAAATCTCTGAAGGTGTGCCATGTAAAGAACTCTAGTAGTAATACTCTTCCAGAGAAAGTCTTCAGGATTTAAATAAAAGCGGCAACACAAGATGTTCAACTAACTTATTAAAGATTACTGCTGTCATAATAAGGGAAACTAAGGACAAAAAAAAGGAAAAAAATGAACCAAAATAATCTAGAAATTCTAGAAAACACTAACATAAGCAGGTGTGGGGCACAGGCCAGAGAGAACTGAGGATCAATTAATCTATTAAACCATGCTTTACGGGGTAAGGAAGGCAAACTGTAGATAGCTTAAGAACACAATAGATAGTAAGAGTGTATGACTCAAAATAAGGAAAACCACTTTAGAAACAAAAGGACAGAAGACACCTCATCAGAAACAGCAGAAGAACATTTGCTTTCTTAAATAAGAAGAGAAGGAAAAATGTATCAAATGCATCAAATGAAAAATGTACGGTGACAGAAACCTGTAACATAATGGTAAACATAATATATAAAAATGGACTATCCAGCAATATGCTGACTTAAAGAAATATACTTAAAGCAAAAGGACAAGGGTTGAGACCATAAGAGCAAAGGATGGATATTCCAGGTAACTAGAGGTAATGACCTTAATAAAGTACATGAGGGCCACTGTATAGAGATAGAAGACCCAGGCAATCAAACTAGGAGAGAACTCAGATTCTACTTCAAGCAATGACAGACTTGTAAAGAAAAGAAAAAGAAAGAAAAGAGAGGGAGGAAAGGAAAGGGAAAGGGAAAGGGAAAGGGAAAGGAAAAGGAAAAGGAAAAGGAAAAGGAAAAGGAAAAGGAAAGGAAAGGAAAGGAAGAAAGAAAAGAGAGAGAGAGGGAGAGAGAAAGAAAGAAAAAAAGAAAGAAAGGAGGGAGGGAGGGAGGGAGCCGACTACAGTGAGATGCTCTCTAACATGAGCCACTTAACTCTAACCATCCAGCAAGAGAAAAAAAGAACCTGGATCAACTGTACAAAATGCACCTATTTCGTACAAATATGCATACACAGATACTTCACAAATAGAGGATGATATTCTTTTCAACAGCACATAGAATACTTTTGATGGAAAAGGCTATAAAGTTTTAAATTCCAAAAGAAGAATTTGCAAATGATGTTCTCAGACCAGATCAGAATTGCAGAATAATCAACATTTAGTAAACAAAAAGGTATCTTTTACAATTTCCATATGCTGGCAAACTAAAATATAGTTACTGTATTAGTCACTTTTCTGTTGCTGTGATAAAACAACATGACCAAAGGAAATTATAAAAGAGTTTATTTGAGCTTACAATTGATGGTTCCAGGGAATTAGAGTCCATTGTGGCAGGAGGCATGGCGGCTGGAGCAGCAAGCCGAGGGTCACATCTCGCAAAGAGCACAGGAAGCAGAGAGAGCAACTGGAGACCACAAGGCTTGTTAAACTCACTAAGCCTGTCCCCAATAACATACTTCCTCTAGCATGGCCACACCTTCTAAGGCCTCCAAGAACAGTGCCACCAACTGGAGACAAATGTCTGAATACTTAAAGCCTATGGGGGACACTCATTCAAACCACCACATTCCACTCCCTGGCCCCCATAGGCTCCTGACCATATAAAATGCAAAATGCATTTAGTCCAACCTTAAAAGTCCCCATAGTCTTTACCAGTTTCAATGCCATTCAAGAGTCAATTACCAGTTCAGAAGTGTTTCTCAGGACTGCAGTTCCAATCTTTCCTTAAACTGTAATGCTCCTGATAAAATAAAAGACAAATACATACTCCCAATGTACAGTGTAACCAAATACACATTCCCATACCAAAAAGGAGGAATAGAGGCATAGTAGGAAATATACGAACAAAACAAGTACCTCTGAAAATCAGCAGGGCAAACACCAAGCTCCATGTGCTCCATGGCACTTTTCCTGAGGACTGACTTCCAACGGCTTAGATGGCTCACTCTCTTCCAGCTGCTTTGCCACAACAACTCCTTTCTTAGGCTGTATACCACTCCCTGTATACCACCACCCTGGGCTGTCTCACAGCTTTGGCATCTCAAATATCTTCTTCGGTTCTCCGCTGCCAACCAGGCTTCAACATTCACAACTTCATGCAACGGCCTATCAAGGCCTTCTTATGCAGGATTGGCCCCAACCTGCCTGCCGAAAAAAATACCTTTTTTTTTTTTTTCCCTGCCTCTTGCTTTGAAATACCTGAGGAAGAACTTATGACCCTTCACTCTTGCGAACTTCATGCCTCTAAAAGCCAGCACCACATGTGATGAAATTGCTGAATCTGAGCAGCAACATTCGAATGACTCTCTCTTACTTTAACCATATTTGCAATATTTCTCTGCCCTGGACTTGGGAGTTAGCTGGTGTGGTCTTGCCCTGAATGTATTGATTCTTTTGTTTACATGTAAATCTCGAGGCCTCTCTCTATCCCCTTTCACAGTCTCCTATGAAAGGACCTCTTCTTTCACATGTCTTGCCCACCTTTAATCTCTAGTGCAATTTTTCAGATCCAAACGTACATTTTGCATTTCTTTTGCCCCATCTGCTCTTCTTCATCTGTAGATCATTTCAATATTCACCATTAATAGCCATGCCATCATTTTTATTAGGCTGTCTTGAAATATCCTCTGCCAAAGACATTAGTCTTGCTTCTCATTGCATCAGGCAAGCATTGGCTGTGGGCAAACTGCTCAGACTCATAAAATCCAGTTGCTGCTTAAGTCTATATTTTCCTCTAACTACATTTTGCACCAGTCTTTTTCTCAGGCCATTCTACTAGAATGCAGTTACTCTGCTTACAGTAGTCAACAGCTTTTCTAGCCCGAAAGTTTCAAAAGTCTTCCACATTTCTCCAAAACATCCACATCGTTAGGTTCTTCACACCAACAGCCCACTCTCTGTACCAAATAAACTGTATTAGTCACTTTTCTGTTCTGTGATAAAACACCTGATGACCAAGAGAAACTTATAAAGGAAGAGTTTATTTTGAGCTACAACTTATGTTCCAGGGAATTAGAGTCCATTGTGCGGGAGGCATGGTGGCTGGAGCGAAGCAGCAAGCCGAGGTCACATCTTTCAAAGAGCACAGAAAGGCAGATGCGAAGCAACTGGAACCAACCAAGCTTTGTTAAACTCACTAAGTCTGCCCCCTAATAATCTATCCTCTAGCATGGCCACCCTTCTAAGACTTCCAAGAACCAGTGCCACCAACTGGAGACAAATGTACTGAAACTTAAAGCGTTGAGGGACATGATTTCAAACACCACCACATTACCAAGAAAGCTATAAAAAAATTAAATATTATAACTCATGATAATAAAACAGTTCATATTCAAATTATAGGCACAATAAAAAAAGAGAACTTTATCCCATCAAAATATTAGGAAGTAAGAACATTTCATGCCATATTTAAAAAGACAATCTTCCTAGATATTGATAGTCAAAGACTAGTCACCATAACTGCTTAAAAAATCAAATTATAAATTAAGTCAATGTGAACTCCCAATAAAACTAGAATTCACTGCAACATTGCTGCCTTTATTTTAGAGTACTCGCCCAACAGGGATTATTTATATACTATAATTAGTACCCACAAGCTACCCCATAAAGTGAAAAGCTAATATCCTTAAATATTGCTTTTATTACTTATTAGTATATAAATCTTACTGATAAAAATTACCTCCAAGATCAGTGTAGACATCAAAGAGAAGACGTGATCTGACATCTAATAACTCTAAATGTGAACTTACATCTTTTTTTTTTTTCTTTTTGAGACAGGGTCTCCCTGTAGCCCCAGCTGTCCTGGAACTCACTCTGTAGACCAGGCTGGCCTTGAACTCACAAAGATCCACCTGCCTCTGCCTCCCAAGTGCTAGGATTAAAGGTGTGCGTCACCACACCCGGTGAACATACATCTTAAACATAAACATCATCTATTTTGTACTTGACACTGATTTCAATGCAAATCAGGTAAACTTTCCACAGCAAGGGGAGGCAGAACACACTTCCTGTCCCTCACTCATTCTGCCTTGATCTATCCTCCCATTATCCTGCATTTTCCATGATTCACATAGGGCCAGTCAATAATAACCACCCACTACACTACATCATTGTGGCCTTTCCAGGTCACTGGAAAGGGCTGTGGGACCTAATGTCAGGAACTAATTTCTTAAATCTATAAACTAGAGCAGGCTAAAACGTATATTCCCTGCCCAGCTAAAAATGCTACAATACTTGAGACTGCAAATAAAAACCTCATGTTGAGCACAAATGTAGAGGTGACCTATATAAAGTTAAGTCTGTCTTGGAGATGACAGAGAGAAGATTCAGTCAACATAATAGATGGGACTGAGAACCAACAACAGGGAGTAAAATCTATCACTAGCATTCTTCCTAAATGGTATAATACATGGTTTGAGTACTGTAAACCAGGCAGTATTAATTCCTGATACACAGTCAATATGGTATACTATGTGACATATAGGAATGAAACACCTTGAAACTCTCATCCTGGGTCAGAACAATGGCCAATCTAGCTTGAAATTCTGCACTGTAACAAGAACATGGAAAGATATGCTACTTTTACATGGCATCATCTTTCCAAGCCAAGTCTTAAAAGTACATCAACATACCAGCTGCTTTCCAGACTACTGGGAGAGAATTCTGCTGTGGATGGTAAAACACTCTGCACTTCCAATTCTGAATGAAGAACGACTCCAGAACAGCTTGCTATAGCACTGCTTCACAGTTGAGATTAGGGTTTGTCACACTCCAAATCCCCAAAGAACATTCTCCCTCTTCACCTTATGAGCTAACACTGATTTCTTCCAAGTAGCCTGCTCCCTGGCTGTCCAATAGTAGCTAGGCTGTTTCTTCACAACTTAGCCAGGGTTGGGCTGGCCCAGAGGGTCATGGAGTCCTCTGACCTGATGTACATGGCAGAGAAGGACCATGTAAGATGCAAAAGAAAAATCTAGCACTCCTCTTCTGTATGCCAGTCAGCTTGAACTGAAATGGCCAAGTGGCATACGACTGTCTTTATGAGCAGCAAACGAGCAGAATCTATACAAAGAAACCACACAAAGCATAAGTGAAAACTGTTATTTTTCAGACTTTTGAGATGAGATTTATTTTATCTTCCTCAAAACCTACACAGAGAAATTATATGAACTTAAACATTTCTGTAACTAGAAAAGTACGTGTAAACACACACACACACACACACACACACACACACACACACATCTATTCCTTAATTGGAGATATTAAAAAAAAATAAACAAAATCAGGCTAGGAAAGTCAAAGTTTGACTTTAAAAACTGAACTTATAAACTTGTAAATGAATCGGATATCTTAAAAAAAAAATCTGGGGCTGGAGAGATGTCTCAGTGGTTAAAAGTACTAGCTGCTTTTATAGGGAACCTGGGTTCAAGTCCCAGCAACCACATGGCAGCCACAAACCACCTGTAACGCCAGTTCCAAGAGATCCAACATCCCCTTCTGACCTCTGAGGACATTGCATGACACAGGTATGCTTACATACATGCAGGCAATATACTCATACACATAAAAGATAATAAAATATTTTAAAAAATAGAAAATAAAAGAGCTAGGAATACAGGTCACTGGTAGAGCACGTGCTAGGCAGGTGCAAGGCTCTGAGGTTATATTTCAACCACCTGCACCCACAAGGGGGTAATTTAAATCCAGCTTACCTCAAATTTAGCTACATTGTAAATTCAAGGAATGGCACCCTGGGTAGGGGCCAAACGCTTCCATTCTTCCCCCTTTGTTTTGCTCTCAAGAAATAAGAGAAGTCAAAATGGAAGCAATAATGGAGCGAAATAATGCATAAATTAGTTAACAGCAGCTTTATCAAAATAATTCATTTAGATAACACAATCTCTATCTGAAATCACCACTAAGAAAAAGAAATTTGACCCGATCCCATTTTTCAATCCCAAGACCACACACACACACACACACACACACACACACACACACAAACCCCCAACAACAAAAAACTACCACATAGGTCTGCATCCTACCTCAAAAGAAATAAACTTTAGAAAATCAACTCCTAAACTATCAAGGCATGAAAAGATGTAACGAAGTTGCCACAAACTTCATTTTTTCCTACTGTCATTTTTAAAAAATAAAGCATTAAAGATGGGTATGGGAAAGCATGCCTTTAATCTCAGCACTCTGTGAGTTCAAGGCCAGCCTGGTCTACATAGTGAGTGCTAGGCCAGCTGGGGCTACAGGGAGACTCTGTCTTAAAAAGACCAAAAAATAAAAAAATAAAAAATAAAGCATTAAAAATTAAGCATAATACTTGCCTTTAAAAGCCCCTGGACAGCTAAAATATGTCAAAAGTGTACACTTGGGAAAAAAAATTGATGAGAGAATAGGCTATGAAGTCTATGACAAAAAAAAAAGAAGGACCCCATTATCAAGTTACAGCAGCAGTTAATAGGCATCTGGTTACAGTGCAAAGAGCCACCTCTACCACTTGCAAAGGTCAATGAAAGTCAGCAGCAATTCAATTATAAAGCAAGGAAGCCCAGTCCAGTTGCAATGTCAACAGAAGTCAAGGCAAACTGTTTTACCTTGTAAAGCAGAGCATTTTTCTATCATAATCACCACAGTCCAGGGCATTATTTACAGACTGAGGTTTCTACCTCCATCAACAAGCAAAACAATGCAACAGCCACACAGCATTATTTTAGAAACCAAAGAGCAATCAGATACTGAATCAAACAGTCTTCCAAAGATGCCTACTACTTTGTTTTGGGGGTTGGTTTTGTTTTTTTTGCATTTTTTAAAATTTTTATTTATTCTTGTATGTGTATGAATGTACCATCTGCATGCAGGTTTGTGCACCCTTGCCATGCAATGCAGCGGAGGTCAAAAGAGGGTCTTGGATTCCCCTGGAACTGGAGTCAAAGATGGTTCTTAGCCTCCATGTGGGTGCTGGGAATTGAACCCGGGTCCTCTGCAAGAGCAGTAGGCGCTCTTAACCACTAGGCTATCTCTCCAGCCCATGCCTGCCACTTTGACACTTAAGGAATGACAGTACTATGTAGAGAACACAAACCCCAGATCCACAGAGACCACAAAGATACATACAGAAGACTGCTAGATTCCCTGCTCTATGTTCTCAGATCTCAGCTCTTTTTCTTACACACTGAACATTAATTAGCATCAATTACTAGATGAAGGTGCTAGCCATCAACAATCCTAGGTATTGCACAAGACAAAAGATCAAATTACACTTTCTTTGAAAGCATACCAAATATAAAAATACTTGGTATGTCACCCAAGCAAGAAAGTATAAGCTAAAATTCTAGAGTATTTACTACCTTTTGTATGATTTACATCTAGTAATTAAATTGTCCTTGGCATAAACTATGTCAAAGTTGTATTGCACAAACTCTCACAGCTTAGAGTAGGATTTGCCGAGAAGAGGCTGGGGGTTTCAGTCTGGGTTCATTTAAACCAAAACTTACACACAGAGTCCACTCTTCAATAAAACTCTTTGCTGTCCCAGTACTCCCAGTAATAGTGACCCCCAAATGCAAGGAGAAGGCGAGCAGGAGAGAGCAGTAGAGGGGAAAAGTGAAGCCACAGCCTGACATGTCAAGCAGCAAAACAGTAGGCACAAAGAAATTGGCCATGCTCACCACGGGGCCAGGTCGATGCGGGCTACAGACAGGCCACGCCCTCAGTTTAAAGCCGATTCTCACTCCTCCTACTTCACAATCTCAAGCCAAAACCCAACACAGCAAGCATGAAACATGGAAAAGCCCAGACTTATATATTCTATGTTCTTGCATATGTAAATATATTCACTGTTTATATGTAAATCGTATTTACATGCTTATATGTTGATATATATTTCTATAAGCTATATATGTATGTTTATATATCATATGTATGCTATGTATATGTATATGTTATGTGCACATAATATTGTCATTATAAAAAAGAGATAATAATTTTTTTAAAGGGAGACTGGAGAGATGGCTCAGTGGTTAAGAGCAGTGACTGCTCCTGCAGAGAACCGAGGTTTGATTACTAGCACCCACATGGCAGCTAACAATTGTCTATGATTCAGGGATCCAATGTCTTCTGACCTCCGCAAGCATTGCACAACACAGTTGCACCTACATAAAGATCTAAAGATATAAAGACAGTCACCAGGTTCTCAAGCCCTTGTAAGAACTAGTCAAACTTATTTTGTTTTTATTTAATTTCTACGCTTATGCATGTGGTTTTTTCCTTTAAAGCAGAGGTTGCTTTGAAAATTCTGTTTTGTGATTTACTTTTTCATTCATAATCATGCCATATTTTTCTATATGGAAAGATCTTTATTATTGTTGCAAAGCTGGAAGCCTGGTTGTGGTTAAAGATGCATATAAAGTAACTGTATTCAACCAGGCAATAGAATAAGAATAAACAGTTGTCTATGACTAAATGCCTGCAAGTGAGTACACAGAGTATTATAAAAGTGAAAAGATAAAGGTCTTTTTGTGATAACAAGTGATAAAAAAAATAAGGGATTTTAAATGTACAGAGCTGGCTTTTAGGTTCAGAAAGGGATAATAATGATCTATGAGCGTATTTTCTTTGCACACATGAACAGTCTAGCACTCTACAAGAATTCTAGAATAACAGAGTGAGTACAAGTTAATCCATGTGGAACTGCAAATATCTAATAATTTGTAGTACTTAAGCTAGCATGTACCACTTTACATGGTACCACTTTAATAGTAACAGTGGTTATCAAATCTAGATTAGATCACAACTCCAAGAAGAGTCTAGAAACTATCTGAACTACACAAAATTCTAATTGCTTTCTTGTTTGACTACAACATGTACAAATGCTCAATTTTTTTAAAAAAAGCAGCAAAAAATTAAATTGCTAACACAGAATCATTTTTTTTACCTAGAAAATGGCAAATTCATGTCTTAACCTGTTAACATCAGCCCTTCAAGCCTGGTTTGTAGACATATGAACGGAGCCAATGGGAAGGAATGGAGTCTTTCTACTTCATGTCCTTCTTTATATTTTTCAAACTGGGCACTATATCATCTAGTCAGAAACAAAGTTGTTTTTTTTTTTTTAAAGGGGGGTTTAAAAAACAGGATAAAGCAAATTTGGAAGTACCAGATTTCTAATGGTATTCCCATCACAAAGTCATATGACCTGTTGGACTGAGCATCAGGAGCCTGAGCTATCTTCTTGCAAACGAACCCAAGACCTGACTCATTCCCTCAGGAAAGAACAGTACACATCACCACAGACTTGCACAGTACTTGGCATCACTGTGGAACATGATACCTTACTTTCTTAGCTCTCAAAACACAAGCTGGAGAACCCATTACTAGAATCCACTGAGTCTTGGGTTCAAAACCATGCTTATCAGTTGATCATCCTTTTGCTTTTGCTTCCTATCCAAGCCTGCAGGTAAATCTTAAAAAAAAAAATCTTTCTTACAATTACAAAAGAGAAAGTCAAACTATCCTATCGCTTGAAATGCTTAAGGTATCTCTGAAAGAACAAGAGAAAACAGAAGCACTTTTGAACTTCAAGAAAGAGCAGACTGTGTACTGTGTTCCTGTTTAGCAATTCAGTTGAGTGGTGGAGAGCCCAGACTTCAGCGCTGGACGGCCTGGTTCAGTCCTGGCCGTGTCACCAGCCAACTGTGAGATTCTGAGGAGTCACTAACCCTCTATGTGTACCAGTTTCTTCAACAATTTCACAGGGAGAATAATACTATCCATAATTTGTTCGTAGGCTTACCTAAGCTTAATAAATATTGTTAAGAAGAGTATTTGGAATAAGACAATACATAATGACTATTATTTGCTAACTTTGTGTCATATTTTTCCATGAACTACTTAAAATTTTAAGAATATACAGGATAAGAAACAGACTTAAATAACCACTGACCCAAAGAGATCAATAAAATCATGTTCATAATTACATTAAAACTGAAAAGGCCTGTGTTCACTTTTAGAGACTATTCATAAACCCAAAATACAACCCAAGAATTCATTTGAATGGACTTAAAGGTTTTTGCTTTGTTTTATTTTTGGTCTTTTTTGAGACAGAATCTCCCGGTAGCCCCAGCTATCCTGGAACTCACTATGTAGACCAAGGTGGCTTTGAACTCACAGAGATCCACCTGCCTCTGTCTCCCAAGTGCTGGGATTAAAGGCGTGCACCACCAGGCCTGGCTTTGTTTTGTTTCTTAAACATACAAAGGTGACACTGTATACACACGTCCACAAATGGGCACACAGGGCAGGCACTGAAGAAAGCAGACTGAGAACTCAGAAGGAGTCAAGCTCTGGGAAGTGCCACCCAGAGCTACTAAGGTCATCACAGACAATTCATAGACACAAGGGAAGTTTCTCCTGTTGATGTGAAGATCCTCCTAGATACCTGGTAAGGATTCAGTAGGTAAGCACAAAACTGGCCATAGGACTGCTCTGTTAATTGTAGGCCACACCCTTATAACTATGATAGATTTTCTAGTGGTCTGTAGGAGTTTTCTGAATAATACAAGTCATTTGGAATCGGCCTCACTGACATAATACCTTCCCTTTCAAGATAGCTGCTCATCTTCCTGGCTACCAAAGAAAACACTTCAAATCAGTCACTCTTGACAGCCTTAAAAATTCTGTTTCATTCAGGATAAACAATACTTTGGCTGGTTTGAAAAGATGTTTCTTAGACAGCCCGGCTACCTCCTACGCTACAAGAGTTTCAAAGGGGGCTATAAAGAGAGTGACAGCTGCTTGAATTCAGAACTAGAAATTAAAATAAAAGCTATTAGAAGTGAAGAAAGAACACACTCCACAGGGAGACGAGCTTTAAAGAAATTTTCTCTCTTCTATAAATTCTAGTTACCTGCCATGAACTTATTTTCACCACAGAATCAGCTTTGTGTTTTTAAAAGGCATTAAATAAGCTTTTTTGTTCTCCAGAGAAAGGGGGAAATGTTCATCCCACACAGAACCATAGTTAAGGCTACATAGGAAGTCAGAGAAGAAGTTGCCTTTTGCTTTGTCACTAGCATTAGGGGGGCTGAGCTCCTGGGAGGCTTCGGGGGAGACGCCTGTGCAGGGGAGGATCATGCATGATTTATCGGCACACCACAACTCAATTACAGCCCTTGAAACTTCCAGCTGCCTTTTCTAACCCGTTGATCTTATCACTGTAGGGATGAGTTAAGAAATAATCTGTCTACACATACTGTCACAGAGTCAAGCCTGGTCTGAGATTCAGCATCACAACATATTAATTCCACATCTACGAAGCTCAGCATGTCTGAGGGGTGACGGCAAGAGACACCCACACTCTGAAAGTTATTACCCAGAGCCCACTGGTGGAATGTCATGCTAAACAATTAAAAGGACAGAAAGAAGAATGACTTCCAATCTTAGGATAAAGATCTGCTTCTCCCAGTTAGCTGGGTTGATTAAAAATCTGTGTGAAGATGACCAGATATTTCCACAAAGAAAGCCAACAGATGCAGGGTGTCAGGGACAAACCATACCAACCAGAGTTTTCTAGAGGGCCTCCTGAGCAACACATGGAATCCGTATTACACTGTTGAAGTGTCCTACTAACATTCTACTATTTATTTACTATTTCTCTCTCCTCTACCTTTATAGATGCACAACTCTTCTCATCCTTTTAAACCATAGCCACTTTAATCAAAGTATTTTGTTTTCAAGAATAAGGAACACCAGGTTTGAGTGGTTACTACTATACTAAAGACATAGGCCAGTAACCTTCTCAACTACCTCCATGGTAGACAGGCTACTATCCTAACTTTTCAATCATTAAGTTAGACTGAAAGTATAAGGAGTTGCATGATGGGAATTTTATAAAGGCTCTTCTAGAGCTGTGTGATATGATTCCAATTATAGGATTCACTACCACAAAAATCACTAATGAGTAGGAGTCAAACTCTGACCAATAATAACATTTAATGCTTTAGGTACAGCACTTGCCTACTGTCCTTAAGGCTCTTGGTTCACCCTGACACTCCTGCCCCAAATCCACATTTTAAGAAAGCTTATAGTCGCCTGATTTTTGCATGTTCTATTTTCTTGCTTCGTGCCTCAGAACCAAGCCAAATTCTTTCAACCTAGCTAATGTGATTAATTTCTATCCATTAGCATTTATGTGTCCATCACTGACACATGACACTTAGATGGCAGCTGATCATTTTGTCCTGCTCTGATTTCAGAGGTTGATCCACACAGGATCTGCTCCCACTGAGCACAGGAAGAAAGCATCACTCCTCGCCTGCCATCTGCCTCTTCCTCCACAGTGGCTATGCCCTTTTTGTGTAAGCCTCTGTATCTTCCTCATGGTATCTACCAGGCTGTAGGACTACAATAACACATGTTCAACAAAATGTGCTCCAGTTAACACATTTTTGATCCAAATGTTAAAAGTGCCAACCCAACGATACCCAAGAAAGACCAACAGTAGAGTAATATTAAATCTTGCCAATTGGCTTGCAAGATGATTTTCTTCTCAACCCACATTAAATCATATTTTTTAACTTCCTAAATAAGTAAACTGCTATATCATGTACAGAAGAAGACAGACACAGAATATCTAATTATATACAAGAAGATACATATAACAACTAGTCTATAAATGTCTAGTTCTGCTTAAAATCAGAGCTAGTATAAAGAGCTTAGTCAAAACTCAGATGGTGGGCCTCTCCTCTCTCATGCTTCAGATCAGCATTCATCTTGAGCAGGCTCATGAACTTCCCTCGTGGGTAAGAGAAATAAGACAAACACAGCAACCCTTTCTATAGAAGAAGTAAGAATACAAACTCAGGGCGGAGAGGACACAAACACAGCTTATACCTCGCTATATCAGAGTCACTCTACTAGTGCTGAGGAAATAAAAACACAGAGGGAAACCCTGAGAAGGAGAGAAAACCATACCTGCCATCTTTACTCTGTTTGAGCGCTGACCAGCCCACCTCAGCTTCTGCTCTTTCACAACTCACTGTGCAGCTATGGCTCAGTGCAGCTCTGACGCTTATGAGACTAGTAAATGCTGTAAGAAAATGAGCAGTCTGGATTCTATAAAAGACCAGCATCTCAGTGTAGATTTAGTAGCTGTTTTTTTTTTTTTTGGGGGGGGGTGTCTTTTTGAGACAGGGTCTCCCTGTAGCCCCAGCTGTCCTGGAACTCACTCTGTAGACCAGGCTGGCCTTGAACTCACAAAGATCCACCTGCCTCTGCCTCCCAAGTGCTAGGATTAAAGGCGTGTGCCACCACACCTGGCTAGTAGCTGTTTTAATTAAGAAAACTAGATACTCTATCCACTGCAATTCATATTTGTCACAATTTTTAAGCAAGTAAATAGAATTTTAGTATGTTTGCCAAATTAGTACCATTTAATCCTATGTGACAAAGAAAACAGATTTTAATTGTTTTATTACATTATATTTAAAAAATCACTCTCAGTGAAAGCTGCAGGCAATTAAGCTGGACCACTCATTTGGATCAATTGGAATGAACTACAAGGCCCCTCCTCCCGCCGTGGTGGTGGGACAAGGGCTGTGTGGGTTTGGACACAGTGCTTGCAAGTTGGTTTTGGCATGAAGGATGCCTGTACTCATAAATTATCACTTATGCTAAAAATGGGGAAAAAAAACTGAGAGATAGATGCAGGACAGTTATGGGCGAGATGCAATGATCTGGGATGGGGGTGGGGTGGGATGGGGGGAAAGGAGGGAAATATGCCTGAACTGAATTGGAAAATGATGTATGAAAAATACAAAGCATCAATTAAAAGAAAAAAGAAACAAACATTAGTTTTGACAGAATCTTGATAAAATGGTAATGCATCTGGATTAAATGGAGATATATTCGCTGTTGCCCACATTTGCCTTTACATAAAATTTAGAGCAAGAACTTTGGGATTGACACATCATAATGTTCTCTATAATTCTCTGTTGTACATTGTCACCTGTAAGTTCCTCCTTTTAAGATGATTTCACGGAAAAATTAAGTTTGCTTGGGCTTCCCAAGTTAATCATAATGTAGTCACCCAAAACAACATGGTGAATTCGATGAAATCTGTGCCTTGACTCCACCCTATAAGTCATGTATAATACAACTGTCACAACTGTCTTCTGGAGACTCATCTGCTAAAAAAAAAAAGGGGGGGGAATCAGAAAGACATGAAACCTTTTCATAAAAAACCTTGCAATTCATCTTAAACTGAACTATGGGGAGAAGAATTTGTGTTGGTTTCCAACAGGACAAAAATTCACCAACATTAACGGCTGCTGAGAAAGAAAGATACAGGTTTGCATTGGATAAGATGTACCAAAAAGTGGCACGGAAAGGCTAGCCCGTCTGAACATTCAAAGTAAAAAGCCTCAGATTGCCTAAACATCGAACCCCTCTGTAGATCCCCTCTGTTAACAACTAGTTATAATGAGTCCTTATGAAACTTACCTCCAAGGTGCCACAAAGGTTCTGATATGAACTTTCTGTGGCCTTCCCACCCCAGAGAAAAAAGAGAATATACATGAGGAGGTCGTTACCCAACTTAAATGTAGACAACTATTGTAGGTAATCTCTTATAAAACCGGTAGAAATGCCTTCTTTAGTGAATGATAGACATGGGAACTGTGAAGGGATTACGCTCTGTTCAAAACCAAATATAATCTAAAGTCCTAGGCTATGCACTCAGGCAAAATAGATTAATACAGGAAAGCTCTGAAATCAACAGTGGATTATTCTATGTTCTACCAGGTGGAAATGTTTGCCCAGGTGATCCAAGGCCCCACCAAAGGTAAGGGCTCCTTGTCCTCTATGGTTTGGGATACCTACAGGAGGAGAGCAATAAGACCCTGCTGCCAAAAACCTGACATTAACATGGGAGGGTGTATTGATTACACACATGCAATTGTAAATTCCTCTGGATGCCAGAGAGTGTTACCAAAGCCCACTAAACCAATAAAAGCAAATATTGGTCTCCCTGAGTCCAAGCAAGACTCCACTAGTCAGCACCGGGCTACAAGACCTGCACTCACCTGCCTGGAACTACACCTGTGCAGCAGTGGTAGCCATGTGCCTTTATATCCCAAATCTAAGTGGCTATGGGCATTGGCTTCTCCCCTTGGAGAAATAACCCATGGCTTATGCCACAAGTCTACATTACAATACATAACCCCGCACAGGTTAGATTTATAAAGTAAAAGCAACAGTTAGACCCTGTCTTATTTAACAGGGGGGAAAGTTGTAATTCAAATTCATGGATTAACATATCCAAACACATGTCTATGCTAAAGTAACCTAGAAGTAAAACCATAACTATTGGTGCTGCTAAAATACCACCTATATATCGAATTGCTTGTTCTTCATTAGAGGATCTAAAGGTTATTCCTGGAACAGAGACTTGTCAGCCACCCCATGAAGGAAAACATCCAGAATTGACCAGAATCAAGAGAGAGTCCAAGTTCAACGCTCCAGAGAGAGTTGACCGGGTTTTTACTCGCAGCCACCATGTGCCAAATTAATTACTCAGCATCGCACCTTATGGCCCCTTTTCTAAGCCTAAGGGAACAATCTACGGAAGAAGGGGCGTGGTAGAAGGTAAAAAGTTCTTTGCGATTGGGGGTGAATGGTTAAACTAACCGCAAAATGTAGTCTGGACACTCAATTTGATCAACTTGACTGAACAAACAACCTGTCACCCACCACCCCACTGGAGGGTGGGGCTGTAGTTGTTTTTATGGCAACAGCCTGCATATAGGTTTTTGCATGAAGTAATGCTTGTACTCAATGGATTATCACTTAATAGCAAATGAAAAAAAAAAACTGAGGAAGATGCAGGACAAGTTTATGGCTCAATTCATGATCCTTGGATGGGGGGGTGGGGAGAAGCCTGAGCTGAAGTTGGAAAATGTATGAAAATGTCACAAAGCAAATCAATAAAAATTAATTTAAAAAAAAATATTTATGATTTTCATTTTATGAGTATGAATGTAATGCCTGCATGTAGGTAAGTGTACCATGTGCATGCAATTCCTCTGAGGCCCAGAATAGGGCATTGGATCCTCTGGAACAAGAATTACAGATGCTTGTTAGCCATCATGTTGGTGCTCGGTGGTCCTCTGCAAGAGCACAAGAGTCATCACTGGACTTAACCACTGCACCATCTCTCAGCAGCTAATCAGAAATTGAATTGCTTTATAAAATAAAAGCAAAAACAAAAAAACAAATCAAAAAAAAACAAAAACAAAAAAAAACAAACAAACAAATCAAAAAAAAAAAGAGCAAAAAAAAAAAAAAAATCAAAAGATCAGAATTCAACAAACCACAAATACAAAAACAAAAAAACCACACAAAAATCAAATCAAAAAAAAGAATCAAAAAATCAAACAAAACAAAGAGACAGCAATCACACAAACAAAAATACAATCACAAACAGAATCATCAAATCAACGATCATAAACCAAGAGACAGTCAAACATCGAAATTAGCAAACAAGAACAAAACAAACAAACAATCCGAGCAAACAACACAAAACAAGAGGAAGCACAACAGAAGTCAAAAGAAGATCAAAAAAGAACAAAACAAACAGAACCACAAAAACTGCAAAAAACAAGACACAATAAAAGACAAAAAACAAAAAAAATAAATAAAATCATCATCAAAACAAATCAAAAAAAAAAAAAACAAAACAACAACAAAAAAAACAAAAATACAAAAAAGAGCCACAAAAAAACAGGAACAAGAATCAAACCAAAAAAATCACACAGCAACTAAAAATAAAATCAAAAACAACATCAAAAAATAAAAAGAGACAAAGCAAAAAGAAACAATCAAAAAAGCAAACAACAATAATCAATCACAAAAAATACAAAAGCACAAACACAACACCAAAACCAACACAAAATTGGAAATATGTTGTGGGTAATACCACAAGTCTTTGTAAAACCTTTTTTTTAAACTCCTGTTTTTTTATAGACCATCATCTCTCACCGCCCGGTGGCTAAATAAAACAGAACAAAACCATTTTAAGCTTGCAAAAATTTAATCTTTTTCAAGGTATCTGGAGTCCTGTGCTTTGGAGCCTGTTCTATGCAACTCTCACTACAGGACTGCAGACTCCGTCACTAGTGACCTTCACATCTGCCTGAATACTAAACTAGAGCCAAATCTAAGCATTCTCCAAGACGGGCTGTTTGGTACAATGCCATTTCATACTCAGTGTAGATGTAACATGCCAAAAGCTCTTTACTCAAGTACCGGAAACGTGACTGAATCACAAACAAGGACAAGCTTTATTCGTTCAAACCCCTCCCTCAAATCTTAGCAGAAAACCTAGCTAACTTTTAAGCAACAACTATTTCTTATGGACTTTATAAAGTTTCCTTTACCTTCTACTATTAATGAGTAAAGGAAAACAGGGAAATATTCACCTTAAAAGAATTTTCCACCAGACTCATACCATATGTTAAACAAAATTACTTAAAATATAGGACATGATATACTACTATCAACAATAATACCAAAAAACGCCCCCCAAAAGAGATTTCCTTTGAACCTTCATGAAATAATTTTTAAAAATTAGATGTTTCAGAATACTAAATGAAAATTTCACCTGGCATGGTGGTGCAAAATAACGCCGTAAATGCCTGCACTCTTGAGGTTGAGGCAGGAGGATCTTTGTGTTTAAGGCCAGCCTGGGTTTACAGAGTGACAATTCCAGGACAGGTTTGGGTCGACAAGGAGAAGAAACGACTGTCTTTAATGGACAAAAAAAAAAAAAAAAAAAAAAAAATTTAAAGTTCCATTAAATTTATCCAAACTTGGCAAGGTTGGCACATTGTGAGTAGCAACTCAAGGACAAGGGGCTGAGAAGAGGAATGCTGAAAGATCAAGGATATCCTGAGCTACACAGCATGACCCTGTCTCAAAAATGGACTTAATAAAACAGAGATGAAATGCTGAATCCACAGTCTATGTTTGATTGAGGGCAAAGGCATAGTTTTCCACTGCTAAACTAGCATTCAAAAAGTTTCAACATCCTCAACCCGCTCGTGCACTCCATCGCCATCTACTTTCTTTTTCAGACACATTTCGTCCTACCTCTCCTCCTCTCTCCTTTCGGCTTTTTTATTCATATTTAAGTCTAGGAAATCTTCACATAACTTGAAATTAAACCACAGCTACAGCAACTGGCGAAGGAGAGGTGGTTTCTTAACTGCTTTGCATTACCTTCTGACGCTCAAGATAATACAAAAATCACACNGCCTGAACTGAATTGGAAAAAATGTATGAAATGCACAAAGCATCAATAAAAATTAATTTAAAAAAAAATATTTATTATTATTTTGTATGAGTACTTTGTCTGCATGTATGTAAGTGTACCATGTGCATGCAATGCCTTTGGAGGCCAGAAGAGGGCATTGGATCCTCTGGAACTAGAGTTATAGACCCTTGTTAGCCATCATGTTGGTGCTCGGTGGTCCTCTGCAAGAGCACAAGAGCCATCAGTGGACTTAACCACTGCACCATCTCTCCAGCTATCAGAAATGATTGCTTTATAAAATAAAATCATACACAATTGGAATATGTATGGGTATACCACAGTCTTTGTAAAAACACTAAACTCCTGTGGTTATACCATCATCTCTCAACCAGCCGTGGGCTCAATAAAACAGAAGCAAAACCATGTTAAGCTTGCATAAGATTTATCTTTTTCAAGGTATCTGGAGTCCTGTGCTTTGGAGCCTGTTCTATGCAACTCTCACTACAGGACTGCAGACTCCGTCACTAGTGACCTTCACATCTGCCTGAATACTAAACTAGAGCCAAATCTAAGCATTCTCCAAGACAGGCTGTTTGGTACAATGCCATTTCATACTCAGTGTAGATGTAACATGCCAAAAGCTCTTTACTCAAGTACCGGAAACGTGACTGAATCACAAACAAGGACAAGCTTTATTCGTTCAAACCCCTCCCTCAAATCTTAGCAGAAAACCTAGCTAACTTTTAAGCAACAACTATTTCTTATGGACTTTATAAAGTTTCCTTTACCTTCTACTATTAATGAGTAAAGGAAAACAACAGGGAAATATTCACCTTAAAAGAATTTTCCACCAGACTCATACCATATGTTAAACAAAATTACTTAAAATATAGGACATGATATACTACTATCAACAATAATACCAAAAAACGCCCCCCAAAAGAGATTTCCTTTGAACCTTCATGAAATATTTTAAAAATTAGATGTTTCAGAATACTAAATGAAAATTTCACCTGGCATGGTGGTGCACGCCTTTAATCCTGGCACTTGGGAGGCAGAGGTAGGTGGATCTTTGTGAGTTCAAGGCCAGCCTGGTTTACATAGTGAATTCCAGGACAGGTGGGGCTACAGGGAGAACCTGTCTTGAAAAGACAAAAAAAAAAAAAAAAAATTTAAAGTTCCAGTAACAAGTTCCAAAACTTGGCAAGGTGGCACAGTTGTGATTAGCACTCAAGGGGCTGAGAAGAGGAATGCTGAAAGATCAAGGATATCCTGAGCTACACAGCATGACCCTGTCTCAAAAAAACTAAGAAAACAAATGAAAAGAATGAATACACAGCTATGTTTGTTGAGGCAGAGTTTTCCACGTGCTAACTAGCATTCAACAGCCTCACCCTCTCCCCATCTACTTCTTTTCAGACACAATTCTCTACCTCTCTCCATTATTTCCTGTTTATTCATATTTAAGTCTAGGAAATCTTCACATAACTTGAAATTAAACCACAGCTACAGCAACTGGCGAAGGAGAGGTGGTTTCTTAACTGCTTTGCATTACCTTCTGACGCTCAAGATAATACAAAAATCACACCATAACCAAACTCATTGGCTTTCTCAATCTACCACAAGAAGGAATGAGGTAAAGGTATAAAAAATAGGAGCTGTAGAGATGGCTCAGTGGTTAAGAGGACTGGCTGGTCTAGAGGAAGACCCAGGTTGGATTCCCAGCTCCCACATGGTGGCTAACAACTGTCTGTAACTCCAGGTCCCAGGATCTGTCACTCTCTTCTGTCTTCCTTGGGAATTGTGTGACATGACTGCACTTACGTACATGCAGGCACAATACTCATACACATAAAAAAATAAATAAAATTTTAAACAGTGAAAATAGTAAAATATCATATAATCAAACATAAAATATGAACATAAAATAAACTAAAAGAAATATATTTTGGCAATCGTTCTTCTTTCAAAAATCAAATAATTTTCAGAAGTAAGGACAGGCTAGGTATGACCCAATGGCAGACCAATTGCCTAGCACACAAGGCCTACAAGTTCTCTCCCTAGCACCAAAAAATATATTACCTAAAAATTAGGACATCCTTATTATAAACCACCGTGAGTCTTCCATCAAAGATGAGAATACTACTGACAGACACTTCTGGCCATTGATAATCATTTAGAAAAACCAGAATCCACGGGCTGGAGAGATGGCCTAGTGGTTAAGAGCGCCAACCGCTCTTGCAGAGGACCCGGGTTCGATCCCCAGCATCCACATGGCGGCCGAGAACCGTCTGAAACTCCAATTCCAGGAGAACTCCAGTTCCAGGGGAATCCGACATCCTCTTCTGACCTCCGCGGCATTGCACGACACGGGTGCACAGACTTGCATGCAGACAGTACATTCATACACATACAGAAATAAATAAAATTAATAAAAAAAAATTTTATTAAAAAAAAAAAAGAAAAGAAAAACCAGAATCCAGAAAGCTGGCATCTCCATAAATCTGAGCAGATACTATGATAAAAATAAAATAAAAATAAAAGATAAAAATAGCAACAACAAAAAGGTATGATTTTACGACACATGCCCATCTTTAGTCACCTCCACTAGGAAACAGTCATTTCTAGTTTCCCTGAAGGCCAATAAGATAATGCAGGTATTTTTCTGTATTATATCTATTTCTTCTTCCCATCCTACCTTCTGACATTTGCTTCTTTCACTGTTTATTAACACTTCTACAGGAGGACAGGTGAGATGTGAGAGAAGGTGAAACTCAAACCAGTCAGTTTTACTCCTTATTAGCAACTCTGTTAACAAAGAGTGAACGTGAGAAGAGAAAAAAAAGTGAACTAGGATCACAAGTGGAAAGTAGCGTCTAAAAAGTTCTGGGGGCTAGGGAGATGGCCTAGTCATAAAAGTGCCTTGTCTACAAGCTTGAGGACCTGAGCTGGACCCTCAGCACACACACATCAAGCTGGGTGTGCTCCTGCATGTCTGTAACCCTAGTCTGGCAGGGGCAGAGACAAGGCAATCCCCACTGCTCAAGTGGCCAATCAGTGAGTGCCAAGTTCAATGAAAGACTCTTGTCTTAAAAGAGAAGGGGCGGGGTGATTGAGCACATCTCCAGGTATTGACGTCTGGCCTCTACACATACACATGTCCATGCCCACACGTGCATTCACACCTACCTGTACATGCATGGGCACACAAACAAAGAAAAGGAAAGTATCAAATCTGAAGCTAATTTTAATGATTCATGCCTTTCCCCAGGAAAGTAAAAATCTGACTGTTAATACTTATCTCATGTGAGTAAATGAAAGCAATTCAGAAGCAAACAAGGAGAATAACCACCCAGCATTGTTAGCAGGGGTATTCTGGGTCTTCCCTTGAGCACCGCCAGTCACCTGGGGACAGCTGTCACTTCCTGGCATGAATCTATGGATATTACTTTTCACTTGAGTGTGTAGCTGCTTATGAAGGAATTACTCTATTTGTTCCCATTCTTGACCCCTTCTTGCTCTGACAATTATCTCATACATCCCAATCAATACAGCCCCAGGAGTTCAAAAGGATAACAATTAGGCTTTTTTTTTTTTTTGGTGGGGGGGGGGGTTGACATAAAAAGAGGAAGAAAATTCAATATTAATCTCAAATTTGGGAAACTAAGTCAACAGGAGAGAAACTCAAGAAATGAACCACTGGCTCAGAGATGGATGTGCAAGGCAGGCTTTGACACCACGTGACCACAAATCACCAATCAGCTTCTATGTAGCTATGGTCTTGGTTTTGATCTGAAATTTGATAGCTGTGTGGCAGGAACTGGCTGCTAATGACAGCCTGGCTGGAACATGGGAGACATAATCTGCCAGAGTTCCCCTGTGCCCTGTTCGTGGGCCTGGCTTCCAACGTTGCCAATCTGCTGCCCCTGCCTTTCGAGATGACGAAGCATTCTGTGTTTTGAGAAAGTCAGTCAGCTGGAGCAGGTCTGGTACAGTGTAGAAGCTGAATGCCCCAGGGTAATAGTGGCCTGTGCCTTTAATCCAGACGCATTAACAGTGGATTGGCTCAACCGGCTCTCACATCAAAGATCTGCTTTAATTTTAGTTCCCTTTCCATTTGTCTCAGGATTATGTAACCTCACAGGAGGTCACACAAGTCTCCCAAAAAAGAAATTTAAGCTGTCTGAAAAATAAAAAAAGAACCGTGCATAACAAAGACAAACACAAAATTGAAACTTGCATTTTTCTCCCTGACAAAAAAGTTTCAACCTTCTTGTTAATCTCAAAAGTTACAATCTTAGAGAAGAAAGAAATTAAAACACAGAGAATAAAAAAATATGGCATGCCCGGAGGGCATATGATATGATATGCTCTCCACATGCCGTCAAGCAGAAAAATGTAATTAACATCCTACCATCTTCCAGCTCAAGACAAAGATTATACACAGCCACGGGTCTCTTCGTCCTCTGCCCTTGTCTCTTCGACTGCCGTGGTGGGGCGTTTGGGGGTGATGCTGACAGGCAGGCGGGCTCAGGGAAGGCGGTGTTAGGCAAGCTCCCAAAAATCTGTCATTGAAGCATAAAACACAATACTTGACCACGAGTGCAACCAGTGCAGTGCTACAGTGAACCAGTTACATCTGGAATTCCTTCACAACAGCCCGGAGCCCAAACCCAGTCCTCTTGAATCTGGGAAGAGGTCAGAAATGGTTTTTAACAAAAGATGTCAAAATAAAACATCTCATTAAAATTTAAACACCACCAAATCATTATATTTCAAATATCTTTTTTTTTCCAAAACTAAACAAGTATAACTGTCTTTCCCAGGGGGTAGACAACATCATAGCTCTTCAGCAGCAATGAAAAGCAGCCAGAATATAGTATTCAAGCACTAAGGATCTCATTAAGTTTTCACAAAGTTTATTTTTGTGGCAAAATGCTGAACTTGATTTCTTTTCCCAACAACATAAACAGAAATATCCAGCTGTAAACATTTTTTATATATTTAAAAATAGTCCGTCCATGTCTGAATTCTTATTTACATTCTTCATAATTTTCTTATGCATTGGTTTTATAGATTTCGTCAATCCATTTAATACCTTCCTACTCCTCTTAATAATTTCCTCTTCCACTTTTGAAATCTAGAACATTACCACCATGATTTATCTATGATGTCATTCATATACCAGAAATAATAACATTATTTGCTTGGCATCCCCCCCCCTTGTAGAAAAGTAATGTGTGCCATAAGAGAACTATACCACACTAAGATGCTGTATCACAGACCTTCTCTGGCACCAAGACCTAAGACTAAAGGCTGCCCTCCAAAAACACTGCTGACTCTCCACCTCCAATGACGTCATGAAATAAATATATTAGAGACATTAGCCCCACAGATGCTGCGTTTCCAAAGGGCAGACACTCCCTCCTCACTCCTCAGATGGAAGCAGGAAACAGGAAGCAACCAGTTACCAAATAAATAAATAAATAAATAAATAAATAAATAAATAAATAAATAAATAAATGAATAAATAAAAGATGTTGTAAATAATTACTTATTCACTTGATTAAAATCAGGCATGTAACTTGTGTAAAATGAGCATCTCTTACATATGAATATCACATTGAAAAACTGACAGTGATGGGGTTTTAACTGAATATCCTAGAAGTTCTCACCTAAACTACTACATACCAACAAAAATAAGCCAATCTAATAACGCATTTGCTTTATAGTGTCACACTGCCCCCTCATGTATAAACAGAATAAGAAACGATTTACATTGTGGATAAGTATTTGCTAGTAAAACCCTCATCTGCTGCTCTACCTGGTAACCTGCTATCTATCACCATCTTTCCAGGGAATCTGGGGTCCAACAAAATACTGTGGCAAACAGCAAACTGCCTTGAGAATCCTCTGCTGCCTAGAATGTTGTCCACAGCAGATTTACTGCTACTGTCACTGATCAAATTAAAGGTCACGGAGCAGCGGCAGGGACAGGAGAGAAGTTAGGTTAGAAAGAACATGAGAACGGTGACAGAAAGAAGACAAGAAGCATAATTCCACGCAAAGAAACACCATCATGAACAATCTTTGGAACAGCTCCCAGACTCATCTATACAAATACAGAGAAACCGCTGCGATGTTACCAGAATAGGAAACCAAACACCACACAGAGCTAGGACATCCAAAGTGCCAACAAGCAATGGGAAAGTTAGATCCCAAGAACTGGCACCCGGTGGATGACAACTTTCCAAGGTCTTTCTGGAAGCTCACGCTAACTATGGTGATGCAGATGCTGAAATTTGTTCTGTCTCTTCTACCTTTTCACTTTGGGATAGGGTGTCTAGAGAAGGCTATGGAGAATAAGGTGTGGTGGCTTCCCTAGTCTGCAAAGCCAGACCCCACCAAGCAACCTAAAATGTAGGCCTGTGACTGAACCATTCTCTATAGAGGTTGAAATAAGTGCCTCAGTCCAGATCCCTGAGCAAAGACCAAGTGTTGGCTGGTTTCCAAAAAACTTCAGGCACTGTTTAGCTTGCACCAGAATATCTGGCTTCAAGTTGTTTTGTTTTGTTTTCTTTGGTTTACATTTTAAAGTTCCCAGGTCATTCTTTTGTGTAGCCAAAGCAAAGAAACACTGACTTGGAAAGTCAGTCCATGCTTGTCCTGGATGGGCCAAAGTCAAAACTTCAATACCAGAAAAAATATTTCAAAAAAATTGGCATAAGATATGCACAACCAATTTCTTGGACCATGGCAAAATCCCATTTAGGCATATAATGGTTTAGAAGATTTTAGCTACCAGCCACTGCCTTAAGGTGCTCTATGGACTGGCATCCTGGAGAGCTGAATCACTCTCCACATTAGCACAGGTACCTAGCCCACATATTCACCAGAGATGTACCATCCTAGCTGTGAGACCTCACCAGCTGTAAAAGCTCAGAACTACCTCTTTTTTTTGGGGGGGGGGCTTATTTTTAAGACAGGATCTCCCTTTTAGTCCCAGCTGGCCTGGAGCTTGCTCTGTAGACCAGGCTGGCCTTGAACTCACAGGGATCCACCTGCCTCTGCCTCCCAGAGTGCTGGGATTAAAGGCATGCACCACCGCGCCCGGCTGAGAACTACCTCTTAACACAGTGCACCTCATTTCCTACGTGCATGCGGACCAACACACACATCTCAAGACCTGATAGGGACTAAATGAGATGATTCAAACATTACTCACTACAGCACCTGGCACACAGTACTGAGAATAAATGATACAACCTGGATTTGTGACAGGATGCATGTCATGGCTGGTTTCAGCCACCAACATAACAAAACTAGAAGAGAGAACCTTCTCAGATTGAGGAACTTTATCAGATTGGCCTGTGGGACTATTTTTAAGACATTTTCTTGATTTACTGAGTGATGTGGGAGGACCCAACCTACTGTGGGCAGTGCCACCCCTGGGCTGTATAAGAAAGGCAGCTGAGTAAAGAGCAGAGGACCAAGTCCACTAGCAGTGTTCCTCCACAACCTCCGCTTCAGTTCCTGCTCCGAGATGCCTGCCCTGGCTTCCCTCAAGGATGAACTGCAACTGGAATATATAAGCTACACACAAATGGTTTCCTCCTTAAGTTGGTTTTGATGAGAGCATTTTATCATACCAACAGAAACCAAACTGGAACAGAAGTGGTTCCAGGAAAATGGGGTATTGTTGTGACTAACCTGATCATCTTGTTTTGGGGAGGTTTGTGGAAGCATTTGGAACTTTGGACTGGAAAAGCTATTGAGTGCTCAAAGCTAAATGGGCTATTCCTTGGAAGTCTGGAAGATAAGAATGTCGAAAGAAATGAAGATGATGGAAGCCTGGCTTATGAAATTCCAGATGGAAGTTTAAGGATCCCTTAAAGACTCTATCCGGTTTGTATGATATTCTGAACTGAGAATCTGTAGTTTCTGGTCACTTAGAGCTAAAGAATCAGCTGTGACTAACAAGAGACTAATACCATTGAGGTGAAACCTTCGATTTACTAAGATAGTCAATGCTGGTTAGCAGGGGCTAAAAACACAGCAGTTGTGATTAGTGAAAGACCAGCATCATTGAGGCGAAGTCTTCTAAGAGCGATCTGCTCAGGTTCAGGACACAGCAGCTGTGGTCCAGAGTTCAAGGCTGCATCTAAAGACGAAAGCCAAACTCGATACTATGGGTGAGTCTCCCATTTGGTACTAGTTTTGGCAGAACTGCAGGGGTCATAGAGAGAACCCGAGGCTTTACACCCTGAGAGGCCAGGAGAGGCACCGCTGCCTCAGCTACAGTGAAGACTCCCAAGAATGAAGGGGTCATGAAGGAAATAAGAAGAAAAAAAAAAAAAAAACAGGAATGAAGGGGTCATGGAGAAATTCCAAGGCCTGATACAATGTGAGACCAGGAGAGACCACTGTTGAAGGTGCAGCCTCAGTTGTGATGGAGACCTCAAGATACTGGAGAGGCCAGGACCACGGGATAACCCCAAGGGCAGCAGCAGGTATGAAGTGGGGCAACTTGAGCCTAAGAGACAAGCTATGTGCTTCATGTGAATGACAGAGCCTGACGATGGGGCAACAAGCCCTGCAGAGCCCAGATGTCAGACATTGAGCCTATTACAATGTTCTAGTCCGGTCCTGATTGATCTGACTGTGCTCTGATTATTCCCTTTGGGATTAAGAAGGTATTTAATTTTTAAATTTTATTTTAAAGGACCTCACAGTTAAGAGGCTTTGAAAGACAGTAGACTTTTAAAGTGTTTGAAATTTTAAAGACGATGGGACTTTCAGAGAGTTGAACTGTATTTTAAATTATGTTACTACTGTGAGATCCTAGGGACAAAGAAAGGAAAGGTTGTGGTTTAAAGTGATGTGTTTGTGGGTCAGGGATGATAAGGAGTGGAATGTCACCCCTCGGAGGAGGGAAATTTAACTGAGGAATTTTCTCTACCAGACTGATCTGTGGCAATGTCTGTGAAGCATTTTCTTCATTGTTGAGTGATGCAGGATGGTCCGGCCCACTGTGAGTGGTGCCACCCCTGAGCAGGAGGTCCTGGGTTGTATAAGAAAGCATGCTGAGAAAAGGCCAGAGGAGCAAGCCAGTAAGCAGTGTTCCCCTATGGTCTCTGCTTCAATTCCTGCCTCATGGTTCCTGCCCTGACCTCTGTCAAGGATGAACTGTGATTGGTGTAGGGAAAAAGGAAGCGACCTGTGGCTTCTTTTGTGCTAAATTACCAGCTTGTCTGCTTACACTGAAACCTGGCCTAAGGCAGGATTTGCATCTGCACTAGCAAGCCTGTGACACCTTGGGATCAAAGGCACGCAGGAGTTCTTGTGCTCTTGATGCTAGTACTGCTGATGCTATGGAACTTGAGGCACAGGGTCTGAAACCAGGCCCTGAGATATGATGTCACTCTGGGTATAAAAACAGAATGCTGTGAATAAAAAGTCGAGTCCTTCTTACCATCTGACAGGGAATACTGGCCGTTATTTGCTCATGTAAACCTTAGCCCTTGAGGCTTGTGTAGTTGTTACCAGTGAGCTGGACGGCAATCAATCAGGTCACCAACTCAGGAAGCTGGTGGGGGGCCAGTGAGCTGGATGGGGGTCAAGCAGACCACCAACTCGGGGAGCTGGCATGGGGCTGGATGGAGACCCATCAGGTCACCAGCTGTGATGTGTGGTGAGGCCCCGGGTGGGAATTAAGACTGTAGAGTACCAAACAGGCAGCAGTCTGGCATTACACTGTAGAGCACCAAGCAGGCGGCAGTCTGGAGGATCTGGGAGTGCCATTAGGGCATTGCCTGGTGTAGTTGTTAGATTAGATAAGAGGGCAGTGGAAAGGTGGTCAGCCTTTGGCCCTGCGGTTTAGGACAGCCGCTGGCAGCTGTCTTGCGTTGTCCTTTTTCCTGTAGTCTGCGTGTGGCAGAGAGACACCCACAGATTGGGACCTGTAAGACAAATATACCCTTTCACCCCTAAATTGGTTTTGGTCAGAGTGTTTTATCACAACAGAAGCCAAACTATAACAATGCAAATAGTAAACAAAAACAAAAGAGAATTCAAATCCTTATTATTCCTCTCAACCACTTTTTTCACAGGATGTCAATAATTTCTTAAGGTCTCAAATATTCCCAAGCTAGTGGTCTGAGTGGTTACTCTACAGTTTTCTAGGAAAGGACATCAAGCAGTGAGCTAAAGGGCAGTAACAAATGGAGTACTGTTTCATGATAATCAAGAAACTTAGAACCAGAACCAAGCAACTGTTATGTTTTTTGTTTCTGTACTTTAGCACTGAAAATTTAAATTTAACTTATTTCCCAATGTTTGAAGAAAGCAGCACTGGGGGACATTCGGACATAAGCCCCTCCCAGCTCCACATTTTCCCTGTTGTTAAGAATAATCAGCTCACCGGGCGTGGTGGTGCACACCTTTAATCCTAGCACTTGGGAGGCAGAAGCAGGTGGATCTTTGTGAGTTCAAGGCCAGCCTGGTCTACAGAGCGAATTCCAGGCCAGCTGGGGCTACAGGGAGGCCCTGTCTTTAAAGACAAAAAAAAAACAAAAAAGCAGCACCTTCTTAAACCAGCCCCTTTTAATCCTGGAACTTCTGGGAGGCAGAGGCAATGGACTCTGTGAGTGCAAGGCTAGCTTGGTCTACAAGATGAGTTTCAGGAGAGCTGGGGCTACGAGGAAGATCCCAGTCCTCAAAAATACCAACAAAAAAAAAAAAAAAAAAAAAGCACCATCTTTAGCCAGCGGGTGCGCTATGCCTACTCTAGAAAAACCTATATATGAATAAACGCCTAGAATCGCACAAAGCAACTAAAAAAAAAAAAAAAAAAAAATAGAGAAAAACAAATGGGGCAGATTCTTTGTGACCCCCCGCCTGGTACCTACAGCAAGCTCTGGCAAGCGTGGCTACAAGGGGAGACCCTGTCTCATTCACTGTAACTTATGTTCCTCCATGACTCACCATCAATTCTACGGTCTTTTTTCTTTTGTTTTAACTTATTACAAAGCGTAAAACGTATAGTCTGCTATGGATTTTACGCCTGAGAGTATATCAGGAGAGAGATTTTAAAAATATTTCTTTGTAGAATCTAGAAGAGTAGGAGATAGTCAAGCTCTTAAAAGTCTTGACCTGTTTCCCAAACATCTTATTCTAAAAGGGATGTTTAGCATGCTTTGCTCAACACTGCCAACCTGTGTTATCAATAAATACAAGAGCTGATTTTCCAGTTCTAGAACCACTGCAAATTTCCCCACCCGATCACCAGGTCTGTTTCCAAAATCTTTTATTCTCTGCCTCCCATGATTCCTATCTCCTAACTTAACATTCTACCTCCTGTTCCCTTTGAGGGTAATGAACATATCTTGATCAAGAGTGGGCATGATGGTACACAAATATACCTTAATCCCAGCACTCTGGGAGGACAGAGGCTGGTGGATCTCTGTGAGCTCAAAGGCCAGCCGTGTCCTATATATTGAAGTTCCAGGCTAAGCTGGGGCTACAATGGAGACCCGTGTGCTCGAAAAAATAACCAAAAGAAAAAGAAAAAAAGGGGTTTAGGGCTGGAGAGATGCCGATTTAAGAGCACTGACTGGCTCTGTGCAAAGGATAAGTTTTGGTTCCCAGCAACCCCACTACAACAGCTACTAACCACCCTAACAATCTCCAGTTGCAGGAGAATCCAATGAGCCCTCCCTGACTTCATGTGGACTGTAAGAAACTGGGTGCACTTAATATGCATGGCAGGCAATACATACCACAGAAAAGAATATGAATAAAAGATAACAATAAAAAAAGAGATCAAAGTTTATTCAAAACTTTTTTCTAGGGTAAAAACTTCTTCACACACTTACATAATAAAACATCTAAGAAAAATTAAAATGTACACACAAAACAATAACAACTAACAACAACAGCAAACAACAACCAAAGCCCCATGTGTAGGAGCGTCAGTAGAAGTGTTGCTCTCTTCTTTCTGTCTCTCTCTTCAGGTCTCCCAGCAGCAGTGATAGCACAAACCACGAATCTGGCACAGGCTATACACTGTCACAGGATCCTGCAGAATCAATGGAAGAGGATGCCTTCTGCCATGGGACTCTAGCCATAGAGTAGGCACTGTGCAGCAATTCCTTTTGCGTGACACCAGGGTCGCATGTGTGGTTTAACCACATCACTTTTGCCAGGATATAAAATGAACTCTGAAATTTCTGCAATAATATCCAACTCAAACCTGCAGCATCTGAAAGGGGTTAGTCATTCATCTACATGAAGATATTTCTATAGTAGTCCAATGGTTCTCACTATGGAAGGAAGACTGTCAATATGTTCATATGCTTCTGGCAGTTCCAATAGTGGGTACCATTGCTTGGTTCTTGCAATATGCCTGACATTACACCAAGTGCTTTATAGATACACAGATTTCCTGAACCCACCCTCCCCCCAACACTGCCATTCATCACACTGCATACCAATGTGTCTAAACACTATTCCAGGGTTCCTATTCTATTAAGTAAAGAGTACCCCCAGCTTTAAACCCCAGCCCTGCCTTATTACGTCCTGATAAAAACTTTTTGTAGGAAGAAGTACACATACTCACGTCCAGAAGGTATTGCTCCATAAGCAGGCATGTCAAGAAGAAACTTGCAAGTTAATGAAAATTCGCAACATGGGAAAGAGAAAGAAAATGTCCAATCCTTTTTCTAAAAAGACAGTAATTAGGAAATGGCCAAATGTTATTTTCAGCTTTATCTACTACAGTGTGTTTGGACAAAACCACATCCCTGGTGGGGTTGCGTGACTAAGCTGCCTCTGACCAGAACTATTGATGACATCCCTGCAGAGTTTATTCACCCTACAAATACTACAGACAGAACTGGAAATTGGGTTCCAGTTGTCTGTCCTTGAGCCAGTATTACCCCATGACTAAATATGGGTCTAATTCTAGAACATTCAACTAGAATTGATAATGTAAAGAACTGACAGTAAAACAGCCTATTGGGTCCAGCCTTGGGATAGAAGATATTTTAGAGGGCGATCATGTTGGTTCTGAGTTCATTAAAAATCCAGAATCTCAGAGCTGGAAGTATCCTTGATATCGTTGATTTCTTTTTAATTAATTATTGATTTTTTATTTTTTTGTTTTTTGTGTTTGTTTTGTTTGTATGTGTTATGTCACTATATTAGTTACAAGTGGGTACCAATCGAGGTCAGAAGACAGGTGTCTGGGGATCCCCCTGGAACTGGAGTTCACTCTCTGGAATTGAGTTACGAGAACGGATTCTAGCCGCCATATGATGGGCGGGGTGGATCAGACCCGGGTCCTCTGAAGAGCAGTCCGTGCTCGCTNAAAAAAGCAAAAAAAAAAAAAAAAAAAAATCACCTCTTATAGCCAGGCGTGGTAGCACACACCTGTAATCCCAGCACTTGGCAGGCAGATCTTTGTGAGTTCAAGGCCAGCCTGGTCTACAGAGCAAGCTCTAGGCCAGCTGGGCTACAGGGAGACCCTGTCTCATTTACCCTGTCTTCCAATGCACTACCATCAATTCTAAGGTCTTTTTTTTTTTTTACTTTTACAAAGCTACAAACTATGTTGCTATGATTCTTCCTGAAGTATCAGGAATGATTTTAAAGAATATTTCTTTTAAATCTAGAAGAGTAGGAGATAGTCAAGCTCTTAAAAGTCTTGACCTGTTTCCCAAACATCTTATTCTAAAAGGGATGTTTAGCATGCTTTGCTCAACACTGCCAACCTGTGTTATCAATAAATACAAGAGCTGATTTTCCAGTTCTAGAACCACTGCAAATTTCCCCACCCGATCACCAGGTCTGTTTCCAAAATCTTTTATTCTCTGCCTCCCATGATTCCTATCTCCTAACTTAACATTCTACCTCCTGTTCCCTTTGAGGGTAATGAACATATCTTGATCAAGAGTGGGCATGATGGTACACACCTTAATCCCAGCACTTGGGAGGCAGAGGCAGGTGGATCTCTGTGAGCTCAAGGCCAGCCTGGTCTATATATTGAGTTCCAGGCTAGCTGGGGCTACAAGGAGACCCTGTCTCAAAAATACCAAAAGAAAAAGAAAAAAAGAGGTTTAGGGGCTGGAGAGGTGACTCAGCAGTTAAGAGCACTGACTGCTCTTGCAAAGGACTAAGTTTGGTTCCCAGCACCCACACAACAGCTAGTAACCACCCATAACTCCAGTTGCAGGAGAATCCAATGCCCTCCTCTGACTTATGTGGGTACTGTAAGACATGGGTGCACTTATATGCATGCAGGCAATACATACACAGAAAATAAATATGATAAAATAACAATAAAAAAAGAGATCAAGTTTATTCAAAACTTTTTTCTAGGGTAAAAACTTCTTCACACACTTACATAATTACAACATAAGAAAATTCAAATGATACAACAACAATAACAATAACAACAACAACAACAACAAACAAAGCCCCATGTGTAGGAGCGTCAGTAAGGAAGTGTTTGCTTCTTCAGGTCTCCCAGCAGCAGTGATAGCACAAACAGAAGTCTGGCACGGCTATACACTGTCACAGGATCCTCAGATGCAATGAAGAGGATGCTTCTGCCATGGGACTCAGCCATAAGTAGGCACTGTGCAGCAATTCCTTTGTGCTGTGACACCAGGGTCCATGTGTGGTTATAACCACATCACTTTTGCCAGGATATAAGAATGAACTCTGAAATTTCTGCAATAATATCCAACTCAAACCTGCAGCATCTGAAAGGGGTTAGTCATTCATCTACATGAAGATATTTCTATAGTAGTCCAATGGTTCTCACTATGGAAGGAAGACTGTCAATATGTTCATATGCTTCTGGCAGTTCCAATAGTGGGTACCATTGCTTGGTTCTTGCAATATGCCTGACATTACACCAAGTGCTTTATATACAAAGATTTCCTGAACCCCCCTCCCCCCAACACTGCCATCATCCACTGCATACCAATGTGTCTAACACTACCAGGTCCTATTAAGCCCCGTTTACCTGATACCATTTGTGGGGTACCATATCACTCCAGAAGGTATTTCTCCATAAGCAGGCATGTCAAGAAGAAACTTGCAAGTTAATGAAAACTTCCAACATGGGAAAGAGAAAGAAAATGTCCAATCCTTTTTCTAAAAAGCATAATTAGGAAATGGCCAAATGTTATTTTCAGCTTTATCTACTACAGTGTGTTTGGACAAAACCACATCCCTGGTGGGGTTGCGTGACTAAGCTGCCTCTGACCAGAACTATTGATGACATCCCTGCAGAGTTTATTCACCCTACAAATACTACAGACAGAACTGGAAATTGGGTTCCAGTTGTCTGTCCTTGAGCCAGTATTACCCCATGACTAAATATGGGTCTAATTCTAGAACATTCAACTAGAATTGATAATAAAGACTGACAGTAAAACAGCAGTTGGGTTCAGCCTTGGGATAGAAATATTTTAAGGGCATCATGTTGGTTCTGGTTCATTAAAAACTCAGAATCTCAGAGCTGGAAAGTATCCTTGATATGTCTTTCTTTTTAATTTTATTTATTTTTGTATGTGTATGAATGTACTGTCTGCATGTAGGTTTGTGCACCCGTGTCGTGCAATGCCACGGAGGTCAGAAGAGGGTCTGGGATTCCCCTGGAACTGGAGTTCTCCTGGAATTGGAGTTACAGACGGTTCTTAGCCGCCATGTGGGGGCTGGGGATCAAACCCGGGTCCTCTGCAAGAGCAGTCGGTGCTCTTAACCACTAGGCTATCTCTCCAGCCCGTCCTTGATATGTCTTACACCAACCTCCTCCTCCCCAGTTGACCAAACTGTGGTCCCTGCAGTTAAAAATTTGCTCACATTCACTCCACTTATCAGTGTCGGACTCAGGCCTTACTCCTATACCAGGGCCTCCAGGTTACTAGCTACTTCGCATGCTGCTGGCTCCAAAACTTTGCCACTAACAAGGTGTGCTTTCCACGTGTGTGTCCCATACCCAACTGTTTGGTCATAAGATAGTTGGAGAAAATCATTAGCTTCTTGTCTTCTTGTTGTTCTTATTCCTTAAAAATACATTGCCGCTATTTATATCACATTAATATTGTTATTAAGTATTGTAAGTAACAGAGCAGACAGTATACAGGAGGATGTGTGGACATTCTATGGAGCTATTATACCATCTTACATAAAGGATTTTAGCACTCATGGGTTGTGGAGGAGGAGGAGGAGGAGGAGGAGGAGGAGGAGGAGGAGGAGGAGGAGGAGGAGGAGGAGGAGGAGGAAGGGTGGAATCCTGGAACCAATCTCCAACAGAGTCCAAGGAACAAAATACTTCTGGATAGATTCTGCTTAATTGTTGAAGTTCTGAGGCTAGAGCATCAGACCTAGTTGCCACCTGTCAGTATGAGGCCCTTTCTAGTGTCGTAGGAGACAGGGAAAGGACAGCCAGGAGATAAGCAAAGACAGGAACAGAGCAGCAGCGTGCACTGTTACTTGTGGTTTTGTTCCACAGATGCAGGATCTGACTATGGTCTTTCATTACTTTTAACCTTAATTTTGGGAGACATTTTTATATATTTCCAGAACCTTAATAGGCATTGATTTCTGTAACTCTCAGATATTAGATAGTAATTCCCACCTGGTTTTGGTTTCAGTGAACAACTCTGCCAACCAGCCTTTATAAAGAACATGCTGCCCCCTCCCACGCCCCCACCCCCACCACACACTCCAAATCACAGCCATGTTCAGTGGCATTAACAGTATATACAGTACCAGTGCCCTGCCAGTGCTTAACAGAGAGCAATGCAGATGGGGTACTACAATGACTCAATGACTGATAATATGCCAAGAACCAAATGGCACTAAGAAATCCTCACACACTCCCAATAACTTCCTCACATCTACACAAAGGGAAAAAGCCTCTTTGGCTCAAGGGAAAGCTCCACCATGCACACAGGCACAGTGTGAACATACATTCTCAATTATAAAATGTTGTTTTCTGGTTTGCAAATGTTTAGAAGAACACTCCCGGTGTAATTTTACCCATTTGCACCTGCAAACATTGGGGAAACACAGCACAGAGTTTCCAGTCAGAAGAAAGCGCTTTCCCAAACACAGCTGCACCTTTGGCTTCTTAACAAATGTCTACAAATATTCTTCATGTAGTAAAACCTATGCTTCACCAGAGTTTTTCTTCAGTACGCCCTGTGCTCACATGCAAATAAAAAACTTGACATTTCAGCAGTCAACAAAATGTGGTCTATGTCAACCATAAGGCATATTCCACACTTGCTACTTCCTCCTTTGATCTGGCTAAACCTGTTTTGAGGGTTTCCTGTCTTTTTACACTTCTTTCTGGGCCTCAAGCCTCCCTTAGAAATCATTTGGTCTGGGCCAGGCATGATGGTGCATGCCTTTAATCCCAGCACTTGGGAGGCAGAGGCAGGTGGATCTTTGTGAGTTCAAGGCCTGCCTGGTCTACATAATGAGCTCCAGGCCAGCTGGGACTAAAGGGAGACAATGTCTCAAAAAGAAAAAAGAAAAAAGAAAAAATCATTTGGTCTGGAGAGATGGCTCAATTAACACCACTGGCCACTCTTGCAAAGGACCCAGGTTCAAGTCCCAGCACCCATAGGGTGACAAACAACCATCCATAACTTCAATTCCAGAGGAATCCAATACCCTTTTCTGACCTCCACAGGTACTGCATAGTACAGGTGCACTTACATGCAGTCAATACACTCCTATATAAATAAAATAAAAATAAATAAATTTGTTTTTTTTTTTAAGAAATTATTAGGTCCTGAAAGCAGTACATAAGATCTCAACACAGGAAACCTACCATTCACAGTCTTAAAGACTTGGGGATTCCTCAAGGAGAGCACCCCTAAAGCTAGTATCAATTCTGATAAAAAGAATCCTATTTCACATGTCACTTGGAGAACATTTAGAAGTGAATGACATCATCTTGGGCAGTTTTCAAGGTGGGTGGAATTTTTCTTTTGGAGCACACAGGTATTTCAGCAGGCTAAGTGAGTAGCTCCCCAGAAGGAAAAAATAAGGCAAGAACCTCCCCAAAAGCAGTATGTGGATTTTAATCACAAAGAAGAAAATGTATCTTAAAAACACATGCAGGTATTTATCATAATCATCTGAAGCCTTTTCCAAGTGCATATGCCTGCCAGAATTACCTGTCTCCTTAAGAGATTATATAATACTCATTTTTCCATGTTAGCCCTAATAACATTAAAACTTCTTAAAGCAAAATCACATTCCTGCTACTGTTCATCAGTACTGGCACTTTGGGTGTGGCATGGGATGGAATATAACCAGCCTTTACAATAAACCACTATTTCTAAAATCTGTGGCAATAGTTCTTCTTTCTTTAGGAAAATCTTTCTGTCCAAATTACATTTCATTCATGTTACAAAGGTGGTAGGTGATGCATATTACATTCCTTCTTTAATGTTTGCAAATATTAAAAAAAAAAAACACCCTGAAAAGAAGATAAAATTGCCCACTGTAATGGTTAATACTGAGTGTTGACCTGAGATCTAGAATCTTCAGAGACACACCTCTGGGCATACCAAAAAAGGATTCTCTAGATTAAGGTAGCCTCTGGGCATTCCTGGGAAGGATTCTCTAGATTAAGGTAGCCTCTGGGCATTCCTGGGAAGGATTCTCTAGATTAAGGTAGCCTCTGGGCATGCCTGGGAAGGATTCTCTAGATTAAGGTAGCCTCTGGGCATGCCTGGGAAGGATTCTCTAGATTAAGGTAGCCTCTGAGCATGCCTGGGAAGGATTCTCTAGATTAAGGTAGCCTCTGGGCATGCCTGGGAAGGATTCTCTAGATTACAGTAGCCTCTGGGCATACCCGGGAAGGATTCTCTAGATTAAGGTAGCCTCTGGGCATGCCTGGGAAGGATTCTCTAGATTAAGGTAGCCTCTGGGCATGCCTGGGAAGGACTCTGTAGATTACGGTAGCCTCTGTGCATACCTGGGATTCTCTAGATTAAGGTAGCCTCTGGGCATGCCCCTGGGGAGGATTCTGTAGATTAAGGTAGCCTCTGGGCATGCCTGGCAAGGATTCTCCAGGTTAAGGTAGCCTCTGGGCATGCCCCTGGGAAGGATTCTGTAGATTAAGGTAGCCTCTGGGCATGCCTGGGAAGGATTCTATAGATTAAGGTAGCCTCTGGGCATGCCTGGGAAGGATTCTCTAGATTAAGGTAGCCTCTGGGCATGCCTGGGAGGTAGCCTCTGGGCATGCCTGGGAAGGATTCTCTAGATTAAGTTAGCCTCTGGGCATGCCTGTGAGGGATTACCTAGACTAGGTTAACTGAGGTGGAGAGCCCCACCTCCTGTGGGCGGCTACATCCTGTGGGCTTGGGGCCCAGACTGCATAAAAATGAGAAGGCTAGCTAAGCACAAGCACTGATTATTCTCTGCCTTCTGGCTGCAGGTGCAGTGTGATCAGCTGCCTTAGCTCAGGCCACCATGACTCCCCATCACGATCCACTGCACTTTGAACAGGGAGGCCTAATAAGCCCTTTCTCCTTAAATTGCTTTTGTCTTTTTTTTTTAAGCACAGCAACAAGTGTTACTTCCACAATCCCACAGAGAGAAATAGTTCTGTTAAATCTGATGGTTACAACCTTGCATTATGTTGTTTACTTTTAAAGACGAAAACAATCCATACATTCTGCATAACTATATATGGACCTCAGCTTCTGAAATTACCAGTGCTCAGTACCTAGTTATATATATCAGATGTGGCCTCTGCTACGTACAGCTATTAAAATTGAACTCTGGGGCAAGATTTGATTTTTAAGTTTTTTCTTTTGGTCTTTTCAAGACCAAAGGGTCTTCCTGTAGCCCCAGCTGTCCTGGAACTCACTCTGACCAGGCTGGCCTTGAACTCACAAAGATCCGCCTGCCTCTGCCTCCCAAGTGCTAGGATTAAAGGCATGTGCCACGACATCCAGCTAAGATTTGATTTTTAAACACCTCAAAATACACCAGCCTCTCCTCTCGCTCAGTGTGAACTGTATAATTCATTTCAATATATCTTAAATATGGTTAACAGATATGATCCTTCCCTGCTTTCTGTAATCATTAAAGGAGGAAGGGTTAAGCTTAGGAACTTGGATTATTCATCAGTTTGAACACTCTGTCCTTCCTTCTGTTACAGTCCCTGTGATTCAAAAACCTAAGGCTATCTTTGACAGAACTGTTTCCAAACAGGATGAGGGGTGCATTCATGAACTGTTGGGCACATTCCTTGAATTTGGAAACAGAGAGACCAGTCAGAATAAATAACCACAGAGCCTCACACAGAGGAGAGCAAAGGTGCTTCATCTAAATTACTGTGAACTCCCTCACAATAAAGTGAAAATAATAAATTTACAATGGTATGAAAGGTTAAGTATCTATCAAACTGGGTTATGGAGACTGCCACAAGAAAGAGGTCCAGAATCCAACAGTGTCTGCCATTATTACAAAGTTTATTCCAGCAAGATCCACACATTCAGATTTTGTCATTAAATCCTACTTAATAAATTCAGAACAACTAATACTAAAACTAAGAATGAAAATTTGCTAAGAAATAGGATTCTTAAATATTTTGGGGGTATTCTTGATGGATTACTATTAATGATTAAGAGAAAGGAGACACATTTATTTATTTATTTTTTATTTATTTATTTTTTGGTCTTTTCAAGACAGGGTCTCCCTGTAGCCCCAGCTGTCCTGGAACTCACTCTGTAGACCAGGATGGCCTTGAACTCACAAAGATCCGTCTGTCTCTGCCTCCCAAGTGCTAGGATTAAAGGCGTGCACCACCACGCCCGGCTAAGGAGACACATTTATAATGAACAAACCCAGCAGTAGTCATCTGTGGCCTATTTATTTATGGAGGAAAAAGTAAAGTTGTCTTTATTTGCACATGAAATAATTGTATACACAGACTATCCTGAAGTACTCACCCCCAAAAGGAGTAGAACTAGTGAGTGCATTTAAGCAAGATCACAGAACAAAGACCACAGGCAAAATTAATTGCATTTCTATAAATGATCAATGAGACTAGGGAGTGAAATGAAAGCACCATTTCTAATAGCATCAATACCCATGATACAATAAAGGAAAAGCTTAATGGCACAGGAAAGGACTAGATGGCATCCCTGCAGATCTGTCCCTAGGCTGGGCATGGCTAACAGAATAGGAGTAGCATGGTGGGGCCCAAGGACCCTGAGATGTGGGGCCCTGGGAAAGGTCCAGGGCCTCAGTACAGCGAACTCTGTAAGCATAACCAAATAGGCGAACATGAGTTTTTATGACTTGAAGACAACCTGGCCTTCAGCAACACCTAGCTTCACAGGGGAATGTAGTGTGTGTGGTGTGACTCACCGTCTTGAACACAGAATCACAGTCTGTGCTATAACCTTGGTCTACTCGTGAAGACACATGGTTACACAAAAACTTGCTTCTTAAAATTAACATTTCTGTTTTTCCTCCAAACGCTTCCTGCTTTGCTCTCAGCTTCTTTCTTGGGACTTCTCGCTGTCTGGGTGCCATAAAGCTCGGCTCTGCTGGATGTTTCTGCCACAACCAGTGCCCAGGTCTGTGGCTGAACGTGGGGCCTGGGGGTGGCCTGCATGGCAGTAGTCACATGAGGCTAGTTCACAGGTGTCTGTCGAGGCCTGCACACACCAGCCCAAGACAGGGAATTCTGCCAAACTCTCGGGAGACTCTTAGCACCATTACTTTGGATAGTGGACTGAACCACAGGATATTCTGGCTTTGCTTCCAAAATTTACAAGTGCCGTGAGAAGCCCTGGGCTACACCTGCTTGCTGTACACACAGCTGCTTTCTCCTGGGGATCTAGGGAGAAGAGACTAACAGTTACTGCAGACCTGGGCAGCAGACACCTTGTCTAGTCTCCGGGGTACCAGCTCCCACTATACCAATAACCTCACCTCCTCCCCTGCGCAGTCTTCTGTCACATGCCACCCCACCCTTAAGTGCTACTTGCTTGCATTGTTCCAGGCAGGCCTTTGAGACAGCCTCCCTGGCCTGCCTGCCTGTGCCCATACCCCAAGAACAGCAGGGCCCACTACCCTTTTTCCCTTGCCGGAGTGGTGCTCCACCCCTGCTGCCTTTCAGCTTCTAAGCAGGCTACACAGCATGAAAACTTCCAATCACGAGAACTTTGACTTCCTGAGGGATTTGCCTGGGTGAACAATTCAGCTCTGTAATTTGTCACTTTCTTCAGGCCCCTATCTGTTTCTAGGGTCCAGGCCCAAGCCTGGGAGAGAGCCCTCGAGGATAGCAGCTGCAGGGTCTAAGACCCTCCCTCACACAAGGCCAGCTTCTGCGCCATCTTCTGTCGGGCCGGGCGGATGATTATCTGCAGTGGCTCGGATGACAACACTCAAGAGGAGCTGCTCATGGATGAACCGGCCATGAATGGGGGCCAGAAGCTTGAGGCACTCCCCAAACTTGATTCTCGGACAGTACCCCCTGAGTACACCAGCCTCCTTGACGGGTGCTGGGCTGGGATGGCAACTTGGAGTCAAGTGCCAGGACAGCAGGGCAGCAGACAGATAGGGCACATTACCCTCACGCTCCACGGGCAGAGTGGAGCTTTCTTGGAGTTGCTGGGCAATAGGGCACATTACCCTCACGCTCCACGGGCTGAGTGGAGCTTTCTTGGAGTTGCTGGGCAGCCTAGACTGGGGCTCCTGAGGACACTGCCAAGGGCCGCTATGGTGCACCCTCACTCTGGGCACTGCCAGTGGTAGACATGTAGTTCTCCTGTGGGGGAGAGGGTGGCCAGCAGTCTCTGAATTGCAAGGAGGCCCTACCACTGCCGTCAGTGTCTCCAGTCTCGAACAGACCTGGGTGATGGGGGCCTATTCTTGGCCCTGTGATATTGACAACAGCAAGCCAGCTGAGCCAGGGCCAGACTCAACTAGGATTGGCAGGGCCCAGGCTTAGGGTCCAGGTGTTTCTTGTAGATCTGGGCAGCCATGGGAGCACAGAGCCCATGCATCTGCCACCAAACCCATCTGCAGAGTGCCCTGGGTGCTTTTCAGGGCTGCCCAGGCCTCCTAAGCCTCATCTTCAACCAAGTCTTTCAGATTCTTGGTCCTGGCACCATGTGTCCCTACAGCCCTCCGGCCAGCCAGGTCTCGAGTATTACCACTCCATAGCTGACGGCATCGCAGCTAGCCGGCCCATCCTGATCTCTTCCTCATGAAGGAGGTGAGGGTGCCCCACACAGTGCGAGTCTGGGTCACAGCACTGCTCTGGCCGGAGTTGGCCCCTTGCAAAGTGGCTGAAGCCAGTCAGGTCAAAGTCAACCAACGAGGGCATCACTGTCTCATCCTGGTGTAAAAACTGTGTAGCCCTGGCTGTGCCCAGAAGGATGTCCAGTTGCTGAGGGGGGACAGGTGAGGAAGACCTGGGTTTGAAGTTGGAAATGGTCCGCCAAGGAACTGCTAGGCAGGAAGTCATGCATAAGAAGTCACTGGCACGGTAGCCAGCCAAGTCCACAATGTTTGGGTGAGGAAACCTCTACGCTGTTCCGCCTCTGTTAGGAAGCTCTGCTTCACCACAGTCCAATCTACGTCAGCCTCCTGCTTCCACCTCCTCACTGCATGTGTGGTATTTCTCAGTACACACACCCAAAACCACCCTCTCTGATCCTGAGCTCCTCAGAGAAGTTGCAGGTGCCCTGGGAAATCTCACAGAAGGGCCAGCGAAACGGGGAGGAGTAGGCTCTCTCCAAGCTAGACACTGGGCTATCTGGACTTGACCTGGTAGAAGAAGGGGTAGAAGATGGCAGTGGAGGCCCAAAAGAATAGGGTCTCAGATCCCCGAGTTGCTGAGACTCTGAATGGGTCTGAGAGCCTGGAAAAGCTGCAGAGAGGAAGGTGGAGGCAGAGGACTACAATTGCCACGAGCTCCGGTCCCTAGCCTTAGATCCTGCAGACCTTATAAGCTGCAGAGATGCTGCTGGGCCTTGGGGAAGTGGTGCTTGAGGGCAAATCAGGGGCCAGAGATTACCACCCTATGGTTATGTCTCATGCATGCCACAGGTGCAGGCTCATGAGGATGTGAACCAAGTCGGGGGCACACTGTGGTTGATCCAGGGCCATTTGTGGCCATTTTGAAAACCTGCCCACGATTTCTTTGATACCCTTTCCAGTAAGAGGGCATTAATCCTCTCCTCCCCACATCTAGGGAGTTAGCTCTTCAATAAGAAGAGCTCTGGGGCTGGAGAGATGGCCTAGCCGTTAAGAGCGCCGACTGCTCTTACAGAGGACCTGGGTTCGATCCCCAGCACCCACATGGCGGCCGAGAGCCGTCTGAAACTCCAATTCCAGGAGAACTCCAGTTCCAGGGGAATCCGAGACCCTCTTCTGACCTCCGCGGCATTGCACGACACGGGTGCACAGACTTGCATGCAGACAGTACATTCATACGCATACAGAAATAAAAAAAAAAAAAAGCTCTATAAGATGTCTGGTGCCACATCCTGAAAGACCCTCCAGACTCTACCTTGTTTGCCAAAACACCCCCTTGGATTGCTGAGGTGACCATGTTTGTAGGGAACCCCAAACTACCCACAGAGGTCATGGGTGAGAGCCCAGGCTCTGGGTCGGCCTAGGCAAGGCATGAGCACAGAAGCCAGAGGACATCACCGTCAGACCTTAAGACGTCTGGAGATACCATAGCTCACACCCCACGCATTACAGAGAAACACCAATTAACCTTTCATTATCTGTCTAATCAGGAAAATATGAAGGCTTATTAATTTTCTTTTTCTTTGTTTTTTTTTTTTTTTTTTTTTTGAGACAGGGTCTCCTTGCAGCTCTAGCTGTCCTGGAACTCACTCTGTAGACCAGGCTAGCCTTGAACTCACAGAGATCCACCTGCCTCTGCCTCCCACGTGCTAGGATTAAAGGCATGCGCCACCATGTCGGCTAAGGCTTGTTATTTTTCAACACTAAATTTGGGGTGGTTTGTTTTCCTACAATAAATAACCAAGTATCACTGATGAGAACAGGACAAGAAAAAAAACAAAAAACAAAACACCAGATAGTTTTCGGGTAAAGGACCCTCAAAGTGAACAAAATGATTTCCCTCGGGTAAAAGCTGGAAATGTCCTTAACTCTGTGGGCAATAATGTCTTTACCAAAGACCAGAGATATCAAAAGTATTGAAGCCACAGTGTCTCTGGTTCACCTGTGATCTAAGCAGGTGATCCCAAGACTTGGGAAGCGGAGGCAGAAGAATCCAAAGCTTGAAAAGCCTCAACCACAGTACAGAGCTGCAGGCCAGCCTCAAAACAAAATGACAAGAACAAAAAATAACAGTAATTCACCTGGGAAGATAAGTATCTCAGAGCCTAGTGTCTTTGGAGAATCTGCAGTTGCTCCTGGGAAGGTCTCAGTTTCTTTCATCAAGTTTCACTAGCTCCGTCCAGACATTCACATTTCTGCGCTGTGTGCCTGTGACCATACTTCCATCTGTCTCTCTGCAAGTCTTTTTTATCATTCCTTTCCCTGGTTAGCCCAGACCATGGTTTACCTGTCTGGCTGTACACTATGAGCCCTGACCTCCCAAAAGTGTAAGACATATTTAATGCATTTTTTTTCTCCTTTTGAAAGATCATTAATCTCTACTTTTCTGTTTAGTTTCTGGTAACTTAAGGACTGGGTGAATGGATCCTTACTTTATTCTATTGCTAACTCATCTAGGTACTTTGGGTTATATATTTCTCTCAAGCCCTCTCTAGGTTTGGCCACGCTGGGTTTCATAATGTTTATTTTTCTTGGTATGCTTCAGGTTTTAATTTCTACTCTGAATTCATATACCATGAGTTTTTAGATTTCAAGATGATGGGCAATATTTTAGCTTTTATTAGTATTAATATCCAGACTCTGAATTTTGGATCAGAAGAAGTGGTACGGGTTTTGCCTTCTGATATTTGGGATTTTGTGTGTGGTTGTGGCTGTTGTTGGTGGTGGCGGCAGCTGTGGCAGCAGCAGTGATTTTAGCCAAAACTAGGTTCTCAATACCTGACATTATTCTACTTTCTAAATTGTGGTAGAAAAATACCAGGTAACCAGACATAAGACCTCAATAAACTCTTCTTTCTCCTCAAAATCCGGAAATAGTATTTGCTATGGATCATTCTGAATGACAGAGTACAAGACTGACTACTTCCCAACAGCTACTGAATTTTGAACAGATTAAGTCCCCTCCTCAATTCAGAAGACAAGCTCATCACTGACGTCGTTCCTTTCTGTCTACTTGGGTCGCACCTCCGTCATCTGTCTCTCTTTGCTGAATGTGAGCATTTCATCAATGACAGTAATTTGTTCTTCAATTTTTTATTCTATCCATTTCCATTTTTAATTTGTTCATGTTTTTTAGAAATGTTGTTTGGGGCATCTGTCTGTTTTCTTAGTTTAGCAAGCTTTCTAAAAAAATTCCTGTTTAATCACTTTATATTTGAACTTCCATTTTACTGAATATTTAGCTCTTCTCTGTAGATATAAATTTTAGTGAGCTTATTTCTTTATATCGGTACTTCTTCCAAAACAGATTGGTGATCTGCGGCTTCGACTTCATCTCCTGTGCTGTACACTCACAGACTCTAAACTGGCTGCCTCTGTGGGTCATTTCAACTCTAAGAACAGTACACAGGCGGCTTTGTCAACAGCTGCTGTTCACACTACCTCACTACGGATGGCGTCTCCCTGAACGTCTTCTCATGTTGAAGATGTCTGTTTCCTTCTCTGCACTACAACAGAGCTGTTCTGTTGCCCAAGAGAAAAGTGTATCCTTGGCTAGGCCAGCTGTAAGGGGGGGGCCACGCAGGGGTTTCAACAACAAAATCTATTTTCTCACTTTTCAAGAAGCCGCAAGTTCAAAAACCACAGTGCTGGCTGGGTTAATTTCTCTTGAGGCCTCTCTCTGGCTCGCAGAGACTACCTCTGCCTAATGTGTTCTTTTTCCCTGCCTGTAAACCAACCTTGGTACCTTTTCTTCAGACAGGGGCACCTTCCCTACTGGATTAGGACTGACCTCATACCTTTGACCTCATGTAACCTTAATTATCTCCTTAAAACCCTAACTTCAAAACACATTGAGGTCAGGGCTTCAACATATGATCTAGAGGGAAAACAATTTGGTCCATAACTGGCATGGACCGGACAAGGGCACAGCCAGGCCTCTCTTCAGCCGAGTTACAGAATGCATCCATGTTCCTTCTGGCTTGGTTGTTTATGACTCTAGCTCGCCTAATCCCAGCACTCCCAGGAAGTCTCAGGCATAAGAAACCAGTTTATCAACCACTTCCTAATATTCCAGAGGCATAAGATGGCACAGTGAAGGGCTGGAGAGATGGCCTAGTGGTTAAGAGTGCCGACCGCTTTTGCAGAGGACCCAGGTTCGATCCCCAGCACCCACATGGCGGTCGAGAACCGTCTACTCCAATTCCACCAGAACTCCAGTTCCAGGGGAATCCGACACCCTCTTCTGACCTCCGCGGCATTGCACGTCATGGGTGCACAAACTTGCATGCATACAATACATTCATATACATACAGAAATTAAAAAAAAAAAAAGATGGCACAGTGCTTGTGGGAACTTGCTCAGAAGATAAAGTGAACTATAAAGCTTCTCGCCTCTCAGGGTTTGTTTTTCCAGCTCCCCCTCTCTATGTGGTTCAAAAGAGATTTTTAAGGAGTTTATACATACATTCATCTCCTACTCTTTCCATACAGAATCAAGTTGGAGTAAATGAAGACGGACCATGCAAAGTTTGGAAAACTTTGAAGGGAAGAAAGTGAGTCACCACAAAGCCCAGGGTCCGCTTAAGCTCTCAGCTCTGGCCACCTTGCTAGGCTGGGATTTCAGGTACTATGCGCCATCGCACTAGCTAGGAATTCCATTCCTGGGTCTCTAAGCCTTGTCTTTTGTTTGTAACCAGAGGTATTTTTTATTTTGTTTTGTTGTTTTATTTTAACCTGTGTTTGGTTTATTAAATTTTGAGATCTGTTCTTTACTCTGCCATCTTAAAACTTTTAAGATGTCTGTCTTTAGCAAGAAGTGGACAGCAATACTTAGAAGCACAGAAGTACAAAGTGAGATCCTGTGACTTTTGGACATCCTACTCTGCACTGTGCACACTGGTCACAAATTACTGTTCTTAGGAAGAGGAGTGGAAAAGAAAAACAACCAACCTCAACAGTCCAAATTGACCTTTACTAGTCAGTGAGGGGTGGGAGCTGACCAGATATGAACAGGCACAGAAACCTCACTGATTCAAGGAGCAGGGAAGTTTAAGTAATGCAGGTTTGTATCTATAAAGGGCCTGGGGCCTAATACAGGTGAAAGGATTTGTTTGCCGAAACAGCAATCCCTTTAAGGCAGGGGCCATTATGTTCCAGAGCTATGGTTTCCAAACAGGGGCTAACAATGCTCTAAGAAGCCCTGTCAGCAGGAATGACGGTTTACGACCAATCAGGGAGTTTTTTGCAAAATCTCCCTTTAATTGTTCCAGGGCTTCACTGTCACCTTAGTTTATTTAACTGGCAGTGATGCTTCCTAGGCAAGGTCTAGTTACCAAGAGCCCTTAAATCACACTGAATATGCACTGGAAGCCCGTTAGGAAATGGAGCTGTGACCTTTCCCTTAAATTCACCAAGTGAAAATTTTAAAAATGGCCAGGAATCACTGGGCATCAGTGAGTGATGAGAGGGAAGGAAGGCAGCCAGGAATGGGAAGTGACAGGAGAAGGAGAACAATTCCTAACAGTGTGAATTCAGGAAAACAACATAAAGGAGTTTTCTTAAGGAAAGTGGAAGTGGGATGAAAGCACAGCAGGCTTCCAAAAAAGACAGACTGCAGATGAGTCTGCAGCCCTGGAAACTCAATCCAGCAGAAACCAAAAAAAAAAAAAAATGCACACAAAAAACAGCCGTCCCCTGAGGACCTTTCCATATCACTCCATCAAAACAGCACATTAAACGCACATGACCTGATTCCTTCATTTAATTTTCAAAATGATGTCCAATCCTCTCAGTGGTCATTTCCCCCCTTTCCGCCTAAACAGAAATGGCATGCCAGAGAGTGCCACAACTTTAATTGCTACTGAGGTAAGGAAAGATAGTCACCTTAAGAGGGAATAGCCTATAAATTCCCTTTTCAATATATGAATGAAGCAGAGCTGATTTTACAACAAATCACAACACGAGGAGGATGCTAAGAATAATATACTAGAGATTATAGTCCAGACTGTATGTGTGAGGTATACTGTTTCTTTCTGTAACATACACAGAATTACTCTCATTTACAAAGGATTATAAATCTTCCTCATACCCTATTAATGCAACTCCTTTGGAGATTTGGCTTGGCACCATCTACAATCTGTGGCCCATGTGTGCTTTTGGTAATTAAGAATAACGGTGACAAACACCACACAGCTGTGCAGAGATTAAGCTGAACTTTCTTGGGGCACCACCAGGCACTGGCATGTGTGGCTTGGGCAGCTATATAAAGCTCATGACTTTAAGAAATCAAATACAGGGATTTCCTTTCTGACTCCCACACATTCCAACAGAAGCAGACATAGACACTTCTGTACAATTTAAACTTGGAGCCATCCATGTAGTAATAACGACAAACACCACACATCATTTAAACTTAGAAGGAAAAAAAAGTGTGGACTTATTTTTCTTGGGACAGAAGAAAGACCACAAGGAGCTTTCTAACTGTGTGGTTTAACGGCCTAAAATCCCTTTTGGAACAAGGTAGGCTGTAAATGAATAAAGCAAACTGTGTGACCTTGGATAAGTTCATTGTAGCACTCTCCAAGCTTCAACTTCTTGCATTTACCTGTAAATTGCACAACAGCAATACTAACTATCCTTCTAGGGTTGGTTGGTTCATGGTTGTAACAACGAGAGCTTGCCAAGGTCTGGAACACCAGGTGCCCAGTAAGCCACTAGTTTCTGGCCTCTTCCCTACTGCAGGCCAGAATCTGAGAAAAATGAATCTTCCATATTCCAATCTGTTCTGCCTGCCCACCCCAACCTCCTGTCCACCCAACCACCGGGGCCTAGATCACAGGGCTGTGAGTACAACAAGTAAACATCTTCCAAGGAAACAAGCCACTTGACTCACAAGGGCTGCCCATTACAGGAAGTCTTTCGAGGGCACAAAGGGTCTACTCCGGATCTGGATGAACAAGCCTGTCATAGATCTGAACTCAAACACACAACCTTCATGCCATGTGGCCGTGTCTCTACTGTGGGTTAGATTTCCTATTTGCAATGTTACATTTCTCAAAAACAAGAGACTTCTAGAAAGAGACTTTTTAAAAAAATTCTGCTGCTCATTTAGAAGTAGTGTGCAAAGAGGTTCATAAATGTCCACTGAATTAATAACTGCATAGAAGAAAGAATGCCAAGTACAAGTATCGGATTGTTTAAAAATTACCATTAATAATTTCAGGTATGCATACAGGTAAAAACAATTATATGACCAGCTCCTATGACCACATTACCCAGATATATCAATTACTAACTCATAGCCAATCCTGACTCATCTGGATTGCATCCCCAAGATTACCTTGAAGCAAATTCCAATCTAAGACAAGATCTCTAGTAATCTTCAAGTGAATAGATATGACTGTACTCTACAATTCTAAGGGACTGCATCTGTACAGTAACAAGAACCACTCTTTCGGGGCTGGAGAGATGGCCTAGTGGTTAAGAGTGCCGACCGCTCTTACAGAGGACCCAGGTTCGATCCCCAGCACCCACATGGCGGCCAAGAACCGTCTGAAACTCCAATTCCAGAACTCCAGTTCCAGGGGAATCCGACACCCTCTTCTGACCTCCGCGGCATTGCACGACACTGGTGCACACACTTGCATGTAGACAGCACATTCATACACATACAGAGATAAAAAAAATAATAAATATTTTAAAAAAAGAACCACTCTTTCTCAGCAAGGGGCTCAGTGTGTGATGATCAAAAGTCACTGCTGTCTGTGGGGACCTTGTACTGATGTTGAGAGGATCTCTGATCAAAGTGAAAATTCAGTCCTTCCCTGAAATCATTATGGGTTTGGGGCTGCTGTGAGTAGAATTAGTTAGGGTATTTGAAAAAGAGACACTTCCACGAAACTGTGCATGAGAGAAGATGGGTGAGCCTGCTAAATGCTTCAGAAACCTAAAGCGCATGTCTTACATCTTTTTACACACAGAGGAGGGGAAAAAAAAAAAATCTATGTGGGTTAGTGTGAGGCTGACGCACAGGAGCCTGAGGTCAGGGGCAGGGGGGCAGGGCACACAGGTGGCACCTTTTCTAGAGAGCATGGGATCCAAAGTCAGCACTTGGCGAACTAAGGGTGAAAACCGAAAACAAGCTAACAGAGCTGATCTTTGACCTACATGGTGACTCTCAAAAGAAATCAACCGACTGGAAAGTAGAAAACAAGGCGTGCTTTTGAGTGATTTTTCATCCAGTGCCAAATTAATCCAGTAACAGAAGATCTTGTGGCAGGTAATTTACATAGCCTGTTCTGAGCACATTCTTTTGAGATTCCCATGCTTCGCTGTGAAGTTGATCCCAAACTTTTAAAAGTATATTCCTTTTACTGACATAACTGCACATAGATACAAATATAGTCTGTAATTAAGTGCTTGTAGATAGTGTGCAGTGATCAAATCTGGGTAACCAGCATTATTAACTCCATGTCCTTAAGACTTCTCATCTCTGTGCTGGGAGCTGCCATGTATTGCACCTATCAAAAGGGAAAGGCTGGGAATTCCAGAGACAGAGAACATCCTGAAGAGACAAGAGTCTACACCGTCCTCCCGACCTACCTGGAAGCTCCTCACGGTGGCGGTTAAAAGACGTTTAGTATGGACAGGCTGAAGAGGGTGCATGTGGGGATGACGGCCCTGAGGCAAAGCACGCAGCTGTGGGACTGATAATGCCACAGCCAAACATGTGGTTGAGTTGCTGCTGGCTCCCATGACCTAATGAGCTGAAGAGCCAGCTGTGGGCTGAGACCCCACAGCCAGGCACTCACACAGAAACAGCCCAGGGGCAACGTCAGATGGTGAAAGTCCGTGAAAATCCGTTTATTCTATGTAACAGGCAGCTTATATAGGTCATATGACATCACCTCCCAGTAGCCAATCTTAGACCTCCACACCGCCACGTATTCCAGCTCGTGGGGCGTACCCAGAAAGGGACATCTAAACGAGTCAGCTCATGGCGCCAAGCGAATGCTAGCCTGCACCTGCACAAAATATGCCTGAATCCAGGACCACTGTCCCACAATCTGGTGTGCAGGAAGAAGTGAACATGGCAGGACTTTGCCTCTGTTGTGCTAATGAGGACCTGCCTGAAACTCAGGGGGGTGGCTGCTAAGCCATTTTTAAACTGATATAAAAACATTCCCTAAGTGGTTAGGATGGCCCACTGTGTTCAAAAATACCAAAAAAAAAAAAAAAAGCAGGTGGTACTTCAAGACCTGATCACCTTCTAAGATGCTGGGGTTTGGGTACGTGCTATGCAACGGATGCCCACTGACAACTTCTCACCAGAATCCTGGGACTAAGAATTTCAGAAACACGGCACGCACTGCTGCATTTTCATGGCAGCTCGTGATGATCCGTATAAGGAGAGGACAGCATGAGGAAGTCTGAAAGTGGCCTCCCCAGGGTGCCTCACCTGCCCTATGAACTGGCTACATGCCCAGTAAACTGAGTCATGAGTTTCCAAGCTATCTGCTATGCCCAAGAATCCCTCTAGGAAGTCTCCCAACATGAGTGTGGTCTTCAAGACCTTGAGACACTGACAAAAGAACTCACCAGGCCCCCTGGGAAGAGGTCTAATTAAAGGACAGGCCTCTGCAGAGGCCTGAACTTCATCAAGTAGCAGATTTTTAGTGACAACAGAAACTGAAAGAGCAATAGAATCTACAAGACTCAGAACTGGAATATTCTACCTTGGTGTGCTGTCAGTCTTTAAGTTAGCCACTGTCTGGGAAAGATTTCCTAGTTGAAACATTTAGCTGGAGAGGACACTGGTGTTTGTCATTCTAAAGACACAGGTTAGGGTGTGGTTCAGTGGCAATGTGTACTTAGCAAGAGGCCCTAGCTTCAATCTTTCAACATTTAAAACATTTTAAAGACATGGATGCAGTAACACTAAGATAATACTACACTGAGCTATCAATTTTCCCTTACTCAATGTAATATTGGTTGTTTATTGAGGGGACAGGCCAAAGGCCTCAAATGAGATAACGGACTTATGTAGAGACCTGAGGACCAAGGTGCCTTCTTCAATATGCCCAGGCCCGCTCCCTACTATTCCCTCATATCCCCAGAAGGCCAGATGCCAGGGTATCTCAAAATAACAGAAAGAAGCTGTCTTTCATCATGTTATCCATTTCACTCTTATCTAAAACAACTTGTGAATAATTATTGTTCTACTTCAGTGTAGATTTTTATATTCTATGGCCAAACTGAGGGTTTATTATTATAATAAAATTTATTATAATAAAAGATTTGTGGGGCTGGAGAGATAGCTCAGCAGTTAAGAGCACTGACTGCTTTTACAGAGGAGCCGAGTTCAATTCCCAGCACCCACATGGTAGCTAAGAACCATTTTTAACTCTAATTCCAGGGAAATCCAATGCCCTCTTCTGACCTCCGCAGTATTGCATGACATGGGTGCACCTACCTACATGCAGGTAGTACACTCATACATGTAAGAAGTAAAAATAAAAAATTAAAAAGAAAAAGATTTCCAGTGTCTGTTTCCCAAGCTGGACACAAGAACACCACAAGGAAGTTAGCAATCGGACCGCCTCTTCCCTTCTGTTCCTGGGAGGTGACACAGCAAATAACAGCAAAGGACAAGAAGGGCTGAGTGCAAAGAAATGGCCACAAACCCAACTTCTCTTAGATTTTAAGTCTCTGGATTCTTCCTAGGTCTAGGTTTCTAGCCTGGGATTCCCTAAGATTCCTGAATACGCACAGTCCTTGTATATGTACATAATAGAAAATGTTTTGAGAACAGAACCCAAAGCTATCATTAAATTTTCAAAGTGGCTATTTATATAACGAAGCTTTAGAAGACAGAGGAAAAGGATGTCAGGTGCAGAAATGGACTTCTGATGCTCACTGGCTGAATGACGCCAGACCAGAAGACCAACCAGCCAGGATGCAAAGTGGAAGAGGCCAGGGGCCATCGGAATAAGCTCAAGATGTAGAACACAGCCGCCTAAGTAAAAGAAGTTATGGGTGGAGAAGCAGTTCTGAGACAGAGCAACTCTGAGGTAAGGGAAAGGAGGGAGGAAGGGAAAGAAAGGGGAAAAGAATAGAAGAAAGAAAATTATATAAAAGGTTGAAATTCCTAGTTTAAGCCTTCAGCTGAGAAGTAAAAGAAAGTGCCAATCAGATCTAGCCATAAAATTCTGGAACTAGGTCAACAGACATGTTTGGATGGCTTCAAAGGACCAATTCTTACATGTGACTATGCTGACGAGACCACTGATGTCACCTATGAGACAGCCAAGGCACCAGCAATATAAACAACTGAGCTAAATGAAAATCACTGAGTAGCCTGTATATGAGAATGAACTAAACTGCAGGTGCCCCTGCACGCTTCACAGTCTGAAGGATGAGCTGCTTGCAAGGAAAATCTTGGCAACCCTAAGTAAAAAGGGATTTATTAAAACGGACCAGAAGGAAATGTAGATGGCCCTGACTGGTACCTGGAGGTAATCGAGAGTCAAGGTTGAGGCTGTCCACTTACAACCTCTGCACACCTAGACAGAGAGGCTATCACTTGGCATCTGCCATCCCATTCTGCCTGTACCTCACCCACCATGTCTTTCAGCCTGAGCACCCAGAAGCAACCTCACACTGACTATTCTCTTTCTCCATAGCCAGATTCTAGGAGAAAGATTGGTTCAGTCCAGATTCCAAGTGGACTAGAACTGTGTTTAGCCCAGTAGCCACTAGCAGCCTACAGAAGACAGGGCCAAGTCTTCCAAACAGGGATGGAGAAGCTCATGTCCATAGTAAGCAGACTTTAAAAGACTGGGCTACCTTGCAGTGAAATGTATGCACCAAACTACGATAAGACACTACAGATAGGGGAGGGCCCAGGGGGAAAAGAGGAAGCAGAGAGTTCTGTGTTCTGCAAGCTCTGCCTACAAAGATGTAGCGAGGAATCCTGTAGGGGCAGGGAGGCACTTTCCTCTGCAAGCCCGTAGTCTGGTACAAATGGCTATGTTTATAGACTCCACTGGTATATATACCACAGAGAAAGCATCCCTCCACCAAGCATCTGAACTATACAACGCTCTGCCACACACCAACATGACACTCAAAAACTTTCAAATTTTGACAGTTTTTGGAACTTTCAGAGTAGAGAGCCAACTTGGTAGAACCTAGACAAATGTTTCAAAATTTAGAAAATTCTACAATCTAAACCACTCCTGGTCCCAAGCACCCTGGGTAAGTAAGGGTTAGTCAATCTGTACATTAATGTGATTTTTCATTATATTAATTCATTCATTCATTCACTAATTCATTCATATTAATTCCTAAATACTTGCTAAAAGTATGTAACTACTTTCAAGAGACTTATTTACAGTTGAAAAAATTCAGTTTATTACATATTATTGAAATGGTAACTTCGTGTTTATCTTTTCCCATTTATAATGTTTAGTAAATATATTTCTGAAAATATTTTGAGATATCAGGTGATTTAGTGTGATCTACAACTACTCCATATCTGCTATTAAAGATCATCTTAGGGTAATCTAACCTATTAAACAATGAAGGAAAAGCCTTCTAAAACCATGATGAACAGAAAGAAGCTCTCCGCCATCTCAGAAATGACCTGTCCTGGGTTTGAATCCCAGCAACGGCACTTCACAACTATGTGACCTTCGGCAAATTCTTAATCCAAACCCCATTTCCTCGCTTGTAAATGAGAACAATACAATATCTACCTCATAGAGTTACTGAGCAAGACAGCAGTACCTGAGCTCATGATGTCAACTACCTAACAGAAGGGGTGCATCTAGGAAACATCGGGCCTCTGCTGTTCTTAGGTATTAACTCTGCTGCTACTGCTGCTGCTGCTGCTGCTACTGCTGCTACTGCTGCTGCTGCTGAAGATGATGAGGAAGATGGTGAGGAAGATGGGAACCAGAGCTAGCCACAAGATGAAGCTGAGCAGACACGTCCTATGGACCCTGAAAGAGGCTGCATCCCAAGGATGGGGTGTCTGTCACACTTGAGACAGCAAATGACAAAGAAAGTGAAGGAGAGAAGGTGGTCCTAGTTGTAAAAAAAATCACTTAGGCCCTTGGTGTTCTCAAAACACAAACCAATTACTGTGGTCATTTAATTTGAAATGTGATTCTCCAAATATATTTATCATAGCCAGGGTTAAGGGACGAGCTTTAAAGAAGGACAAAAATGGGGACTGGAGAGATGGCTCATGTGTGATTATCTTAATCATGAGTGATTAAGAGTACTGGCTGCTCTTACAGTGGACCTGGGTTTGATTCCCAGCACCCACAGAGCAGCTAACAACCATTTGTATCTCCAGATCCAGGAAAATCTGACATCCTCTTCTGGCCACTATGGGAACTGCATAACACGAGTGCACTTGCATACAAGCAGGAAAACACTCATATATATAAATAAAAATCAGTACATAAAAAATTTTAATGAAAAACTAATTTTTAACAAAGGACAAAATGGATTCAAATTCAAGCTCAGCCACTTTCTAGTTCTAGAACCTTGAGCAAGCTGATGAAACTCTGGAGGCTTCACTGTCCCTGTGTGTAAGCAGCAGTGAGATGCAGGAATTAGCCAGCCTTGTTCTGCTTCAGTAATTCACATCTGACAGTGAGGGCACTGGCGACAAGGCTGAAGAGATCACATGAAAGCCCACAACTTGGAAAGAGAGAGTCTAACCTGGCAGATCTTCTTTCAGCGCCCAAGATGCTGTGACACTACATTATGACAAACTGTCCATAATACTGCGACGAAACCCCAGAGAAGGCGCTGAACTAGGCCTGTCACAAAAATAATCTACCACTGGGCTTTTGAAATTACTACTCCCAATCTCAGCTTGAGAAATATAGAAGATTCCGGAGCTTTATCTTACAAAGAATAATGAGTATTAAGTCCACTAATGGGATGTCCACGAGTGGCATGTGAAGCCCGTCCATCCTCAAACCAACTTTTCCATACAGCAAGTATCTGGCAGCATCTAATCTGTTGCCCACACCCACATACATCCCTTGTTTTTTAATTCCTAGTTTCCTTTCCAAGTGCTCTTCATGGTTCTAGGAATAAAAACAACCTAAAAGTGAGATGAGAAGGATCCAAGTCTTTATCATCAATTTTCGGTCTGTAATGCTGACTGAAAGGTGAGCTGTTTAAGCACTCAGCGAGGCTCTCAGGACATGTCTGGACAACTCTGCACCTCCAGGCACCCTGGCAGAGAATTTCAAGGTGGGCAAGACCTCAGGGGTCCATGAACTTCATTCAGGCTCCCACTCTGTGTCTCAACACCTCTGACGTTCTCAAGATTAATTAAAAACGTGGGGCATTCTGCCCTCTGCTGAATCAAAAACTCACCTCTTAGCAAGTTCTTCTCCCTTGTACCGAGTAAGCTTTCTGAGTCAAAAAAGAATGGGACCCCCCGCCCCTTATACTGGAGAGCTCTGCTGTTGGCTGCGACCTATGTCAGTATATTGTTTACCACGGGCGGCCACACACTGCAGAATGACTCCTCCCAAATCTTCTCTTATCAAACCACACCATCCACTGGGACAAAGATACTACACATACCACACTCAGAGCTGGTGCTGGGAAGCTCATCTGAGGTCCTGCCTTCAAAGCCAACGACATCAACATCCATGAAATGGAGGTGGGGGGGGGGTGGCAACTGAGATTCCTGCTGTAAGACTGTGAGTTTTCCACTGAGCATATTCTATTCAGTCTGACTTAAGCTTTTTAGAAACTTTGAACTTTTATTATTGTTATTTCATACATTTATTTTTCTTTCCTATGGAAAATGTTGGTGCCTAGCAATCCAGTGCGGCCAAAGCTAAATCAAGAAGTATTTTAAATGTGAATTTTGTGTTTTCTTTTAAGAAAAAAAAAAAATGCTTCCTATTAAATGACAGGGATGTTCTCTCTGACTGGAAGCTTCCCACTGTTCACTAAAGTGTCTTCACATTAAAGGTTGTTGGAGATGATATGGTTTGAACCTGGAATGTCCCTAACAGGCTCATGAATTTCAGCACGTGGTTCCCAGATGGTGGCACTGTTTTGGGAAGGTAGTCATGGTTCCTGTCACGCACAGTCACTGCTTCCCATCTACTCCCACGATGTGACCAGCCACATAAAGTGCCTCTTCTACCCATGAAACTCTGAAGTGAAATAGATGTTCCTTTCCTAAGTTGCTTCTTGTCGGATATATTATCACAATGAAATGAAAAGCAACTGACACTACTGATGCCTGGAAGAGAGAGGGCTAGAATGTATACCACTGGGACAAGAAGCCAGGACTGAATGGGGAATCCAGTCTACTGCCTCATCTCTGGGTGGGGCTTACTCTTCCAGCTTTTGGCAAAGACAGACACATATCAGAAAGCTAAGTACAAGGTTAACAAGAATAATGTGATGTAGTGTGATATGCATCTGTGTGAGCATAGCTTAAGATATTCTGGTGATTATGTTAGAGAACAGATGGTGTGGTGGTTTGGATGAGTGTCCCCCATAGGCTCTAGGTATTCAGACATTTGTCTCCAGTTGGTGGCACTGTTTTTGGAGGTCTTAGAAGGTGTGGCCGTGCTAGAGGAAGTACGTTATTGGGGGCAGGCTTAGTGAGTTTAACAAGCCTCGTGGTCTACAGTTGCTCTCTCTCTGCTTCCTGTGCTCTTTCTTTGCGAGATGTGACCCTCGGCTTCCTGCTCCAGATCCAGCCGCCATGCCTCCCGCCACAGTGGATTCTAATTCCCTGGAACCGTCAATCGTAAGCTCAAATAAACTCTTCCTTTTATAAGTTCCTTGGTCATGGTACTTTATCACAGCAACAGAAAAGTGACTAATACAAATGGAAAACTGTTATCTGTGGTATATGGAAGGTATTGGCTTCAGAGACCCCAGGGATATTAAAATGTGAGGGTGCCCAAGTGCTTGGAAAAAAAAGGCATGGTGTTTACATTTGGCATGAGCAGACTCTCCCTATACAAGACTACCCATAATACTTAAGACAATCCCAATCCAACCTAAATAGTTGTTATACAATATTGTTTAGGTATATCAAGAAAAAGGCTGTACACATTCAGGATATGTACACGTCTTTTTCCCTAGTTGTTTTTTTCGGCATTGGTTGACTCCTAGGATGCAGGCAGCACCTGTGAATACACCTTTCCTCTCCTTTGTGACTGGGGAATGCTGTCTGATGGAAGACTTCATGATATATATTGCCAACAGGGAAAAATTAAAGTGTAGTATAAAAACTTCTGGAAAAGATACAGATACCAGTCTTCTGCACAGAACACAACTGTCACAAATTATCTCCATTTTCACAGTGAGGAAAATCTAATACAGTGTCCATAATCCTTATTCTAAAAGTTGAAATGCCCCCTTTTTTTGGTCTAAGTTATAAGAGAATCTTCATCAAGAAAAAGTCTTATGTAAATAACTGCAATTTTCTCTGGGCACTTGAGGATCCAGAGAAACTGCAATACACAAAGCCTAGTCCAAGGACAAACTCCACAAGTACCTGGCCCTAAGAGAACCAATGAAATATCAAGCTGAAATACCACATGAGGTGAAAGTCACCCCAAACCATTCCATTTTGCACATCATACTAAAGAGCCGATCAAAACCCTAAACAACATAATTATAACCTGGATCACCATTCTGTTAGTTTGTGAGGTGACTTGGTTGAGAATAGCAGTTTGCCTTGTTTGCCTTATTTCGTGGAAAAAAAAAAATTAAAAGTAAACTAGACTGATAATGATGAGTTCTTTTCTATATTTCTCAAAGATTCTAGAATCTTCAAAGGCCTCTGGATGGATGTTCACATTGTAAACTTTAGTACCTCATTAAGTATAGAATATGAGAAAAGGCTCAACACACACTTCAGCTCCTCAGAAGGCTCGTTATCCACTCAACTACTTTCCTTTACAGAGTTCCCCACGCCCACGTTTGAACTGACTGTGGTCAGGCCGTGTGAAGACCCAGCTAGCTACACACCCCTCACGCATAACCATTTGGGCCAGGACCTTCCCTTCCACATGTGTTCTGCTTTTTTTCCTTCAGTATTCTGTGGGCACATAAGAAAAACGCAAAGTAAATCTATATTATCACCTATTGTTGAATACTCGGAACACCTCAAGAGCTGAAATAACACCCTTGCTGCCAACAGAAAGATCGGCCTACAGGACCACACACCCCTGCCAGTTCCCATGGTCTTCCATCTCAGGAACCCTTGGCTGAGGCAGAACAGACATAACACAGGCTCTCTCTTATGGCTACTCTTTTATCACTCATAATAAACTCTGGACTTTTTTTTAAAGGATATTCTCCTTCTAGCCATAAGAAAAAGTGTTTGGCATTGAACACTCTCAGTGCAAGCCCAAGTACGTTCATTTAACTGTGTGTTCACAAAGGAGCTCATCTCTCAAGTGTGCAAAGGAGTATTATATGTAAGAAGAATTCTGTCCCTGTGTACAGCTATCACATACAATGATGAACTGGGCATGCGGATGTGTTCGTGCATGCATGTTCACACCCACAGAGTTTGGATTTCCACTGGTTTCATCTTTGTTTGGGGAAAGATACAGTATAGGAGAGTGGATCTAGGGTCTCACACACATAGGCAAATATTCTATCACTGAGCTAGCTATGCCAAACTGTCCAGGTTGAAAGGCCTTGAACTTGACATCCTCCTGCCTCAGCCTCCTGAGCAGCTAAGGGCTACCGTGCCCCACAGTACCCAGCTTTATGTCCATGCAAAACCTCCAACTCCACTAGGCTTTTACAAGGCAAATACTATATTGTAGTAATGTGGGAAAGTCCAGTTTGAGTTCGGTATGAATGGGCTAGCTTTTCAGCCAGCATTTCTCAGGGACATGGGTGTGGGTCATAAGACTACCCCACCCCACCCGGCCCCACAAGTGAGAGCAGCAGCACTATGATACAGAGAGAAAAACAGCAACTCGTGACTCAACTTGTGTCCCAGCACATGATGGGGGGGTGGAACCATAGCGAGTGATGTATATAAGGGGCATGCTGCAGAGGACTGGGATTGGCTGTGAGGGATGACGTCAGTTTGGCTATAAAAGTGATACACTAAGTACAATAAACGGATCTTAATTGCCACCTGACAAGGTGCCTGGGTCCGTTACTCCACACGTATATAAGTGAAAGTCCACCAGGCTTGCGTTTTGAGTGTTGAGTGCTATGGGGTTTGCCTGGAAAGAGGTCTGTCTGTTGGACTACCAGCCTGGAGAGAGAGTGTCATTTGCCAGCAATGTTTGCCTGGAAAGAGGCCGCAAAGGCCACCAGTCTGGGTTTCCTATCTTGGGCGGGCGGGGGGGGTGGGGTGTCAGCCCTCAAGCACATGAAATTAGTGTGGCCAATATGGGGTGGTGAGCCGACACCCTAGGCCAAGAGTCTGAGACGGCAGACAGCCAACTGGACTGTAGGGCGAGGGTTCCGGCAGTCAGCTGGCGTTCTGTGATTACAGGCCAGTTTCCATAAGCAGAGGCAGGTGGCTCCTCCCCTTTTCCCCTTAGCAGGACTGGGTTGCATTTATCTTAGGAGTGTGCTTACTACATAGTAACCCTCTAGATTTCCCTCAGGTTAGAGCTATCTACAGCCAGAGCTCTTCTGCTGGAGGCCCTGAAGACAACCAAACTGCAGCATGCTAAAACCTAACTCATCTTACTCCTGCTCCAAATATGGCCCTCCCCTTGCTAACAAAACCAATATTCTCCCAGGACTGAATTCTTCCAGACTTGCCCCTATGAGAGCCCTGCAAATCAGACTCTGGATTCTGCTGCATCACGTTCCTCACCCGGAATATCCCATCCTTGACCACGCCCTTCATCTTTTTCAAAACCTCCCTTCTGGTCTTTTATGCCTCTACTTGCTATTGCAAACCCCACTGCCAATTAAGCTGCCTGAAGCACGTTTACATGAAGTCCCTAAATCATCCTGGTACCTGTAAAGATTAAGTACAAAAGCCCTCCAGTGGTACCCTCACCCGGCCACATGCAGCCTGGTCTCCTTCACCCTCCTCTTACACAGTTTATCCACGATGCAACAAAAGCCGCATTCCCTGAGCACACACCTCCTCTCGGTGCTTCTCTGGTTACAGCATTCCCCAAACCTGAAATGTGCTATTCACACATCACCTATTCAACTGCTATCCACAAGGTAGTGGACTAGCTACTCACGGATACTTCCCAGACCCCTGAGAGCTGGGCAGAAACTCTCCCCTGAAGTCCTCGGCTCTCCCTGTCTCCAACAGTACTTACTCTGCGCTGTAAATTGTGGCTCCTTCTGAATACTTCCCTCCCATGACAGGACTCTCGGGTTTATTTTTTCCCCAAATCATATACATCTGACTCAGAGCAGGCACTCAGGAAACAATGCTCCAAATCAATGTCAACAAAAACATTAAATATCACAAATCCTTGGGAAGTCCAGAGAACCCATTTCTATATTAAAAACAATTTTCTGGCTTGCAAGGCAAAACATACCACACACACACACACACAACCTTTGATAATAATTTTGGCCTAGGAACACTCCTTTTAAAACATCTTAATGGGGCTGGAGAGATGGCCTAGCGGTTAAGAGCACCGACCGCTCTTGCAGAGGACCCGGGTTCGATCCCCAGCACCCACATGGCGGCTGAGAACTGTAACTCCAATTCCAGGAGAATTCCAGTTCCAGGGGAATCTGAGGCCCTCTTCTGACCTCTGCGGCATTGCACAACATGGGTGCACAGACCTACATGCAGACAGTACATTCAAACACATACAAAAATAAATAAAATTAAATAAAATTAAAAAAAAAAATAAAAAAATAAAACATCTTAATGTATCATGTACAAATGAAACCAAAACATATGGAATGAGTTTCCTACCAAGCGCATATGGATTTTATGAGAGCCAGAAAAGGGGCTGAGAGAAACTGTGATCTCCAAAGCAGATTAAGTAAGAGTCTTTTTCTAACTTCGAAACCCAGATGGAACTACTCTGCTTTAACAACATGGCTTTTCCTCTTCACTTTGTTGACTTTCCCAGAGTCGATGTGTTTCACAATCCTGGGGAGGGAAAATAAGTAATAGGAGAAAAGAGAAGTCCTCCTTCAGGTCCTCTTTCCACTCAAGACTTTTTAAATTATTTCCTGACAAGACTTCTTAAATTATTTTATTTATTATTTTTATGTGTATGAGTGTTAGGCCTGCAGGTATGTTATAAGAGTGACACCGGCAGGCATGTAAGCACACCTGTGTCGTGCAGTGCCTGCGGAAGGAACGCAGAAGAGGGTGTTGGATCACCTGGCACTGGAGTTACAGACCGTTGTTACCTGCCACGTGGTTGCTGGGATACAAACCCAAGGCTTCTACAAGAGCAGCCAGTGCCCTTAACCACTGAACCATCTCTCCATCCCTCTCACAAAATGTCTAATCCCTTCCTTTCCTTACTCTCTTTTGCTTGTTGTCCCCAAACATCTACCAGAAGAACTCCTTCGCTCCCTCACCACGTTCCTGGTCAACGAAGGCTCCCTTGGGTCTACCTGTGGGTTAGTTGTCAGAGATATACGTAGCCAATATGGACACAGGCATCCAAATGTAGTGTTCATAACCATCCTGGTCAGCAGAAACAGTGTTCCTCAGAGCAAGGCCTGGTCCCTCGACAAGAAGCCCAGGTGTGCAAGTCCAAGGAGCTACAGGAAGCACGAGCAGAATGAGAAAGGAAAGGTGCCAAGGCAGGGAGGAGGATGAGCTCAGCCCAGCTGCAGGGAGGAGGATGAGCTCAGCCCAGCTGCAGGGAGGATGAGCTCAGCCCAGCTGCAGGGAGGAGGATGAGCTCATCCCAGCTGCAGGGAGGAGGATGAGTGAGCTCAGCCAAGCTGCAGGGAGGAGGATGAGCTCAGCCCAGCTGCAGGGAGGATGAGCTCAGCCCAGCTGCAGGGAGGAGGATGAGCTCAGCCCAGCTGCAGGGAGGAGGATGAGCTCAGCCCAGCTGCAGGGAGGAGGATGAGCTCAGCCCAGCTGCAGGGAGGAGGATGAGCTCAGCCCAGCTGCAGGGAGGAGGATGAGCTCAGCCCAGCTGCAGGGAGGAGGATGAGCTCAGCCCAGCTGCAGGGAGGAGGATGAGCTCAGCCCAGCTGCAGGGAGGAGGATGAGTGAGCTCAGCCAAGCTGCAGGGAGGAGGATGAGCTCAGCCCAGCTGCAGGGAGGAGGAGTGAGCTCGGCCCAGCTGCAGGGAGGAGGATGAGTGAGCTCAGCCCAGCTGCAGGGAGGAGGATGAGTGAGCTCAGCCCAGCTGCAGGGAGGAGGATGAGTGAGCTCAGCCCAGCTGCAGGGAGGAGGATGAGTGAGCTCAGCCCAGCTGCAGGGAGGAGGATGAGTGAGCTCAGCCCAGCTGCAGGGAGGAGGAGGAGCTCAGCCCAGCTGCAGGGAGGAGGAGGAGCTCAGCCCAGCTGCAGGGAGGAGGATGAGCTCAGCCCAGCTGCAGGGAGGAGGATGAGCTCAGCCCAGCTGCCGGGAGGAGGATGAGTGAGCTCAGCCAAGCTGCAGGGAGGAGGATGAGCTCAGCCCAGCTGCAGGGAGGAGGATGAGTGAGCTCAGCCAAGCTGCAGGGAGGAGGATGAGCTCAGCCCAGCTGCAGGGAGGAGGAGTGAGCTCGGCCCAGCTGCAGGGAGGAGGATGAGTGAGCTCAGCCCAGCTGCAGGGAGGAGGAGCGAGCTCAGCCCAGCAGCAGGGAGGAGGATGAGCTCAGCCCAGCTGCAGGGAGGAGGATGAGTGAGCTCAGCCCAGCTGCAGGGAGGAGGAGGAGCTCAGCCCAGCTGCAGGGAGGAGGAGGAGCTCAGCCCAGCAGCAGGGAGGAGGATGAGCTCAGCCCAGCTGCAGGGAGGAGGATGAGCTCAGCCCAGCTGCAGGGAGGAGGAGGAGCTCAGCCCAGCTGCAGGGAGGAGGATGAGCTCAGCCCAGCTGCAGGGAGGAAGAGCGAGCTCACCCCACTGCCTCCATGCCACTGGACCTTGGCCACACACCCCTGCCCTTCCAGCCGCCTCCCTTGCTCACAGCCCCCACCTTCCTGCACCACTGGAATCCCAGCGCTTTCATCATGTAGGTCGTGTATTCACAGCCCTGTGCAGCCATGGAAAGGCTGAGTACAGCCATCAAACCTTCTGCTTAGCTCAAAAAAGCTGCATCTCTAAGAGCTTTGAGAGCAGAGCAAGGTGCTTTCTTCTGATGCGACAGGAAGACCAGCTCATGGGGTGACGTGGAAATCCCAGAGAGATCCATTAGCATGGGAAGAGCGGCACTACTGCCCTGCAGAAAAATCCCATGCTCATCTTCCAAATGGAAGAAAATCAAAGCAACAGCAGGACTCAGAGCCCTGCTTAGCTAAGAACAAGCCCTGGACCTGGTTCTCGTAAACGAATTGCACCAAACTTCCCTAAATAAGATTTAATCAAATGATGGGTATAATACTGTCACACCGTTCCAAAACTGGTAGTCTAATGAACTGGAACAGTAGCCATCTTCACATGCACTGGGAGGCTGGCTCAGTGCACAGGGAGGAGGCTTAAGGGCAACAGGATAGGACCATAAACAGAGCATAAACTCACCACCACAGGCTACCAAAACAACATGGAGATGCCCATCTAAACAAGCTGACTTTTCCATACCAGTAAGAAGATTGCCAGACCATAAGTCAGGTACAACTTGTCAGAATAAAACTAAATTCACACAAGCTAGAACTGCTCCAGCAAAGAGAGAATGCAGCTACGGCCCAAGAAGAGCTGTCACAACCCTTGGTTCAAAGGGACTCTTTGTTTACCTCTCTGTGTTCCAACTCCCTCAAAATGTACTAGATGCATCAATTCATTCAATAATCAATTACCATGTACCTAATGGAAAGCAGATATTACAGTAAATATACAAAATAACTTCGCTCTCAACATTATATTAGGGAGAAATAGATAACCCATAAGAAAATAAATTCTAATATATAAGATTGGGATAAGAATTACAGGATGTAAGTCCCAAAAAAGTGCCAACAGGGCTCTCACCTGAAAGACACCTGCTTTCCAACCAGGCCTCTCACATTCATCTCTATGGCCCAGCAGGTGGTATGGGCTTACTATATAATACAATCTCAATTTCTAAAACTCTTTTCACACACAAATGAATATCCAAGTGTCCTAGCAGTTTTCAAATGCCCTATCTTAGAGGCAGAAGTGAGGAGTTCTTAGCAAGGTGTTAACAAAAAGATAGTTAACAAAGGGGGGGGGAATCTAGGAATTTTTGAGAGAATTTAAGGCATTTCTAAAAATCATATTTTACCTAGGCTACAAAGTAATGAGCAACAAGATGGGTCATTTAAAAGATAATTCATTTTGGGGGCTGGAGAGATGGCCTAGAGGTCAAGAGCACCGACTGCTCTTGCAGAGGACCCGGGTTTGATCCCCAGCACCCACATGGGGACTGAGAACCTTCTGTAACTCCAATTCCAGGAGAACTCCAGTTCCAGGGGAATCCGAGACCCTCTTCTGACCTCCATGGCATTGCATGACATGGGTGCACAGACCTACATGCAGACAATATGTTCAAATATAAATAAATAAATAAAATACTAAAAAAAATTTTAAAATGCTTTAAAATAAAAAAGATAATTCATTTTAAACCAGAAAGTCCTAACTCAGAGCCCACAGTTTCAGCAATGAAGGCAATAAGTTGACAGGAGAAGGGCAGAATTGCATGGTTTTTTGGTTGTTTTTTTGTTTTGTTTTGTTTTGTTTTTTCTGAGGCAGGGTCTCCCTATAGCCCCAGCTGGCCTGGAACTCGCTCTGTAGAACAGGCTGGCCTTGAACTCACAGAGATCTGCCTGCCTCTGCCTCCCCAGTGCTAGGATTAAAGGTGTGCGCCACCAAGCCCAGCTTAAAGACGGTTCTTAGCCGCCATGAGGGTGCTGGAGAGAGAATCCAGGTCCCCTGATAGAGCAGTCAGAGCTCTTAACCAATGAGCTGTGCCATCTCTCCAGCCCCAGAACTACATGCTTTTATCTGGGAAGAGGTCGTGACCCTAAAAAGACCAAGAACTCTTGTCCCAACAAATAAAAGTGGTTTTTCTTCCCCCAAAACAATTTTTTTTTTTGGTCTTTTTGAGACAGGTCTCCCTGTAGTCGCAGCTGTCCTGAAACTCACTCTGTAGACCAAGCTGGCCTTGAACTCACACAGATTCGCCTGCCTCTGCCTCCACCTCCCGAGTGCTAGGATTAAAGGCATGCACCACCACACCCGGCCCAAAACAATTCTTATTAAGTATGCTTTCAATCCAGGAGTCCATGCCTTTGTTTTTCTTAAGAGGAAGAAACTGTTTTGAGGAAGCAGATGAGGTAAGCAAAGCAAGACTGAACATCTGAAAACCACTCGGCCACAGATCCTCCACAAACCCACGCCCACACTGGAGACCCCTACGAAAGCCAGCTGGACTCTTGGCATGGACGCCATTTCCACACACATGGCTGTGGAGCAAACCACACCCCCACCACAGTCACATTCAGGTCTCACTTTCCCTATCAGATCAAAATAATCTAAAGTCTGAGGGGAGCCTCCTCTCACTAGCTAGACTGAAGCTGTCTTTCAAACTCTTACGGAGGCAGAGGAGGCTCATCTTCCCAGATGAGCAATGTTCCTGACTCATGACAATGAAATTCTACGTACTTCTTAGGACAGAAATTTCCCTCCCTCTCTCTCCCTCTCCTTCTGCCCCCCCCCTTTCCTGGTCCTTTCTTCATTCTTATTTTCTAAGCTACAAAGACCTAACTTGACTAAGGGTACAGAAGGCACTATTCACAAAAGAAATTTTTTTTTTTTTTTATCTTTTCAAGACAGGGTCTCCCTGTAGCCCCAGCTGTCCTGGAACTCACTTTGAGGACCAGGCTGGCCTTGAACTCACAAAGATCAACAAAAGAAATTTAAGGAAACCAATGAATGTATTTAAAATTTCACACTACTGATGTTCATGTGCACCTGCATGAAATGTTTCTTCTCTAAAAACCATGAGGTAGGTGAAGACTGGATAAGAATCGGATTTGTGGAACTCCATCAGAAGACAGAAACTGAGTGAGAGTTTCTCAGGAGTAAATCCATCACAATGACAAGACAGAAAATACATAGGCTACTAATGGAGCTGTATACTTACTACATGTTAACAAAGCAAATCACGAGTACTATAAGGAAAAGAAGTGTAAACAACTGTACCTTCTCGTGGTTCTCAATTAGGATTTCTACGACAATATTCTGAAACTTCAAATCCATGATGGCAGCGACAGTTTCTTCCTGTGGCCTCATCAAAGTTGGTCCAAACACCACTCCTAAATTCGCCACAGTCATTAGGTTCTGCTTGGAGTGATTTGACACACTAACATTGAGAGGGAAGGAAAGGAAAGCTGCTTAGTTGAGTGGCAATGATCAATATTCTGTAGCTCTGCATTTCCTTAAAATACACAAAAGCCACGAGATTCAAACAAACCCTTCTCAGAACCTGCCCATGAAGACCAGACGGCAGTCTGTCTACAGAGGCTGCTGTCCTTTCTCTTTCTCTCCCCATCTTTCCCGGACCCTGCCTAGCGGAAGGAAGGATCCATGAAGCTTTTCCCACTGAGGAGAGTCCTCATGCTAGCTGGCTCATTTCTAAGCAACTTCAGTCTTGGCAGCAATTTACTGAACAGTCCTGTCATCATTTCCCACATGTATTTGTTCAATATTAAATAACTAAGTTGATTTATGTAGATATAAAGAACTGTGCAGCTGTTTGGGAACAAAGACAGCTTGGAAATAAAAACTTTGAAGATTAATTATTTTTGTCTCATAAGGATAAGTCCTATTACTTGTAATTGTAACAGACATATCTTTCCATGTAAACACAAACATCTATCATTTACTGGATGCATACCGAAAGAAGCAGCTTAGAACTAACTTCCCGTCTTTCCTCAGCTCATCATACCCTGGATACCAGAGACCACTGGACTCCATGCACTTTGGAACAATTAGCTTTGTTCAATCAGAGCACCATGACTCACTCCTCCAGCCCCATTCCACTGCTCGGGGGTACCAGGGACTGGTGATCTCCACAGTCCAACCACTTAATTCAGGTCTCAACTCAATGGCTTATTCCCTGAAGAGACCGTCCATGATAAAGTCTCACAGTCAACATATTACCTCTTTTGTCTTAATCTATTTTGTTCCTTGGGGACTGAAATAGATCATTTAGATCAAATTATTTCAACTTCTATTTTAAAAATTATTTCAACATTTTATTTCCGTTTATCTTTTCTCCCTAAGCTTCAGAAAGTAGGGACCTCATCTATCTTCTTCCACTCTGTGTCCACCGGCAATTTATAAAGGCATTCAAAACATATTTGTTGAGTGAGCAAACTAGTACTACAGCAAAAGAAGGGCCCTGAGCCAGCCCAGATATGCTCCAGACCTCAGCTTTATCTGTAGAAAACAAAAGCTCCCAGCAGGGCCTCTCACCTTCCTCTCTGAAATTTTACATGTACAATGATCTGAATGTCATCTGTATTTGAAAGAAAGGGGGAGGGGCAATCTCTCCACTGAATTAATATATTTTGCTTGCTTTTTAAAGACAGTAAACAAGAATGGCCCTTCAAAAACAACCACCCATCACTAGATTAAACAAATTTAAAAAACATATTCAAACTCAGCATCAGCTAATTATGAAAGCAAGCTAAATCTACTAACAGTTTTATAATCGTATTTCCCGAATCTGCGTATAGGGCAACATGCAATCTTCTCTTCTTTCACTTTAAGTCAAACCCCGAGTTGCTGGCAATGGTGTTGAGCAAATAATTATACAGCTTCAAGAGGCATCTTATTTCACCATTCTTGTCCAAAACACACAGAAGGAGTCAAACATCCAGCCTGCCCTCCAGGTACAGCCCCTGGTACCGTGGGTGTAGGCCTAGCTCCAGCTGACCTGTATACAACAACCTCGAACAGGCCTGGTGGCACTGACGAGAGGGATTAGGCAGGAAAAAGACACTTACTTTGTTAGGTGTTTCACCAAAATGTCCAGCATCTCCTTGTTTTTCTCCGGCAATTTGTGTACCAAGAAATGGATGGCATTGACGCGAGACTCAGGGCTGCCACTTTCTTTTTAAAAAAGAAAAAATAAAATTCATAGAATACTCAAAATCAAACATATTACCCCCAAACCAACAATTGCAACAGAAGTTCTTCTGTCAAGGACCTGAAAAGAGAATGAGTTTAACCACATTTTGCCACTTTTTAAAGAATAGTATCTTTCCTGCCACTGTGCGTCCCCTGCCTACCAGGTAATATCCACGCAGCACTGTGCGTCCCCTGCCTACCAGGCAATATCCACGCAGCACTGTGCGTCCCCTGCCTAGCAGGCAATATCCACACAGCACTGTGCGTCCCCTGCCTACCAGGCAATATCCATGTAGGACTGTGCATCCCCTGCCTACCAGGCAATATCCACGCAGCACTGTGCGTCCCCTGCATACCAGGTAATAACCACGCAGCACTGTGCGTCCCCTGCCTACCAGGTAATATCCACGCAGCACTGTGCGTACCCTGCCTACCAGGTGATATCCATGCGGCACTCTGCGTCCCCTTGCTTAGCAGGTAATATCCACACAGCACTGTGCGTCCCCTGCCTACCAGGTAATATCCACGCAGCACTGTGCGTCCCCTGCCTACCAGGCAATATCCACGCAGCACTGTGCGTCCCCTGCCTACCAGGCAATATCCACGCAGCACTGTGCGTCCCCTGCCTAGCAGGCAATATCCACGCAGCACTGTGCGCCCCCTGCCTACCAGGCAATATCCACGCAGCACTGTGCGTTCCCTGCCTACCAGGTAATATCCACGCAGCACTGTGCGTCCCCTGCCTAGCAGGCAATATCCACGCAGCACTGTGTATCCCCTGCCTACCAGGTAATATCCACGCAGCTACAATGCAACCATGAGTTTCCCTGGTTGGTGTTGATATCACACAGCTTCAACAGCTTCTCCCTTCTTGTGAGCTCACAGCTCATTTGATGCTGCCCAGTGACCAGCACCCACTAGGAAACACAAGCCCAACACAACCGGCTCTTCTCTGTTAATCGTTTCAGCTGCATCTCCCCAAAGCATATAGCGAAGTTGTAACATTTTAGCACCTCGGAAAGGGGCAGCTTTAAACTGAATTTATGGTTTATTTTGATCACACATGGTAAGGTATGAGAATTAAGTGTGCCCTGACAGAAGAAAAGGTATACATTTACTGTGCCCTACACCAATGGAAGGCACACAAGACATGAAGGACCATGCTACGAAGTGCTAGGGCGGGTCAGGGCACAAAGGAAGCAGGTACAGAGGCAAGGGCCCCTGCAGTGGATCCTGCTGCAAGGGTCCAGTGAAGGAGGACTCTCAGCAAGTGAGCTGTCCCTAGTTCCCTGGTAGCCAGCCCTGAGTTGATTAGGAGAATGACAGACTAAAGTGAGAGCGTCCACAAGTGAGGATGTGGCTCTGGACTGATAGCTCATATATGAAAAGCTGACTGCGGTTTACAACCAGGAACTAGCTAGTACTGCAGGCCCCGTGGGGTCTCCAAATCCAAGTATCAGAAGCAAAAGCCAAGCTTAAGCAGTAGCTTTATATGCAAAGTCTGCAGATGTCAACTGCAGTGACTTCACAATGGCAGAGAAGATTAATATTAATAAAACCAAAATTTCAAGACACTGCTTTGACTTAAAAAAATTAAAAAGTGAAAGCAAAACCTAAAAATGACAAAGAGACTCCAGAGGATAATCACAAAGGGTAACCGTTCTGTTATCAAAAATCTTAAACTTTGAAAACTTTGTGACGAAAAACCCAGGAGTCTATCCTGGCATTTATAATTTTTCCAATGAAAATCTAGTTTGAAATTTCAGGATTCATTAGTTACTCAGAAATACAAGCCAGAGAAGTTAAGTTTCCCAGCCTCTAGTGATAGTGTTAAGTGGAGACCAGTTGAAATCTCTCTGGGTAAAAAAGAACAGAACCAGCCCACTTCCACCAAGTCCCTCTTCCATTGGCCAACTCCAACTCATGAAAACACAAACACACTGTTCCTATGTCTGGCTTCTATCTCTTCAAGAAAATGTACTTTTCGGCAAGGCTTATTTTAAAATAAAGCTACTTTGTTCTCTATTTTGTTTTTATTTGACGTCAAAGCTTCCTATTAATGGGTATTTCCATAAGGTAACTGAGTCCTTCTCCCCGGCAAGCCAAAAACACATTTTCTAACTATGTTATTTTTGGTTACGTAAGCTATATGCACTTTGGAGTAGTTGTGATGGTAATGGTTGATAAAGAATGAAAAGCCTTGTTTTTAATCTAAGGGACTGAATTAGTTAATCATACATCAAATTCCTGAAATATGCCATAGAACTGGGATTTTGTTGCAACAGAAAAAAACACAATTATGAAACTGCAGATCAGCACCCATCATATGCCAATTTTTTACAATACAGAACTCTATTTGCTTATGATGTCCTAATGGCAGGGCTGGAGATATCGCCAAGCATACTGGAGCTTATCAGAGACATACAGGCAGTGTGAAATTATTTTGATACTTAAATGGCATGTGTCAATAATGCTGTAATCAAGGAAGTCATAAGCAGTAATCTGCCAAGCACTTCCCAGGAGTCATCCCAGCTTCAGTCAACACATATCAGGTACTGCAGTTCTCCTGTGAAGTCCGCATCTTCTGTGAAATGAACACACCTGGCTAAGGGAAACAGGTGCCACTACGTCGTCAATTCCTGTAATTTTCACATTTCTGCATCCCTCCTCACCAAGAAACACATGGTTTTGTCTTGCTCTTCATGTGTTTTACCAATAGGAGGGATTGCTGAGGGTATAAAAACATCACACACTGGCTCCTATGATAGTTATTTCTCATCAGAAATGGCTGTGGTTATGCAGTATACTGCCCAGGTAACCTGACTACAGAAAGCCAAACACATACAACACATAAAGGCAAGTATTCTAGTTCGAGCGACAGTTAAGAGCTACTTCTAAGGATCTAACCAGGCAACTAGGCAGAAGCTTTCATTCTCATACTGAGTTCCACGTTAGTCTAGCCCAACGGAATAGGTCAGGGCTCACCAAAGACATGTTATGGACTCCGAGCCTGCAGAGTGTGGACAATATAATTCTCAAAAGCGATCTTCATAAAGAAGGGTTCCAAGTGGATTCTACCAGCCTTCAACTGGCAGAACACAGTCTTTTGCATTCCTGAATGAAGCAAAAACTTTTTTTTTTTTTTTTTTTTTTTTTTGGTCTTTTCGAGACAGGGTCTCCCTGTAGCCCCAGCTGTCCTGGAACTCACTCTGTAGACCAGGCTGGCCTTGAACTCACAGAGATCCGCCTGCCTCTGCCTCCCGAGTGCTAGGATTAAAGGCGTGCGCCACCACGCCCGGCCTTTTTTTGGTCTTTTTATGACAATGGTCTCCCTTTAGTCCCAGCTGTTCTGGAACTCACTATGTATACCAGGCTGGCCTTGAACTTACAGAGATCCACCTGCCTCTGCCTCCCGAGTGCTGGGATTAAAGTAAAAACATTTTTATCTTGTGGATTTCTACTGCCAAAAGGACAGTATAGTCTCTAGTAGACAAGAGCTTTTTATTCTTAGTGGCTTTAACAAACTCAGTAAATAAACAGTGTCTCTTTCAATTTTCTAACTGAAAAAAACCTTTCCAATATTTTCAATTTTTAACAATTTTTCAATTTCAATAAATTGGGGTATTTTTTACAATAAGAAACAAAAGATGTGCATTTCGTAGCAACAACACAGAACCAAATTCATTTTGTGTCATAAACTTGAGAAACTAAGTCACAGTCTCAACAGAAAACTATAGGAAATAAACCAAAGAAAGCAAATGGAGGCCAGAAGTCTTCAGACTTTTCAGCAGAAGGGGAGAAGAGAAGACACAATCCCAACATCACACAACAGAAGGAAACCACCGCACAATGAAAAAGAATCAAAAATTAATTTCCATACTGGTGTGAGAAGCAGCAACAAAGGCTGGTGATAGTGAGGAATTTTAGCAGTTAGCTCAGCTAGCAGGCATGTAACAAACAAGGTAAGCTGGGCCCTTTCTATGGAAAGTGATAGTTTAACCACAATCCCGATTCTCCAATATTCAGGAGACCAATTTTGACCATCTGATTTCAGTGGCTGTATTCAGTACTTAGAAACACATATGCAAAACATTAAAGGCTCTGTTCCCACACTCTTTCCCAAGAGGGAGCAAATATAGAGAGGATTCACAAGATACAAAAGCAGAAAGTCAAACTGCCCTAAAAAGACCTGACCCCCAAATAAGCCCATTTAACACACATAGCTCTTCTCATTAAATATGGTTACTGCAGGTCCCATTCCAGCTGCAAATCCATGCCAGTTATTACTTACTTAGTAATTAATTACTTAGGTGCAAATCCATGCCAGTATTACAGTGGCTGCAGTAGTCCTTTAAAACAGTCCCGTCACTCAAATCATCATAAAGACTTTATTGCAGCATGGACACAGGCAAACACAAGGTACTGATCCTGCAGGTGATAGTACCAGTCACATCTACTCATTGCTTTGTACAACACAATTCCAATACACCTTCAACACATCCACATCATGGCTTCATTGCCTCCTAAGAGGGAGGAACTTCTCCATCTGGTAAGGTGCACTGACAATAAAAGTTTGAACAGTCTGCAGTGAGTTACACATGGTAAGAATGCTCATGACACTAAGTCCTGGTAATTTAAAACTTTACTCCCTAATCACTTTCTCCAGTACTCAGAGGATTCAAGATGCAAGCTGGCACTCTTTGGCTTTTTCCAGTCCCTGAGACCAACAATGTCAAACAATTGTCCTCCAACTAAGTTCAATTTTTCTTTCTCTCATTTGCCAAAAATGCCACAAGGAAGAAATCAAAACAACTAAGCACTGACTTGAGTTTTTGCCAAGAAAACTTTCCCCACTTGCTTGATCATACAAATTCTCTTTTGGGAGGGAAACTCTTCTTCCATGTGAAAACAAAACTGAAAAGAACTGTACCTTTGTCCTTTTCCAAAAGCCTGTTTTCTATGTATAGTGTAAGGCAACCTATACGCTGCTTCTTTCTGCAATGTATTAGGAATCTTACACTCCCAGAGCAGAGACCTCACAGGAAGGTAACATTTAAAGCCATGTTCAGGCAGCAGTAACATAGGACCCACAGAGATTGCTCCAAGTTTTTCAGCAGATTAAACTATGGACTGTATCCAAGGGGGCAAAGAAATGAAAGGAAACGAAAACACGATTTCGGCTACTATCAGTGCACCTGTGAAAACCAATACTGCCTGTGGATGGAGCTGGGATTTCAATTTTAAATATGGTTCTCTAGAATTGCACAAGTTACTTAACATGTCTCGACTTCAATTTCCTTAACTATTAATTATCAACACCAGTATACTTCAGAAGGATAACTAAGCAACATGTGCTGATGATAAAAACTCAACTGTGTAACACAAAACAAGAAGTTTCAAATGGGGATGAGTCGGAAAACTGTCTAATGACAAATTAAACTCCACCAACCACTGGCCCTTTCATTTAACATAGTATTGCATACATTGCACTATCAAATACCACTTGGCTTCTGGCATTATCTTATAACATTCCCTCTCTATATACTTTCCTTCTAAATGTCTTTTTAAGTGAAACCATCTCCAACCTCCTGCAAGTTAAATATAGCTTTGTTTTGTAGCCTTCTGTTCATGTCATTATTATATATCTACAGTATAATGCGAAGTGTGTGTGACCCATGCCTACAGAACTGGCTCCTGCAGTCAGGAATCCTGTTGTGGCTTGGCAGATCCAATATGGAACAACGGCAAAGAAACCATAGGTTTGATGTTCATGAATACTGTCCCTTACTGTCCATGAATAATGCCCAAGAACACACTGCCATTTCTGTTCACTTTTTTTTTTCTTTTGTCTTTTTGAGACAGGGTCTCCCTGTATCTCCGGCTGTCCTGGAACTCACTATGTAGACCAGGCTGGTCTTGAACTCACAGAGATCCGCCTGCCTCTGCCTGCCAAGTGATAGGATTAAAGGTGTGCTCCACCACGCCTGGCGTTTTTGTTTTATTTTTGTTACTGTTCACTTCCTAAATAGAGGACAAAGATCCATCCCCTAAAGTGATTTCTTTTTATAGTAAATTCTTTTTTTCTTTTTTTTTCTTTTTTTCTTTTTTTCTGGTATTTTTGAGACAGGGTCTCCAATTAGTCCCAGCTGGCCTGGAGCTCACTCTGTAGACCAGGCTGGCCTTGAACTCACAGAGATCTCTGCCTCTGCCTCCCGAGTGCTAGGATTAAAGGCGTGCGCCACCATGCCTAGTATGATTTCTTTTTTTAACACAGATAGTGATAATGTTAATTTAAATATTCCATTTGTAAATGTTTACTGTAAATCTGAGTCCATCCACCTCCATGTAATCATGTAATACTTACTGGCTGGAACAATGAAGTCTCCATGTAGTTCATAGGTCATAAGAGGCTCTGGAAGACTCCTGCACAAAAAACACAGCTCAGAATTACCAAACAAATCCAAGCAAGTCATTTCTGAGTTGGTTTTATAATATATATATATATATATATATATATATATATGTGTGTATGTATATGTATATACATATACATACATGCATATATATACATATACATACATATATATGTACATACATACATATATATGTAAAATTGTGTTACAATGGTTGTACATTTCTGAGTCCAAAATTCTGCCAATTTTCCCTAGCAAATACCTTTAAATAGCAAAAGATACATAAGTCACATTGATCATTTTGCTGTTATTTTTCCCAGATACCACAAAAAGGTAACCACAAATTCTTATCAGGTCTAAGCACAGTGTTTCATATATAATCGTGGAAAGTACCTTTACGAACATCTAGCTTTCTATATAAGACTTATAAGCACTAACATATTTAAACTCAAACATTTTAAGATTTTGATGATGACCAAAAACTACATAAAAACATTAACAAATTTAAATCAAACCTTCTTCTGACATTTCTATTAAAATAATAGAAGAAACATGAAGCCAAGTGTTGTGTTACATGCCTTTAATCCCAGCACTGGAAAGGAAGAGGCAGGGGCAGGGGCAGGGGCAGAGGGGCAGAGGGGCAGAGGGACACAGGCAAGTGAGTTCTGTGAGTTCAAAGCCAGCCTGTTATACATAAAAAGTTCCAGAGCAGCAAGGCAGCAAGAGCTACATAGAGAGACCCTGTTTCAAGAAAAAGAAAAAAAACATAGATTTTTGTCATCTATGAAACAATGAGATCAACTGATGACAACTTAAAAATATGTACAATATTTACTTCTTGCAAAATGAATTATGTAAATAGTAATATATTTTGGGCCGGGCGTGGTGGCACACGCCTTTAATCCCAGCACTTGGGAGGCAGATCTCTGTGAGTTCAAGGCCAGCCTGGTCTACAAAGTGAGTTCCAGGACAGCCAGAGCTACAGTGAGACCCTGTCTCAAAAAAAAAGACCAAAAAAAATAGTAATATATTTTATCCTGTGAGTGACAGAATGCTAAACTTCAGTCAACCCTGTTAATATCTTAAGTTCTATCAAACCAGATCTCTTAATTTTATAAATACTTAAAGAATATTTAGACAAGTATCAATCTGCAAAGCTTTTCTGGAGGCAACTTGGCAAGACAAAAGAAAAAAAAAATCTTAAGTCTTAAGAACTTCTGAAAAGCTGAAAACCTGTAACCCAGAATTCCTCTTCAAATGTTTAAAAATGAAGTTGGGTCCCCTGGCCAGGGGATCCAAGGCCCCACAAAAGGTAAGGGCTCCTTGCCTCTAAGTTGGGATACCTACAGGAGGAGAGGCAATAAGACCCTGCTGCCGAAGACCTGACGTTAACATGGGAGGGATGTATTGAGACCACACATGCAAGTGTACAGATGGCCTCTGGAATGCCAGAGAGTGTTACCAAAGGCCACTAAACCAATAAAGCAAATATGGGTCTCCCTGAGTCAAGCAAGACTCCACCGTCAGCACCAGCTACACCTCACCTGCCTGGAAATACTGTGCAGCAGAGGCAGCCATGTGCCTGTATATCCCAAATCTAATTGGCTATTGGCTCTCCCCTTGGAGAAATAACCCATGGCTGATGCCACAAGCTTACATCCTCTACAGGTTAGGAGATGTTTATAAGCACTGTAAGACCCTGCATATGTAACAGGGGGGGAAAATTGTAATTCATGGATTAAAACATATCCAACATAGGTCTATGCTAAAGTAACTACCATAACTATTAGTGCTGCTTAAATCACCTTATCATACTAATTGCTTGTTCTTATTAGTAGGATCGAAAGGTCATTCCTGGACAAACTATCAGCTTCATAGAAAGGAAACAGGCCAGAACTGACCAGAGTTCCAAGTTAAGCAGCTCCAGAGAAGTGGACTGTTTTACCTCTCATCCACCTGTGGCCCCTTTTTCTAAGCCTAGGGAACACCGCGGAAGAGGGGGACGTGGTCGAAGTAAGGGCTGCGATTGGGGTGGAATGGTGAAAAAACTACAGCAATGTAGTCTGGACACTCGTTGATCAACTTGATTGAACAAACAACCTGTCACCCCCCACTGGATGTGGGGCTGTGAGGTGTTTGGGCACAAACAGCCTGCAGATAGGTGTTGCATGAAGGTCTGGTGTACTCATGGTTTATCACTTATAGCTTAAAATGAAAAAAAAAAAAAAAAAAAACTGAGAGAAGATGCAGAGGAAAGTATGGCAAAATGCATGATGGGATGGGGTGGGGGTGGGGGGGGCCTGGGGACTTGGGAAAGGCGATATCTATAGACCTGAACTTGAATTGACAATTTTGTTTTGTATACCATGACAAAGTACCCAGCACATAAAAAATACACTTTTACAATTCAACATAAATAATTAAATTAATAATAAGTCAATAATCAAAATGAAGTTGGGGGGGGGGCTGGAAGAGATGGCTCAGCAGTTAAGACACAGGGGGCTGGGAGCATTTAAGAGCCTGACTGTTCTTGCAGAGGACCCAAGTTCTATTCCCAGCACTGACATGGAGGCTAAGAACCATCTTTAAGCCGGGCATGGTGGCACATGCCTTTGGTCCTAGCACTCGGGAGGCAGAGGCAGGCAGATCTCTGTGAGTTCAGGGCCAGCCTGGTCTATAAGGTGAGTTTCAGGCCAGCTGGGTCTGCGGGGAGAGACCTGCCCTCAAAAAAAAAAAAAAAAAAGGCAAATACACAGACATACACACACACACACACACACACACACACACACACGCATGCACACATAAATCTGATACATTAGACTTTACCAAAAATTAAGATTTTTTTCCCTTTGAAAGGCACTAGGAAAACACAAATGTCACACTGAAACATTTGTAAAGAACATACTTGAAAAGGGATTTATTTCTAAAATGTATGAATAACTTTAAAATGCATTAAAGCATTTTATGGGCCAGAGGAACACAGATCAGCGGAAAACAAGCACAAGCTCATGAGAGAAAAAAAAATGTTTGTCTTTACTAGTCACTAAGAAGTTGACATTAGAAGAGAAATGAGGTACCAATGCACACTTAGTTAGAATGACTGAATTCAGAAAGACTGACCATACACAGTGCTGGTGAGGATGTGGAACAAGTGGGATGCTTATACAGCACTGGTAGGGATGTAAGGAAGCACTGGAAAAATTTGGTCACTTTCCAAAAAGGTTATGCATATATCTCCCATAGGGTCCAAGAATTCTAATAGAAATGAAAACCTATGTCTAGTCAAAGATTTATACACAGATATTTAGCAGCTTTATGGGAAATAGCCAAGAGCTACAAGATACACAAGTATGTATCAATAGATAAATGGATTTAAACATGCCACAAGAACTATTCTGATTATTCTAAGTCAAAGAATTTGGATTTTTTAAAACACATGCTGAGCAATTCCACTTATGATGGTAATAAAAATTCAAGTGAACATATAATGCTAGAAAGCAGAGTTATCTATAGATAAGAGAAGAAAACAAAGGAAAATGATATTTAGGAGAGTGCTGGATAGGTACACTACCATGATTATGGTGTTACACAGGTGCATAAAAATATCAAGCTCAGCAGAATATATTGTATAAATATGTGGGGCTCACTATAAGTTGATCACACATCAAAAAAGATGTTTAAGGTATGCACCGTCAGACTGCTTCTACTTAGAAAAGAATGAAGAGACACTTGTGAAATTCATGGGGGGGGTGACAAAGCTTGACGGGGCTGGAGAGAAGGCTCAACAGTTAAGAGCGCTTACTGCTCTTCCAGAGGACCCAGTTTCAGTTCCCAGTGCACACATGGCAGCTAATACTCGTCCTTAACTCAAGTTCCAGGAGATTTGACACCTTCTGGCTTCTGCAGGCACTAAGCATGCATACGGTGTACTTACATACATGCAGGCAAAATGCTCAGACACATAAAATCTTTTTTTAAAAGTTTGATTTTGAAATGCTTACAGCCGTGGTTTCTTACATATATCTTACAATGCTATATATATACATTCATGTACAAAAATGACACCATCATCAACTAAAACTGTTCTTATCTCCTTTCCCTCGTCTTTCTCTTAATTATCCCAACTAAAGAAAAAAAAAAAGCCAATGACGTCACAGTCTAATAAGTAGAAAGAAGGACCAATGAGAAGCAAGTCCATAGGGTTTAAAAAAAAAAACAAAAAACAACTGTAGACAAGCAGAAAGTAGGAAAGAAGGAAAAGGCTTGACTTTTCACAGAGGGGAAGTCAGAGGTGCTGAATCAAAAGGAGGGACTACAGGAACACTTAGAGACACCTCAGAGAGTGTTCTGTCAGCAATAAAACTGAATTTGTGTCTAAATATTTTCTACCAGTACTTATAAAACTGCCATATGTCTAGCTGGAAATACTGTATAAAAAATAAATACCATTAATGTTAGGGAAGCAGTAATAAAAGTGACAAGTTCTCCATTCAAAATTTATTATACTGAATCACTGCCTCTCTCAGCTTCGCACCCAGTAAGTATTTAAGCCACCTCTCTCTGCCACCCATTGGAATTCACTGGAGGATATAAATCATAATATTTGCTCACACTGGTGTTTCCTTCCCTAAAAGTCCATTCCCAACTTCCAAATTTAAAAGAAGTTTCCTCAGGTAGAATTACTTTACTAGAAACATTGCAAACAGTTCATTTGTTGTTTCACAGTTGGGAAACCATTGAGATGACCATACAGCTGGCAACCAAAATCATGGTCAAATGATTTTGACATTTTGACAAATGGCATATGCCTACATAAGAAGGATTCACGGGGCTGAGTCAGGCCTCAGAAACACAAGAAAAAGCTGCTCTAGGTCAGTTAAGAAAAAGGGCGGTGCCATGTGACAGTCCCCTGTTCATCTTCCCCAAGATTAAGAGAGTCTGCTTTCTGTTTTGGCGTGGTGTTTTGGCAGTTTCCCTCCTCTACCTCCATCTGTGTGTCCAACAGAGTGCCTGGGAATTTGCTAGAAGAATTCAAGGGCGAAAGGTTTAGGGTAAGAAACACTATGGTTTGCCGGGCATGGTGGCACACACCTTTAATCCTAGCACTTGGGAGGCAGAGGCAGGCGGATCTTTGTGAGTTCAAGGCCAGCCTGGTCTACAGAGTGAGTTCCAGGACAGCTGGGGCTACAGGGAGACCCTGTCTTGAAAAAGACCAAAAAAAAAAAAAAAAGAAACACTATGGTTCAGTGCCATGCCCTGGTGTGAGTGACAGAGCTGAGAGTCCAACCCTGGCCAGCAGACTGACTCAGACTTCATGTCCTTACCCAACAAATGACACCATGTCTCAGGCCAGAAGAAATACACTTGCTTCAGCCACGACTGCACAGGCAACATAGATGGAGGCATCTAAACTATTTTCTCCCATTTAGTCCATCAACCAAAAAAAGTATCAACTAAATCCTAATCACTGCACTTAACATTTGCTAAGCATAGCACAGGGGAAAAGGGCAGCAACCTAGCTTGCAAATCTCCTAAGACATCTGCCATCTTATGGTAATCACTTCATCACATTCAGGCAGAATGTGCATGTTGTTAGGGTGAAGTTATATAATAATAGCATCTCATAATGCTTTGTGTAGGCAATGTTTGATTTAAAGTGGAATTCAATAGCATGAAGCAATATCATGAGAGAAAAAGGGCAGGAAAAGCAACACCAGACCAGGAGCTGTACGGAACAGAGCAGCTGCAGAGGATGACGACCTAAAAATGAAGTACACAGGCTGAATCAGAAGCCTCTAGTTTACCGAGTTCATTCCTTACAAGGGGCAAGAAAAGCGCTATGTAGAATGAGAAGCAGAAAGCATACAGCCCACTACCAAAGAATTCAATCTTTACTCTTACTTCTCCATCCTATGGGTCATTTTGGTCAGTCCCTTTACCTTCACTGGCTTAACAAAGAGCAAATGAATCCAAAGCCACCTGCCAGACTGGCAGAATCCTCTCCTGACCCAGTCAATGCAAGTGATGCATTACGTTGTTCTTCTCATCTAGGCATCCTATTCATTATCCATCTCATATAGGCTTTCTGTACTTCTGCATTACTGATATTTTGGATCCAATAATTCTTTGGAGAAGGCAGGGCTGTCTTGTGTAGTGTAAGACATTTAGCAGCAAAACCCCAACCTCTACCAACAGTTACCAATAACATTCCTTCTAGTAACTGTGACAACCAAAAATGTATGCAGACATTGACAAATAGCTGCTAAGTGGCCCAATCTTCCCCCAGTTGGGAACGCCTGCCGGATATTACAGTGGCAGGCACAACACCTGTTGCTGGGCATTGCAATGAACAGCATCCATAAGATGCCCATCTCCAGGGAGCTCTCATTCTGATCTTACAACAGAGCTGTGACTCATTATAACTGCCATCTAAGCAGTCACTATCGATGGCAATGTAGGTACTAAGAACATATGTTTAGCTGCAGTTTTGCTACAACTAAAGGTAACAACAATGCACACAATAATTTTTAGGACTAAAAATAATTCTACCATAAAATCTGGTTATACCTTTCCTTGGCATATATCCGAAGGACTCAATATTCTACTACAGAGATACTTGCTTAGCCATGCTTGTTGCTCCTCTTTTGACCAAACCTAATAAATGGAAAACACCTAAAAGTCCTTCAACCCAAAAACGGATAATGAAAATGTGGTGCATTCACACAATGAAGTTTTACTGAGCAGTGGAGAAAAAATCAGCAAATTTTCAGGTAAATAGATGGAACTGTTATGCTAAGTGAAGTCAACATACTCAGAAAAACAACTGACACATGTTCTCTCTCATTTGTGGATCTTAGCCCCAAATCCCTAGGTGTGAGTATATATCCTGATATCACCACAGGAGCCAGGAAAATGGAAAGGAACACAGGGGTAAAGGGGAAAAAGAAGCTGGGTGGGGGGGGGTAGAACGAATGAGGTTTAATCATGGGAGAAATCGGGGAAATGGGGGCTACTTTAACTGGGGAGGGATTAGTGAGGGCTAAACAGGGGGAGAGAGGAGAGACAGATAACACTTAGGTGGCATGAGAAACCAGAGAAATGTATTAGTTTAAGAGCCTACAGAAAAAATACATAAAATAGCAGTACATGAGTAGATGTGTATAGATGTATAACAAGAAACAGTGCTAGGCAGGAGAAACTTCCCTTTGAGTTGTTGTTGGGCAGGATAGTTCNATGTATAGCTGAAGGCTATATAACAACAACAACAAAGTGCCAGGCAGAGGGAAGCCTCCCTTTGAGTTGCTGCTAGTCAGGGTAGTCCAAGAGACTCCCAAAATAACACAGGTTATTGTCACAGCTCTTGACTGTCTCCCAGAACTTGAAGGTAAGATGCTATGGACATACTTTGGACACAGGATTAGAGCAGTTGAGCTGAAACTACCTGGAAGCCTTGTCCCTGAAGACTACCTCTCATATAAGGTACTATGCAAACTACTAAGATAGAAAACCAATCAACGATCCCATCCAGATACAAAGTCTATGAACCACAACAATGACCAGCCCAGCAAAAGCTCTACTGGTACAGGGGTGGCACTTTTATCTTGGGGGTAATCGACAACTGTCTAATTGGACTTAAAACTTGCTCACTGGAAGGGAACTGATATGTGGTACTATTAATATAGCTTGAGAGATCACAGATCCTACAGAAAAACCTACTTTTGTCACACCCACCCCTAGACCAATGTAATTTTTTATTGTGTCCTAAATATAAAACTTTATATTTACAGACAAGTGTACCTCTCACCAATCATCATAAAAGCTTCTTTATGCAACAGATGGAGATTATTAGAAAGTTCCACAACTGGTCAAAGGCAGAAAATAAGGGTCTGTGAGGTGCCTAGCCCTAAGTGACGTACCTACAATGCAACCTCTACACCTAAGGCTCGGGAACAGTGGGGAAGAAAGAATATTAATGCATCTCTCAAGTCTCACTAGCAAAGCTTCCTCACACAACAGATGGTGATTAATTCAGAAGGCCTCAATTGTCCAAAGTGCAGAGAATAAGAGACTGCAAATTGCTTACCCCTGAAAAGAACACCTATATGAAAACTCTCCACCTGAGGCTCAGAGACCACTGCAGAAGACAGGTGTGGGAAGATCCAGTTTGAGTTAGGGGCTAGCTTTTCAGCTAGCATCTCTCGGGGGTATAAGGTGAAAGTCACGAGGCTCCCCGGACCCCGCCCCATGAGACAGCAGCTCGTGACCCCATGATGCTGGGTGGAGTGGTAGCAGGTGATGTGTACAGGGGGCATGATTCAGGGGTCTGGGTTGGCCCTGAGAAATGACATCATTTTGCTTATAAAAGTGACCTGCAGTATGTAATAAAGTGGATTCTTCATTACCATCAAAGCACGATCCTCAGATCCATTATTTTGCATGCATACAGGCTGGAGCAGGCCTGGATTCTGACTGTCAGGTGCTAGTGGGTTAGAAGAAGATCAATCAGATCGCTAACCTGGTAAGTTATGGTGGGGCTGGATGGAGACTAATCAAGTCACCAACCTCTGGAGTGAATTGTCGATAGTGTGGGCTGAAGATTGGCCATCAGCCATCGGCCTGAAATTCCTGTCTGGAGAGTTACTGACTCCCAGGCAGGTGGGCGAGCACGCCCGGATGGCCAAGGACCTGAGAAGGACAGTAGTCACTCATGTTGGGCTATGAAAGAGGCCATCTGGCACCTGTGCCAAGGTGCCAGCTGCTGGCAGCAGCCATCTCTCTTAGAAGGAGCATGTTACTACAGACAGGGTCCAAATATTGCAAGAGCCAGAGGTCATAAATGACCACGAGGAAACAGTTTTCCAGATACCTGGGAATTTACTCATGAACTACAGCAAGGGTAACAGCATGCACAAGACACACGCCAAGGCTCAAGCCGACAAAACCCCAGAAATCGAGAGGTGGATACAAAGCCCCAACATTAGCTGAAGAACTACTGGCAACCAATAATTGCTGGACAAAAGGGAGATGGTTCTCTTTAGGAGTGTGACACTTGATAGGTTAACCAGGCTCCAGCAGACGGACACACACTGAAGGACATTTTGGGAAACAAACTTGACTCAGTACGCCTTGATATATATGACACAATGCATAAAATCTGGTGGGGGAATGGGGGCCTAAAAGAGGGGTGACTACAGCCAGGGATCTAAATATACTGCATCAAACTCTCAAAAATTTAATTATCAATTATAAAAAGTAAAAAAAAAAAAAAGTGTTAAGAGTCCTGAAAGATATCTTTAAGTGAAATGCTCAAAATTTAGTAATGCACAATTATGACCAAAAGAAAATTGTTTTATTTTTTTATTTTATTCTGCATTGTCCATGGAGGTATAAGAAGGTGTCATATCCCCTGGAACTGGAGTTACAGATGATTGTTAGCCACCCTGTGGGTGCTGATAATTGAACCCAGGTCCTCTGCCAGTGCTCCTAACCACTGAGCCGTCTCTCAAGTACCCAAAAAATGTTAATATGACTAAAGAGTAGGACAAGCAGACAACACAGGTGATCTGACGTAATAGGAAGAAAATGCCACAACTGAAATGAAGACTGAAATAAGACCTAACCTGAGCCTAACAAAGACTACAGAGTTAACCATTCTGCAGGAAATACAAAGTTTAGAGAAACATGCTGTACAACACCACAAGAACATAACCAGCCATATGTAAAATGTACAGATTCCATTTGAAGAACAACTTAGGTTCATTAAAACATAAAAGGCAGTGGCAGGAGGGAAGAAAGGATTTATACATTAAATAAACTTAAAGCATGCCAACCATATGAAATGTCAATTATCCCTTAAATCCTGTGAGCAAGGGCTAAAAAGTCCTGGATGACATTTTGTTGAGCATAAAAGTTCTATCCTCATTACTTGTTTTAAAGCCTCCATCTTTCTAAATGCATATATACTTAAGTATTTATCAGTACAGTAATATGATGTTTGGGGAAGGCTTTAAGTATCAAAACAAAAGAAGTAGCAGGCAGGGTGAAGGACAGATGAAGAAGGCGGGATGCTGGTACATCAAAAAATACGATGACGACTGATGGTGAGCATTCCTCACACTCCCCCTCTGCTCTCACATACTTGAAATTTCTTGTCATTTTTAAAAATACCGGGTGTGGGGCTGGAGAGATGGCCTAGCGGTTAAGAGTGCTGACTGCTCTTGCAGAGGACCCAGGTTCGATCCCCAGAACCCACATGGCACCTGAGAACCGTCTTTGACTCCAGGCCCAGGGGAATCTGACACCCCCTTCTGACCTCCTGCGGCATTGCATGACAGGGGTGCACAAACCTACATGCAGACAGTACATTCATACACATAAAAAATAAAATAAATAAAAACAAAAATACAGGGTGAAACAAAGATTCTAATATACTCATAGGAGCCGATGTAATTTTTACATGAAATATCACCCTATATTTGAGTAAGAGAAACAAATCTTGGAGATTAGGCTTTTTGGTATATAAAAATCTAAGCCCCAAAGAGAGACAGAAGGAGACAACTGTGATTGCAAATTCCTTTCTTTTACAGAAAGGAGGGGTTGGACTACACTTCCAGTTTATCGACTCTGATTCCAGTTGTAACTGTTTTTCCATTCTTTGACTTGGTTCTCTTTTGAACTCTCCATACCTGTTCTTAAGCTTCTTTTTTTTTTTTTAATCAATAAGCTCCTCTAATAAATGGTAATAACTCATTAAAATGTTGAACCCTTTTCTAATTCCAGCTCTACATTATTTTCTATGGTAGAAATTTTAAATTTCTTAAAACCCCGACAAATAAACTTCAGATAGTTTTGTTATTATATAATGTTATATGCCGATGTCATTTATTATATGTTATCATATAACTCCCTTTTCAAAATAAAATCTTCATTTTAGCTAAAAACTAATAGAAGATCCAATGAATTCAATAGTATTCATCCTTATTGTTTGCTAGTGTTTAATGCAAAAGCTCATACCTATCTCAAGTTGCAAGGCTATTCTTACTCTAGCCTCTTGCAATTTATTTAACAATGGCGATCAACTACTGCTTGCCCTGGTTTCTGGTACATTATCAGACACCTCATAGACTTTCTCCTTGTCAGTAAAGTTGAACTTAACTACTGGCATTTCTGCACAGAGTGGATGTCTGCCTGTGTCGCATATCCATGCATCTGTCCTGTCATGGAGAGGAGCTCACCTCAAATACTGTTTCAGGGCGCTCGTTATTGTCTTCACTTCCCAATCGACAGAATTCTCCAGGTCCAGCTCATTGCATGTTTTTACATCTAGTGAACAAGCAAAACAGAAAAATTAGTTAAAACCTTGGCCATTCAAAGGACTTCCCAATTAGCTCACAAAGCTTCCATTTTTAAGCGGCCAAACAACAAATAATCCTGAGTTTCTTTTTTTTTCTTTTTTTTTTTTTTGGTGTTTTCAAGACAGGGTCTCCCTGTTGCCCCAGCTGTCCTGGAACTCACTCTGTAGACCAGGCTCGCCTTGAACTCACAAAGATCTGCCTGCCTCTGCCTCCCAAGTGCTAGGATTAAAGGCGTGTGCTACCACACACGGCTCTGGAGTTTCTTTTGAAAGACATTATGCTCAACATCTTTATCATAGCATGAGCTGTGCTCTATTACTAGACATTTCTAGCACTTCAGAAAGTTGATAGGAGAGATCAAAGCCAAGGGATGTAAGACGGGAACTGGGAGTCAGAAGGCACAGGACAGCATTTCAACGTCCGTAAGCACAGCTCCCATAAAGCCAACATCACATTCACTTGCTTGGCAGTCCCAAATCCATCTGAGTTTCAGGTCCTCATATGAATCATGAAGACCATAGCATGGCAAATATTCCTATAAAACTCACGTAAGCATCAGAATAAACCAAGAGCACAAGGGCTGGAGAAATGGTTCCAACAGCAGAGAGCAGTGTGCTGCTCTTTCACAGGACCAAGGTTTGGTCCCCAGCACCCACATGGTAGCTAACAACCATCCATGACCCCCTTTTCTGGCTTCTGCAGGCACAGCATATATGTAGTACACACACACACACACACACACACACACACACAGGAAAAACACCCCTACACACACACACACACACACACACACAGGAAAAACACCCCTACACACACACACACACACACACACACAGGAAAAACACCCCTACACACACCCCTACACACACACACACACACACACACACACACACACACACACACACAGGAAAAACACCCCTACACACACAAAAATAAAATTTAAAAACAAAAGCACAGGCAGAATTTCATGAAGTAGTAAACAAACACAGCAGGTGAGTTCCATTGCCAGATCACGTCAAGCGCAGATGTTCAGCCTTAGTACCTTCCCAAAGGAAGGAGGCCAAAAAAAAAGGAGGGGGGGCAACCCATCACTAGAAACTTACCTGGCTTCCTATACTACTACAGTGAGGAAAATAAGTAACTTATGGGAGAGACTCTTCCTCCCTCAAGAAGAATGCCTCAAGTAAAACCAAACAACTTGTTGTTTCCAGATTTTTCTCCTCCCTTACACTCTATTTTTCTATACAAGGAAGAAACTATCTTGTTAGTACTTCCTTTTTAAAAGCACTAAAAAGAAAAGGCTGTCAAAATGGAACCACCACATTAAGTCACGCACACTGCCTAAAAAAGTTTTAGGCTTGGCCATGATGAAGACAGGCTGACAACTCTGTGTTGGACTCAAACTTTCTGAAAATAAAACGGGATGTAATGGTTATTTTACAGCCAGAACATCACACACATGAAATCAATTACTCAGGGGTCTGGAGACTTTTTAGGCACTCCAGAATTTCTTGATTACAGCAACTGACAGCAATATGCAATAAACTACAACAATGGCAATTGACACTGATTACATTTTGATCAGTTCCTACAATTCAGAACTCATTTGTTACTGAGCCTGTCAGACAAGCCACAGATACATTCGAGAAATCAAATTAAGCACCCTGATTAAAGATGCAATCCTTTATAACTAGGACTAAATAATTCTGTTCTAACAGCTTTGCCAACCAATTACTTCTGTAACTGAATATTCTGTCTCTCATTAAATCAATTATTTAAATCTCATTTTAACATACAAGTCAGATAACATTTTCAATCAACTTGCTACCAGTATTTTAAAATCCTACCATTTTAAAATCCTAGTCGCTTCTAAAGGAACTCTTTTATTTCCAACCTTCAACCGAATTATTGTTCTGTATTTTGAGATTCATATTCTTTCCATGGAAAAATAAGCCATCCTTCCAAATTCATGAGATGAAAGGCAGCTGTCACATCAGAAGCTAATGACTATATGTCTATGTTATTAATCATCTATTAAATTTTCGCTGTTTTCAAATAACTCAATCACCCCTGGCAGTCCTTTGCAATCATTGGATACACTGGGGCTAGGTACAATTTGTTAATAACTCATTTAGGATTCACACCTAAAAATATATTTGGGTGTTCATTCAAAATATATATTCTACCATAAGTGAGTAGAAAACTGTGTTTCCTAGAGAACAATATAAAACATGATTAGCTAAAAATCTAAGCTAAGAAGCGTAAAGCCAAAAACTGAGCCTTTTATTACCATATGAATGTCTCCTCCTTGCATAACCACTGGTCATTTCTTTGGAAGCGGAAATGTGCACCTCACTGCAAAGTACCATTTATGCAGAGTTAGCACCCTACTCAACATGGACCTGGACCAATTTTTAACTTCAAAGATCACAAAGAGCACAATGTGTTCTGTAAATATGCTTCATCATTTTTCTAGCTACACTAACTTTTCCCCAATCTATGTGATAAAATTGTCCTATAAAATAAATAAGGAGATATTTTAAATTAAAACCGTTAATTTTTTTGTTTTCTATGGTTCTGTATCTAAAAACAAAAATGCTTCCAACTTTGTTTGTAAATTAAATTTAGAAATAACTACCAGACCACATATCTTCCAGAATTCCTCCTACTCTGCTCTGGGTTCATTCTATTGTGAGAAGAAGAAAGACTATGCTAGGCAATTCTAACTCCCACCAGTTCTAACCTGCCCTGAACTATTTTAACTTGTCTTTACATTCTCATTCCATTTACTTAAAAATGGAGACATTCCCAAGACACTTCATCTGGAATTTCTTACTGCCTTCTTCATCAGCTAGCTATATGATTTCACTATTTAAAAGGGAAAAAAAGAAAGAAAGAAAGAAAGAAAGAAAGAAAGAAAGAAAGAAAGAAAGAAAGAAAGAAAGAAAGAAAGAAAGAAAGAAAGAAAGAAAGAAAGAAAGAAAGAAAGAAAGAAAGGAAGGAAGGAAGGAAGGAAAGAAAGAAAGAAAGAAAGAAAGGAAAGAAAGAAAGAAAAAAAAAAAAAAAGAAAGAAAACTTTCCATCAGACTATATATATGTACCAGGACAAGAGACAGCCAAGGGGCAGGAAAGGAAAATGGCTTCTACACAAAGGAAAGCAATCTCTCAGTTGGAAACTTCAAAGGCCTGGTCCTGGTTAGGCTGGGAAAGCCAGAAACTCAGTAGACACCTCCTGCTATTCCCAGGGCAAAGGACAACTAATGATGCAAGCAATCTTCAACTCCAGAAGGAAGGCAGTAGCCTTCTCCTGTACCTGCCCTCTAGGAGCAAACGATGCTTCAGGAAATTTTATGGCCAGCTACCATTTCCTGTTGGCAAGAGGGAGGAATAGTGCAAAAAGGACAACTGGAAGGAAGGAGATGAGGAAGGGGGAGAAGCTGAGGAGGAACGAGAAACATCTTTCTCCATTTTAATCTTAAATGGGAAAAAAATACCACAGATGGGGAAAGTGAGAAGAGCATGCAAGAAATGAAGTACTGTTCATGTTTTAGGAATTACCACAACTTCCATTTGCATAATTAAATACTATATTCTGGTTATTTTTTGTTAACTTGACAGAAACTAAACACCTGCAAAAAGGGAACCTTACTGAGTAGAGGAACTTTCTCCATCAGTTAGCCTGTGGCCATCTCTATAAGGCATTTTCTGAATTGGTAATTAATGCAAGAAACTCCAAACCACTGAGGGCAGTATCATCCTAGGCAAGTGGGCCTGAGCTGTATAAGAAAAGTAACTGAGCAAGCTCTTCCCTGGTCTCTGCTTCAGTTCCTGTCTTGAGTTCCTGTCTCAAGCTCCTACCCTGACTGCCCTCAGTACTGCAGGACTACGACCTGGGAGTTGTGAGCTGAAACAAACCCTCTGCTCCCCAAGTTGATTTTGGTCAGAGTGTTTTTATCTCAGTGAGTATTAAAACACTTTAAATCAAAAATATAAAACATTTCAGGGCTGGAGAGATGGCCTAGCAGTTAAGAGCGCCGACTGCTCTTGCAGAGGTCCCGAGTTCAATCCCCAGCACCCACGTGGCGTCTGAGAACCATCTTTAACTCCAGTTCCAAGGGAATCTGACGCCCTCTTCTGACCTCCGAGGCATTGCACGACATGGGTGCACAGACGTGCATGCAGACAGTACATTCATACATATACAAAATAAAAATAAAATAAAAAATATATACAACATTTTATGTAAAAATGACAGTCTTTTTTAAAAAAATCTTAAGTGAACAGGTCTTAAGAACTAAAAAGAATCAGGGCTGGAGAGATGGCCTAGCGGTTGAGAGCGCTGACCGCTCTTACAGAGGACCCGGGTTCAATCCCCAGCACCCACATGGCGGCTGAGAACCGTCTGAAACTCCAACTCCAGGAGAACTCCAGTTCCAGGGGAATCCGACACCCTCTTCTGACCTCCGCGGCATTGCACGACACGGGTGCACAAACCTACATGCAGACAGTACACTCATACACATACAAAAATAAATAAAATTAAATTAAAATTATAAAAAAAAAGAACTAAAAAGAATCAAATAAATACACAAAATGGCTTGCAATTTTTCCCAAGACACTTTAAATTGTTTTCATGTGTATGAAGAAAATTGCATTACCAATAAAATGTGTTTTAAAATCTTTCCACTTTGACAGGAATATATTATTACTTTCAAGAATAACAGAAGACACTGATTGGTTTTAAAAAGCAAGTTAACCATTTGGCAGGCCCATCTCACGTCCCTTTATGTGAAGGGAGAAACTAGAAGAATGGAACAGCTGTTAGACTGTGTAGACATGATTACTTAAATTCTAAAACACTTATATTTTGAAATGGTATTAAATTATTTCATTTTGAATGCTTAATCAGGATAAAAAGAAATACCTTAAGGAAACAGTAAATTGACCAGAACCTGAAGACATCTATTTCTGTCAAGAACTAAGGTTTTGTATTAGTAACAAACCAGCAAAAAGAGTTCATAGTACTGCAGATCTAGAAGTTTCAACAATCTTGGATTCATGCTATGAGTTATCTATTAATACAAACTACAATGTACAGTCCTCTAAAATGAATTACTTAATAAGCAAATAACAAGTTGAGTGTCTTTCCTGCCAATTCTCTAACTTCCTCTATTTGCAGAATATTACTGAAAACACAGCATGCTCCTTGCCAGCAACTGAATGAAGTTGTGACACACTTGCGTCTGGACTTCTTTGCTCTGATACAGAAAAAAAATACAATTTTCCAGGATGTGTGTGTGTGTTTATGTGTGTGTGCTCGTGTGTGTGCGTGTGCACACATGCACTTGTCCATTCATGCATGTATGGAGGCCAGAGGTCAATGATCAGTTGATCAGTGTCTTCCTTTATTATTCTTTAAAAAAAAAAAATCAACAAGGTCTTTCATGGAACCTGGAGCTAGTTTTGGCTGGACTGGCTGGTCAGCAAATCCCCAGAATCCTCCACCTCTGACTTCTCCAGCACTGGGGGAACAAACCATTATCCCAGGTTTGGGGATGTTTTTTGTTTGTTTTGTTTTTGTTTCTGTTTTTGCTTTGAAACAGTATCTTCCTGACCTCAGTATGTAGACCAGGCTGGCCTCCATCTCACAGAGATCTGCCTGCCTCTACTTCCCAAGTGCTGGGATTAAAGGTGTGTGCTACCACACCCTGTGTGTAGGTGCTAGGGGTCTGAACTGGAGTCCTCATGCTTGCACAGCAAGTGCTTGACCCACCGAGCCAGCTCCTCAGGCCCTTCTAGGCCATGAGTTTTTCAGTGCTCAGCTATTTAAAAACAACTTGTAAGTTAAGAGCTGTCATGGGATTTTTTTTTCCCATAAGCATACAAAACGACCATGAGTTCGCAATGCTGTACATGTAGGATTCTGTGAGATTAAGAATAAATATCAAGACAACTTAACGCTTTGGGGTGACCATAGAATACCCTCATTCAAATTTCCTTGACTATGAACAGTAAAGCGATCAAAATAAGGCAAGGATCCTTTTGGTCTAAATCTATTCTTTAGAGTTAGTCTTTCAGTCCTAATCATTCTAACAAGTTAGAAATGAAATAAGTGTTTCTAATTTTAAAATTAAGTAAAAGCAGATGTTGTCGTCCCATTAAACCCTTCCAGCTGCTACTGCACCACTGGCAACCTGACTATTTAATTTGGAGCCCACTAATGGTAAAAAGGAAGATCTGTCTGCCAGAATTGCACACGCAAGTTAAACCAGAAAGGCAGAAAAGGAAAACAGCTCGTGAAAGCAAATGTATCCTAACAAGGCTCTCCAACTGATGACGGGCAATTTTTCCTGTGGTTCACAGCTAAGAAAAAAACAAGGTTTGCTTATGAAATTCTTAATTCAAACAGAGCCAAACAAGCAGCGTTATCCTAACTTGTCAGTTGACTTCTTAGTTCATGCTTTCTAAAAATGAGCTGTTGCTATTAGGGTTTATGATAAGGCAGGTTTAAATAAATTCCCAACATACCTGAGGGTATTGTTAATACTGACTGATTAAAGAGAGATCTCAAATAAATTAGCATGTAGCAAGGTCAAAATGACAGACTGCTTTGCTAGCCAGGCCCTCTGGGCTGATGAGTTATGATAAGTTCTCCAGGGGCAGCCTGCTCTAGGAGGAAGGGGAAGGGGAGTATCTTACAGGTGGCACTGAACTGACAGCAGTACAGAATGCAAAAGTGCTTTGTCATTCACAGAATGTCTGGGGTAATGAAATGAATTCACTTTCTGGCTTCCTCTAGTGTGCAATGCCAAGGAACACTGTGTTATCAGCACAGATGGAGCATGCATGGTTCTGGAGAAGAGCCTGGTGCGAACTACAAACAAGCCACTGTGCATACCAATGAACCCCTGAGACTCGGGCCCTCCCTGTAAATGACAGTTTTGGAAGCTCTATAAAAATGAGCGAGTCCCAGCGGTCTTGTCTAACCAAATGTACTGTCAAGGTTCTGGACAGGCAATTTGGAAGTCATGCAGATGATAGCGGCCTGATGACTGCTGCTCTGCTGAGATAGTAAAGTTGCACTGTTCTGCCTTCGTTGCTTAATAAATAAAGTGAAAGTAGATAATCTAAGCTGATGCAAATACTAATAATATTCTTCTCCCGGTCAATTGTCTCTGCTCAGGAAACAACTCATCTCGCTAAGCAGTGGGGAAAAAATGGATTCCTAAATATACTGTAGGTAACTACGAAATATTAAGCTGTAAAGTCAATGAACATAAACAATTAATGCATTGAAAAATGATTAAAGAGGCATACCCATCAACATACTCAGAAGTCTCTGGACCTTTGAACTCACCCCCACAACTCTGTACAATCCTTGGTCATTTATACCTATAGAGAGAAACAAAATGTTAGCAAAATACAAGGCTATCATATTTTTAAAAGCTGCCAAGCAGTTGTACTCAGAATCTTTGCTAACTCACATTAGCAACATTCCTGCTGACTATAAAAATAACATTTGACAGAAACAAGCATTTATGGGCCTGTCATATCAGCTTTGTATTTGTAAGTTGTGACTGGAAAATAACCTTATAAAGCAACATTCCATGTGGATAAAAATGTCATAAGTCAATGGTAAGGAAAAGGCAAGGATCAAGGAAACCCTAAAATGTAGCCCAATTTGTACAGGTACACCTAAACATTTTGGTTAATTGGATACATATTTGTTTACATTTTTCTTGGCAGGTTTCAGCCATTTTGTAAATATGGTTATCACATAAAAAGAAAATGTTTGGATGATTCTTGAAGACCATGCACTGAATTTGTGTTTTTAAAGAGTTGTTATAGATTCTATCCAAATTAAAATCCCTACAAACTACACAACAAAATAATCAAAGTTCATTCATCCTCTCTCTGTGGAAACCTGGAAATCAGGTGTCCTTCAGCACACAGACAAGGGCGGAAAAAAGATACTGTCAAGTCTTACTTCATGTAGCAAACAAATGTCCTCATTCATTTTCCCATCTACATAAACTAAATCTAAATGACACTTTGGAAACAGGAAGCTATGATGCACATTCAGGTTAGGTAAGAAACCTTCCATATTTTAAAGCTGCCCACCTTAAGGGGTGGAAGTAATTTATATCAAAATTTACTTTAAGAGGAAGAAGGGGCTAGATGAAGCAACTACATAAATGTTAATCCAGGTGGTAAGAACATGGGGATTCACTGGATCAATCTTGTTTTAATGCTTGAAATGTTTCGTAATAGGGGCTGAAGAGATAGCTCAGTGATTAAGAACATTGTATGCTCTTGCAGAAGACCCTGGTTAACGATTCCCAGCACCCATATGGTGGCTAACAACCATATGTAACTCCAGTTCCAGGGGATCCAACGCCCTCTTCTAACCTCCACAGGCGCTGTACAACACGAGTGCACTTACATACATACAGGCATAACACTCACACATAACATAAAAATAAGTAAAATACATTTTTTAAAATTTTATTTATTTTTGTATGTGTATGAATGTACTGTCTACATGTAGGTTTGTGCACCCGTGTTGTGCAATGCCTTGGAGGTCAGAAAAGGGTCTCGGATTCCCCTGGAACTGGAGTTCTCCTGGAATTGGAGTTACAGACGGTTCTTAGCCACCATGTGGGTGCTGGGGATCAAACCCGGGTCCTCTGCAAGAGCAGTCGGTGCTCTTAACCACTAGGCTATCTCTCCAGCCCCCAATAAAATACATTTTTTTTATTTTATTTATTTCCATATGTGTATGAATGTATTGTCTGCATGCAAGTCTGTGCACCCGTGACGTGCAACGCCGCGGAGGTCAGAAGAGGGTGTCGGACTCCCCTGGAACTGGAGCTCTCCTGGAATTGGAGTTTCAGACGGCTCTCGGCCGCCACGTGGGTGCTGGGGATCGAACCTGGGTCCTCTGCGAGAGCGGTCAGTGCTCTTAACCGCTAGGCCATCTCTCCAGCCCGTAAAATACATTTTTAAAAAGGAATGTTTCATATTAAATAAGGACTTCTCAAAAATGTGGCTTTTGTCTTTATTTTCAAAGTGTTAATCACTTTCTGACTGTGTGTTTGCTTTCTGCACTGCAAACGCTAAAGCTAACAGGAACACACTGGCTGCCAAAAAAAAAGTCTCTAATCCCTAATGTCTCCAGAACACAATAACCTGAAAGCCACAGAATTTTCCTACAAGGGTTTTTCTTTCCCTCTCTCTTCATGGGCAGATGGTAAGAGTACCACAGAGTATAAAGGTCTGGGTTCGAATCTACCTCAGACACTTATGGGCAAGTCAGCAAACTTCTCTAGGTCTGGACGCTCTATCTGAGCATTCCTGTTATGCTGGCAGTGAAGAGATGTGAACACGTGTCGTATAAATTATAGCTTGCTCTACAAAACAAATTTCACCAATCTACCCAAAATCAGTATTTGTTTTTCCTTGTAGCCATTTATTCCTGCTTATTCAGTGTGTGTGTGTGTGTGTGTGTGTGTGTGTGTGTGTGTGTGTGTTTTACTCACTCATTCATGTATGTGCTTTCCTATATGGGCATGTGTAGAAGTTGACATCAAGATGTCTTCCTTAACTTCTTCCCCAACTCTGTTGTTGTTGTTATTATTATTATTATTATTTGTGTGTGTGTGTGTGTGTGTGTGTGTGTGTGAGAGAGAGAGAGAGAGAGAGAGAGAGAGAGAGAGAGAAGAGAGAGAGACTGTCACTCAATCTGAAGCTTACCATTTCAGCTCAACTAGCTGGCCAGGAGTGGGGATCTGCCTGTCTGTGCCCCTAGCACTGTGGTCCCAGGAACACACCACCACACTGTATCCCCAAGTTTTAAGTGGATCCATACCCAGGTCCTCAGACTTGCATAACAAGAACCAACAGCTCCCCAACCCAATGGTTCCCCCCACCCCTTTTTTTTTCTCTTTCTGGCAATACTGAGAATTGAACCTAGAGCCTCAAGCATGCTAGGCAAATGCTCTTAATACTAAGATAGAGTTCCAGCCCTCCCATATTCATTTTTTAAGTTTCTTAAATGTCTAATTTTTCTTGTGGTTATGAATCAAATTGTGAAACACACACATGTTTATAGTCTAAAATTCTAACTCCTAACTGTATTCAGACAGAAGGACCTTAACGGGGATATAAACTTAAAATCGGGTCATCAGAAGGTCCTAGTCCAATATGGCTGACATTCTTAGAAGGCAGTTAACTGGACACTACAGAGACGTGGGGAAGACAACGTGAAGACACACAAAGACAGTCACTCATAGGCAAGCCGAGCAGCCTCAGAAGAAACCAAGCTTGCCAGTAGCTTCAAACTGGACCTAGAGCTCCCAGAGATGGAGGGAGGAGAGTGCCACTCTGTGTAGAGATCATGCAGCATGTGATCCTATGTTAGGGCAGCTTTCCCTCCCAATGTCAGTAGGATAGAACTAGCCTATAGACTGTGCACCATCAGACTGCTAAAGACACTGGTGGTAGCTACAACCAAGGAGAAGGATCACCTGCCAAGAGTTAAGAGAAAAAAGCAAAGCAAACTACCAAGCAACAGATATCAGAGCTCTCATGCCTACAACAGGAGAAAAGATTGAGCCTTCCTTCCTTCTCCTAGCTGCCAGAAGGTTGCCTTGTGACGGTTTAAAACACCAGAGGGTTTTGTTCTCTGCCTATGATGGTTTGACCTCAGAGTCAGAGGTCAGAACAGCAAGTCACAGTCAAATGCATGCACTCATGAAAACTGCCAGAAATACAAGAGACATGAAATAAGAATGTTATTCAGCAATAATAATCACTCTGTGCTTGTAATTACTATCAGACCAAGTTCAAATTCATCAACCTGCAAGAACTAGAGTTAATTGCAAATATATAATGAAAGTGCGGGAGGGGGGAATTAAAGCTACAGTTTTTCTCCTTTTAATGAAATTTAAATAAATCTTGTATGAAAGCAGGTTGAAAAAGGTGCACTAAATAATCAAGCCTTAACAGGATTTCATATTTCTTGTTATGGCCCATGTATTAAAATATTAAGAAGCGGAACATGCATTTTATTGAGGAACACATACATGTCCATAGTAATATTGCACATTATAGATAGGCAAAGAATGTAGATCAATGTACCAAACTATTAGTATAACCCAAAATTAATGAATATATTTAATTCCTTCCCATTTAGTGCTTGGTTTTTGGTTTTATTTTGTTTTGTCTTTTTGAGACAGGGTCTCCCTGTAGCCCCAGCTGGCCTGGAACTCCCTATGAAGACCAGGCTGGCCTTGAACTCACAGAGTACCTGGCGTGCGCCATCATGCCCAGCATTGATTTTATTTTTCAACAAGTGCATATTCTGTTAGAAACAACTGCTAAAACCGAAAGCCTAAATACCCAGCCTAACCTCGGGTTAATTCCTTACTTTTCCCCCATTAACTATGAATGATCATTTTCCACCATGTGAAGAGTAATTTTGACACTTTGCCTACCGAGACAGACCTATACTATGCAATATGTGTTCTGTATTACCTTTGTATTAAAAAATATAAATTCCAAAGCATGTCCAGCCTTGGAATTTGTAAATAAACAAATGCAGACCTATATTTCACATCTCGTTCCCTGGTACACAGACCACCTGGTAAACTGTTAGGTCAACCTGGTCTGTTGCTCTATTTGTAGTGGTGCCTTGCACCTGGGTCACTGGGTATAAAATAGGTATGTCTTGAAATTAATTTTACTTCTAGAAAAACCATACAGAATTCTGACCTGAAAAAAGTCAAAATATTTAAATTACTACACATTGTTCAGGGTAAAAGCTTACCACTAAAAGTGATCTTATAGTTTTTAACAAAATTTCATAATCTGCTCAGTCTTTACAGACCCAAAGGTTTTTCTTTCTCTTCATCAATGAGAAAAGCTCTCATGGGTAGTAAATGTGGTTGACTTCCATGGCCCTGAGGTGTGGTTGACCCGAGCAGTCCCCTAGGAAAGCAGGCAAGGTGAAATCAAATGTGTCTTCCTTCATACCACCTGTCTCTTCTAATCTGCTATCACTATCATACTGTGGGGCCCACATTTTCCATAGGAGAGGATCCCCCAAACAAGAATAAGTCACACTGCATCATCATCAGTGCCTGGTTGTTTCCTCTCAAAAGAAATCATGCTAGCTGGAGCCCAGGCTCTGGGGGACATCTTGAAGCTACTGAATACCAGTTGTAACCAAAGTTCATTCTGGTGAAGTAAAGAAGAGGAAGAAAAAGAAGGTAGCCTGGAACAATTAAATAATTGGATCAAAGAAGAAAATACTCTATTGAATAGGATGATTGATTAGAAAGCCTGGGACAATTAAATAACTGGATCAAAGAAGAAAATACTCTATGGAACAGGTTGATCAATTCACCTAAACAGATATGTAGCAAAGGCTGGAGTGGTTGCATCTTAGACTGCATGATGGATAAAGGATAAAAATATATTTGGCTTCAATTCTTCATGCCTGGAAGCCCAAGATCAAGGAGCTATGTCTGGAAAGGGCCTTCCTGTTGTCATCCCATGGTACAAGGCCAAGACTGGGAGAAAACAGGGAGAAAGGACAGAGAAGCAAGGTGGAGTAAGAGAATGGATGAATGGAACTAATCCACTCTACAGAAAAAGGCATTAATCCCTTCATGAGGACTCTGCTGCATTGGGGATAAGTTTCCAACACATGAACTTTGGAGGATCTGAATTTGATCACACAAAGCTGCAACTGACAAGTAAAGGTAGTGAATAAGAATAATAAGGGAGGAGGTGGGGAAAACTGGCTTTCAGAGTAAAGAACCTGTGGTGGTTTGAATGAGAGTGTCCCCCCCATAGGCTTTAAGTATTCAGATATTTTGTCTCTAGTTGGTGGCATTGTTCTTGGAGGTCTTAATAGGTGTGGCCGGGCTGGAGGAAGTACATCATTGGGGGCAGGCTTAGTGAGTTTAACAAGACTTGCTGTCTCCAGTCTCTCTCTCTTTGCTTCCTGTGCTCATTGCGAGATGTGACCCTTGGCTTGCTGCTCCAGCCCCGGCCACCATGCTTCCCACCACAATGGACTCTAATTCCCTGGAACCGTCAATCGTAAGCTCAAATAAACTCTTCCTCTTCCTTTTATAAGTTCCCTTGCTCATGGTGGTTTATCGCAGCAACAGAAAAGTGACTAATACAGAACCAGAAGAGAAACCATGAAGAATATTAAATGAAAAGAAAGAGAAACTCAAAATGAATGATGGGCTAACAGGCCACAAAGAACAAACTAAGTTCCTGAAAATTACTGCGATTGAATGATTATATTTTAGGCACAGAGATAGAATAAAGTGAAGACACAGGATACATTTAACCAAAGTAAAATTAAAGGAAAGCAATTTGAGACCAACAAAGCCAGGCAGTCATTTTTCCTCCTGGCTTCAAGAAGCAAATTCCATACTTAGTCATTCTTTCTTCTCCAACACCTTACATACTACACATTTAACAAATAAAGTTAAAGAAATGGATATTGAATTAATAAACCTGATGATTAGTAAAAAGAATATGCACAAAATAAAGTCCCATTTTCATGTGTGTATAAAACAAGTGTGAGTAGATGAAAGAGAAAGGTTCAAAGTGGAACATAAACACTCTTGATGATAACAGGCACAAAATTATTTACAAAGATTTTACAGCCACATGATTGTACAGAAATAAATGATAAAATTCCATGGGCCTATAAACCAACATTCATCTAACTCTCATCTAGCAACAGGCAGAGTGGCTGGCATGGAACAAGGTACCTAATTTGTCGAGTGACTGAGTTGTTTGTTTGCACTTGTGTGTGATGACAACAGGGTAAAAAGCCATTAATGTTCATGTTCACATTCACGGGACTTACATCAGAACTCTGAAACATTTCATTATTAATGAGACATACATATATATATATATGTGTGTGTGTGTGTGTGCACATATATATGTGTGTGTGTGCGTGTGCACATATATATGCCTGTTATGCATGCACAAACACAAATACAGCCTACATCCAGGCAGCACTGCCGAGACAAACTTCCCTAGGGATTCTATGATGAAAGGACAATTTCATGCATATGTAAATAATATCATTGGTTTAAGTATATTCTGTTACAATTACATATTTATGTATTTCATATGTAATTGTAAATATTCACTAATGTTAAAAGACTTAAAAACAAGGGGCTGGAGAGATGGTTCAGTGGTTAAGAGCACCGACTGCTCTCGCAGAGGACCCAGGTTCAATTCCCAGCACCCACATGGCAGCTAAGAACCATTTTTAAGCCAGACGTGGTGGTGCGTACTCTTAATCTTAGCACTCAGGAGGCAGAAGCAGGTGGATCTCTGTGAGTTCAAGGCCAGCCTGGTCTACAGAGTGAGTTCCAGGCCAGCTGGAGCTATAGGGAGACCCTGTCTCAAAAAGACAAAAAAAAAAATTAAAAAAAAAAAAAAAAAAAAAAGAAAAGACTTGGAAAACAAAAACAAAACAGGCAGGCGCACTCCATGCAAGCCATAGAAAAATCTATGTAGCTATCCACAGGAACATGGCCAAGAATTGGCATGCTAGCTACACAGGTAACTCATGAACTCATGAGTACTGTTTTATGTCATGGACTATAAACCTGGAAAATATGTTCCTATATAAACCTATGACTAGTCCTCAGTAAATGCATGCCCAAATGCCTGTGTACATATATATATATGTGTGTGTGTGTGCACATATATATGCCTGTTATGCATGCACAAACACAAATACAGCCTACATCCAGGCAGCACTGCCGAAACAAACTTCCCTAGGGATTCTATGATGAAAGGACAATTTCATGCATATGTAAATAATATCATTGGTTTAAATATATTCTGTTACAATTACATATTTATGTATTTCATATGTAATTGTAAATTACATATGAAACTCTTCCCAGGTACCTGTTCCGCTGGGTTATGGAAAAACAGAGACTTATACACAAAGACACCACTTTAAGATACTGAACAATACATGAAATTTTCAGGTTCTATCAGATGTGTATTAACATCAGCTTCATTTTACATATAAGCACACAGAACCAAACACAATTTGCTGTGTTTTAAAGGGACATATTCACTATTGGAAACTGAAGTCACTATGTTAATTCTAGAACTTGGAAGAAGAGTGAGTCATCATTTTTAACACGAAGCATATATTAAATACTGTGAAGAACACAGTAAGAGGCAACTGCTAAGCACTGAAACAGAAGATTAACCATAGCTATACGGAGAAACTCAATATAGTGCTTGATAACTGTTCATCCTTTCCAGACCTTGGTAGCCTGACAAAAAAAAAGGGGGGGGGGTCCTAGGAATACAAACTTGCTAAGATTATTACATATAAAGTATTTTAAGGTTAACGCCAATATCCTGGAAATGTCCCATTCTGCCACATCTTAGCTGTGTGACTTGGCAAGTTGTTCCATCTCTTTGTACCGCAGCATTTTCATCTAAAAACTAGGGTTAATGGTGGAAGTTGATTGTTGTGAAAGTAAAGGAGCTAATAGTCAATAAAGCATGGGCATGAGCCTCACATATGGAATTCTACTCAGTAATAATGAATGAAATCATGTCATTTGCAGGAAAATGACTGGAAAAGGAGGTCATCATCCCAAGAGAAATAAGCCAGGCTCCGAAATACAAGCATCTAGGATCTCTTGTTTTCTCTCATATGTTCAATTGGGACATTGAAAACAATAGAAAAAGGACAAAAAATAAATGAGAATCAGGAGTGGTGGTGCATGCCTCTGATCCCAGCCCAGGAGGCAGAGGCCAGCCTGAGCTACATTGTGAGACACTGTCTCAGAACAAAATAAAAATAAACAAACAGCCAAATAATAAATATGGGGGAAGGGTTTGGTGACATACTTGGGAGGCAGAGCCACATACATGCATACATACACATGCATACATACACATGCATACATACACATGCACACATGTGGGGAAATCCAGCTTGAATTGCAGGCTAGCTTTCCAAATAGCATGCCTCAGGGCACCGAGTGGCTCTCAGGGTCTGACCCGGCCCCAAGGAGGAGCAAGCAATGTGGCCTAGGTTCGTAATGTTGGGTGGGCAATGGTGTGGGAACCTATGATTGGCTCTGGGAACTGACATCATTTGGTTTATAAAAGCAAGCTGTGGCAAGAGGTAAATTTGAAATTCATAGTAACATCATTATGTAATTCCCAGCCGCCATTTTTACTAATTATTGTGCACATACAGGCCAAGGTAGGCCTGCATTTCGTTTGGGTGGCCAGTGAGTTGGAAAGAGATTCCTTTGCAGATCACCAATCTGGGTAGCTGGTGTTGTGAGTGGGTATTGGCTGAAGGGAGGTGATCAGCCATCAGCCTGGAAATTCCTGTCCAGGGTTCAGCAGTCTCTGGGCAGGTGGGAAGTCACGGCCAAGAGTGGAACATGTGTCTCGTGGGTCCAGGCTAAGGGCCTGAGTTAGAAGTACCACCCAGGTCGGGCTACGGGACGTAGCTGACTGGTCTCTGCTCCCCACAGCAACTGCGGGCAGGTGCTGCATCCTCCTCCCCTTAGGAGGGCCACGTGGTCCCTGTTCAGCATAAAAAGAAAGCTTCCTACACATGCATACATACACACAGAATAAATAAATAAGTAAATTTTTAAAGAAAATACAAAATTCCTGCTCACCAATAGCACTGGCAACTGCTTCCCCTGGTGCTGTTTAGGCAGAAGATGGAAAGTGTCAAGTGACCAAAGGTTGAGGTCACAGTTTAGTCAAATACTTTATGGCGGAAACATGAGGAGCCGAGTTCCGATTCCTCGGCACCCACGTACAAACATTACCGACAGCTAACACCCGCCATTGATGTCGCTGCCTTCCCCCTTCCTGTTACTTGCATATTTGCCATCACCTGTTCTTTTTTATAGTACTTTCAGCAATTCTTTGAGAATTTCATACACATATAAAATGTATTTTGATCATATCATCCCCCCACTCTTTGCCCTAGTTTCTCCTGAATCTACATCACCCCCCAACTTCGTGTTCCTTTTTAATCTCCTTTAATAATCCACCGAGTCCTGTTTGTGCTGCCTATAGCCACAAGTGTGAGGTCACTCTCTGGCACATGCTCGAGAGATGCCCTCCCCAGCTGCAGGCCCTTAGGAGTTCCTTCACAGTCTTCCCTCCTCAAATAAACTAGCAACTGAACACAGGAGTCAGTTAGCCACAAGAGGGTGACTGTGCCCCCTGAGGCTGGTCATCACACTGCGCCTGCTTCCCAGCCCAACCTAAGATGGAAGAGAAACAAGCCAAATACTCGGTTCCACGCCTAAGCCAGTATTTTTCTATGTACCGAAAAGGTCAGGACTCAAAAGACATGCCTAGCCCTGTTTAAATCCCATCCTCTCTAATCCAAGTCTCCAGTACGACAGACAGCGGCATCTACTAGCGGCTACTGTTACATGACTAGCCTCACTTCCTGTTTGTACCCAAAAAAAAAAAAAAAAAAAAAAAAAAGCTTTTGTTTCAAGGCAGACAGGCCCCAAACCCACTGCTAAGACCTTGCACAACCAACCAAGCCAGCTTAGATGGAGCTCAGAGCGAAGCTGCGGAGAACTGGAAGGAGCCTGTGAGGTCCAAAGTCTTCCCAGAGGTCTAATACCTATCAGTCCCAGGATCTGAGAGCCACCAGCTACAAGTCCCTCTCTGTCCCCTTCAGTCTCTCCTCACAGGGTGATCCCTGGCAAAGCAGCGTGTATAGACACTGCTCCCGGTCCCAGCTGTGTAACCTGCGGGAGGCTTACTCTAACTTGTTCAGAACCCCAACCACTGTATCCAGGCCTATTAAATAATGCATTTGCTTAACCACCTACTGAGCTTTCCAGAGACTAGAGAGAATATCTGTAGCACTCTAAAAATATAAAATGCTATCTGTTAGTATTTTAAGTAGTGTGCAATGCAGATCCCACAGTGGTGTTTTACTTGTCACCAAAGGACCTCCCAAGGGGTTACAGAGATGCAAAGCTGCAGGGCGAATCCTCCCTAGGCTGCTGGTAGGTGCATCTGGCACAGGTCTGTGGAGGAATGTGTGCTGCCGGAAGGCAGGAGCAATTCTAAAATGAACCAAAGTCCAGGGGGGTGCTGGCCTTGCTTCCAGTTCACACCCAACACAGAAACCTAACATTTGCCCTTTTAGCTTCCTCTCCCTGGCATTCACGACTTCAACTCTGTTCTTTAAAATTTGTCTCCTGATCCTTTCCTTCACCCCCAACATTCTCAGATGGGCCTGTACAGCCTCCACTTCCTCCTTGCGTTCATTTTGGTGAGGATCACAGAGCTAAGCAATTTACTTAGATCTGAGTCACAGTCTAGCTTTCTACCTCTGAAGCTTCTACACCTCTCCACTTGAGTTCTTGTGGGACAGTACCAACTGTCACACAGTGCTCTTGTAAGAAATATAAGCCATAAGAGAAATGAGTATAATCTATTTAGCCTCCTGGCCACTTCTTGACTTCAGGTAGGACATGGTTGGTGGTCATGGGATCTCACCCGCGGTTTCCTTCCTGCAGTGCTCCCCCGATCTACCTTTGACATGGGAGACTCCCTTCTTAGGAGGACAGCGCCAGGGATTAAACCAGCAGTGATCTACCTCTCAGCTATACCCTGACTCTTCGTTATTCTATGACTCCTTCATTATTATTCTTCCAGACATTCGCTCAACATAAGGGTCCACAAGAATTCTGTAGATGGCTTCACTGTGTCTGAGACATGGTTTCCCTGGCCCGTCACACGTGACCCATGCAAAGCTCTCCTGCTCTCCTCTCACACCCAATCCCATTCTTATAGATATGTCCCAGACACCTTAAATTCAGAAGTCTAAAACCAAACTACATTCCTATCAAACCTACTGATCACCCTGCATTCTCTGCCTGCGCTTACGGTGTAGCATCCCTTGGCGTGGGAAACTTTGTTTTCTACTTCTCCCTTTCCTTTACTTCCTGTGGCCACCACGAGGCCATCAGAGTCTGTTTGCGTGTTCTCTCTCTTTTTGCCATCCCATCTTTCCTTCTTTCTTCTGCCAATATCAACTTAAATGATACATAAAAAAACATAAACATTTTCATGTGACCTGGACCTGTGGTCCCCTTCTGTAAACCTGGAGCTGAGACCCACCCCCCCAACTGTGATATTCTTCTGGTGGGGGAGCAGATCAGAGGATGAAGGACTCCCTGATGTTCCTGACAATCCCCTTCCCTGAGGTCCCAGGTTGCACATGTCAATGGTTTTGCCTCTGTGTTGGACTTATGCTGGGGACGGGGGAGGTTTCTGTCATTTACAGGTTCTAGTCTTGTGAGGACTGATTCTCAAGAATGGACTACCTCCCTCCCTTGATGGCCAGCTATGATCTTGACACCACACATGGTCCTGGGCTCCCAGGTCTTGATGTTGGACCTTTCCCATTCCCAGACACCAAGAGGCTTTCCATTATTCTACTATTACTTTTCACCCTAGTCTACTTGTGGCCTATAGAAATGTGAAACGCCTGATTAAACTTTTAGAGATTAAAAAAAAAGAATCACAACTGGGAAATTAAAAATAATTTTTAAAAACATATAAAAATGGTACAATGCTTATAGCATACCAATACATATATAAAGTATATGTATTGATCCTGAAACACTTCTTTTTTAGTTTTTTAATTTTTTTTAATTTATTCTTTATGTGTATGAATGTACAGTTCTTAGCCACCATGTGGGTGCTGGAGTTCGAACCCGGGTCCTCTGCAAGAGCAGTCGGTGCTCTCAACCACTAGGCCATCTCTCCAGCCCTTTTTAGTTTATTTTTATTTCATGTGTGTAAGTGCTTTGGCTGCATATAAATGCACCTGTGTTGTGCAATGCCTGCAGAGGCCAATTCCTTGGAAATGGAGTTATGGGTGGTTGTTAGCTGCCATGTTAGTGTTGGGACCCAAAGCTGGGTACCCTGCAAGAGTGACCAGTGCTCTTAACTGCTGAGCCATCTCTCCAGCTTGCTGAAACTCTTTTTCCTTCTGGCTTTCTGAAATGCACACGTCATTACGGCTTTCTGCCACAGCCCTACAGTACAAGGGAACTACACAAAAAGCTCTTCCCACGACTCAAAGGTAACTCAGTGCCCCATGAGCAACTCCTGCCCATGTTCCACCCCCCACTCTCCCCCGGCCCACAGTAACTCTTCTACTATCTGCTTCTATGAGAGCAACTTTTTCAAATCCCATGTGTGTACAAGATCATGCACTGGCTGTCCAATGCCTGCTTCTGTGTGCCAAGCTTATTTCAGTTAACCAAGTCATCTCTAGTAACATCTATTGCTGCAATGGCAGGTTTTCATTTATGCTGTACTTGAATAGTATTCTTTTTTTTTTTTTTTGGTCTTTTCGAGACAGGGTCTCCTTGTAGCCCCAGCTGTCCTGGAACTCGCTCTGTAGACCAGGCTGGCCTTGAATTCACAAAGATCCGCCTGCCTCTGCCTCCCAAGTGCTAGGATTAAAGGTATGTGCCACCACGCCCGGCCTTGAATAGTATTCTGTATACACATACACTACTTTTTATACATCCATCAGCTGGACACTTACACTGCATTTCTTGGCTTCTCTGCATAATGTTGCAATTAACAAGGAGTGTTACTTGTTATGTGTTACAGTTGTCTACTTGTTATGCTGGCTTTATTCCCACTGGCTGTCCATACTCAAAGAGTGTGACCCCTTAATCCTATCACAGTTAAATTTTCAATTTTTGTAGGAGCTTCCATACTGCCAATACTCTAGTTCAAATCTCTATCATCTCTTATGTAAATTATGTCCAAAATCCGATCAGCCTCTCTGCCTTCCATCTTATCACATCCCAACCTCACCAATTCTAGTCCCAGTCTACTCCCAACACATTGCTGTTCAAAGCTGTCAACAGTTCACTCAGGCCTATGGTATCAACAACCAATGCAGCGCAGCAGCTGAGATCTGCCACACTGCGTTCAACTACTTACAGCATCTCCTCACACACACCACCCACCAACACCCCATACAATCCCTCCCTGGCACATTCTGTTCCAATATGTCCAGCTGGAGCAAAGAACAGGTTACTTATAGCCTTGAAAATAGAGAGAATGTCTCCTTCCTTTTATGATGAGGAAAGGGCTGGCTTGCTCTTACAAAAAAAAAAAAAAAAAAAAAAAAAAAGTTTCCTAAATGTCTCTTTTCTCTCTTACAAGCAGGCAACTTCTGGCTCGCTTTGCAGTGCTCTTCATAACTGAGGGTGAAGGAAGCAGACAAAATCCAGTGTTTTAGCTACTGAGAGATTTGCGTGGACCACTGTTTCTGTACCAGGAATCATCTTTCTTGTACCACTCTCCAAGAAACCGCACAGGATCAGTCTTAACAATAAAGTAGCATAAACTCTCAGGGATATCTGTGATAGTTAATACTGACTGTCAACTGAATAGGATCTAGAATCATCCATGAGACAGGACTCTGGTTATATCTGTGAGGGAATCTCTAGGTTAAGTTAGCCTCTGTGCAAGCCTACAAGGGATTTTCTTGATTAGGTTAACGGAAAGGGGAAGACCCACTCTAAATGTGGGTGCACTGTTCCATGACCTTCGGCCTCTGAATGCATTGAAAGGAGATAGCTGGGTAAGCACAAGCATTCATCTTTATTTCCACTTCCTGACTGTGGATGTCTGGCTGGCTGGCCATGGTAGACTGTATCTTGAACTGTGAGCCAGAGCAAACCCTTCCTTCCTTAAGTTGTTTTTGGAGGGGATTTTTACATACAGCAACAGGAAAAGTAATTAAGATACCATTAATGTCTTAAAATTAGATTGCAGCTCATCTATGGAACTATCTCTCTGTCACTTTATCCTCTAGTATCTTTCCTGTGGGGGAAAAAACCCAAGAAGGATGAACTCAAGTCTACTAATGACATGAGTGGTCAGAAAAATATAAGTACTGAAGTAATCTGAGATGAACGGGGCAGCCAAATAAAAAGAATATATTTTAAACTCTGCAACTTATAAATACAGCTCAAGTTTAAGGAATGGAAAAATTTGCTAGCATAAATTAGAAAAGAGCCTCAGACACAAGGCGAAGCTGGTGCTTGCTTTATGGAAGACTTTTTTTTTTATTCCCTCACTATGCAGATGAAAGCATCAGAAAAGGCCTGGCGGAGTCCTGATGCTGCCATCTGTCCCTCCAGCTCGGAGCAGCCACTGCATCAGGTATTGATCAATTCCAGGCAATAAGCACTGATCTCATTTTCCCTTCTGTGAGTTTTCTGGAGAGTCTGAGACAATGCGGAAGCCCCTGTGCTCTTCTGAGCCTCTTCCCTTTCTCTGCCACTTTTCCTTTCTACTGCTCAAGATAATCTTCTGCTCAAATGACCCTGTTATACCGAGGAACAGGACGGTCCAAGCCAATCAGTTACTTCTGATGCTTGTTCTAAAAGCCACACAAAATTACTAAATCAAGCGAACTTGGCAGTTTCCCTTGGTAGACTGCCATGTGTGGGAGGTGGTGGGAGAGGTGGCCCTAGGATTTCATTAGTGTTCCTAAAGTCTTAACTCAAACAGGACTTTTTTTTTTTACTGTTATTTGAGAATTTTGTACACAAGCACTAGCTATATATCATTTCCACCCCTCCCTCTGCACCACTCTCTCCACACTGCTCACCTCATTCCCTCCCAATTTCATGACCTCTTCTTTAATCATTATTGTTACATAGAGACACACAACCTACTGAGTCCATTTAGTGGTGCTCGTGTGTATACATGTTAAGGTCTAAGCATATGGGATTGGATAACATACCAGGGAGCTTATGCCTAGAGAAAACTCTCTCAGCAGCCACTGGTTGCCTACAGCTCTCCATCTAGAAGTGGCATCTTTTTTTTTTTTTTTTTTAATTACTTAAAAATCCTCATGTTTATTTCGCTTTCTGACTCTGTGCTTGTGCCTTCAACACTTTCACCACAATTTTCTGCTCCTCAATAAGGAAATCCCATTTGATCCTGTCCCGGACACATTTAGCACACATAGAGCCACCATAAGCCCTGCTGACATGTTTTTTTGTTTTGGACAACCTCATAAGGACTTTAGGTCTCACAGCACGAACCCCTCGAAGTCTGCCTGGGCACACACCACATGCGGATTTGGGTGCTTTCCCAACCTTCTTGGTATAAAGGTAAACAATCCTGTTACCAGGGGTTCGGGACAGCCTAGTTTTGTTGGCAGCTGTGTTGTAGGAAAGCCTACGACGGTATGTCAAACGCTGGACCATTCTGAGTGGCATCTTGTGAAAGTTCGCCCATCCGCCTTGGCATGTCAACTCGTGTTATCATTGTGCAGGTCTAGTTTATGAAACCGTGCTGCTGCAATCTCATGTATGTGACTCTCGTCGTGTCTGGAAGGCAGCCCTGCCCCTCTGACTCTCACAATATTTCTGGCCCTATTCCAAGACGACTCCTGAGCCTTGGGGTAGGGGTCACACCATACATGTATCCAGGATTTTTTAAGTATCAATTAATTACCACGTTTACTTCTTCATAACTAACTCACGCTCAGGGAGAACTTAGCATACACCATTAGCACAACAGTAACCTCCTTCACACATTATAAAATGAAGGCCTTCAAGAAGGAGTGTTCAGTTGCAGCACTGGTCATGCTCAAATGGAAATGCCAATCAGGACTGGCTTTCAAGTCCATGATTTTCCACTGTGCTAAGACTGCAAAGAACATTAGAATAAATCATTACAGAATTTATCAGAATTTGATGTAAACATACAAAACCAACTCTCTCAATCTACAGCAACAGACATTTACCAGGAGCATTAGCAACTTCAGCAAGTTTTCTGTCTAAACACATCCAGCATTACTTGAAAAAAAAAAAAAAAAAACATCATTGTTATTTCCTTAACCCTACCCAGCCTCCAGTAGCAAATACACCCAGAATCCAAATAATTTGTGTAATTACTATCAAAAATTCTATGATTTTCCTTCCCTCCTAGTCCATGAATTTACATGCTAAAGAGGAAGAAAGTGAATAAAACCACAGATCACGGAAAGGGAAAGAAAACTCCAGCATTCATGGTCAATAAAAGAGCCACTGAGCAAGGAAAGAGTTAACAGCCTATGCTAACCCTCCAGGGACATGAGGTAAACAAGGACGCAGGCCTTTCCATCTTACAGGAAATGTTTACCCCTATTAGTTCAACTCAACCATTCATCTGAAAGCTAATAGCTTTTCAGAGTGAGTTTTCTTAAAGTGAATAAGACAACTAAATGAGAAAATGAATATTCAGCCCTAACTTGCCTGGACTCAGTATTTCAATTTTGCATTTGCATTTCTGAAGATACCATTTCTGAAGACTCTTCAGCTCCCTCCTACATGAGACTGTCCTCTGCTTCCACCCACACTCACCTCATACCCACTCTGATTAAGGGGGGGGGGGGGACCAGTTTACTTGTGTAAATTCTCCGAGGACAACTGTTCTTTATTTCCTTCATCTTTACATAGAATTTGCCCTTGACAATTTAAGATTAATGTGCAATCATGGTAAAATATGCTGCCAGTTCCCTTGGGTGTCTTCCCACCCACGCCCTCCAAAGATTAATACTGAAACTACAGACTATCATTGTCTGTCAGGGTCCATCTTAAACCCCACTGCCAGGCTGAAGCTCACTGGAAACAACACAAGCTTCAAGCCAACATCAGGAAAACTCTCCAAAAACTCAAACTTTGCTATTCAGAGCATGAGAAATAACTTTTACGTGTGACAAATCGAGGCCTGTCACTTCTTATATGTGGCTTCTACTTCTACCCCATGGATTCACAGCTTGTGACAATGCTGAATTTGATAACTGACAGCTTGCCTAGACCAACATTTTAATGCCATGCTCTAGAAAATTAAAGTGAATATTCAAATTATGCACATATGGAAGATTTTTAAGAGAAACTTCATAAACAAAAGTGACACACAAATTTAGTTTTAACTCATAATGACTATTTAAAAAACAGCAACTGGGATGTTTTAATGCAAAGAAAAAATCTTAGTGGTTTTGCTTACTTTACAGTGCATATATCTCAAAATAAGGGGCCATGCAGGTTCATCCAGAAAAAGACAATGATGTAGTAGGCATGGGCTCCATTTAAAGAAGGAAGTTATTTACTTAAGGAAACTACATAATTATACTTAAAGCTCCAAAACTATAAATATCTTCCATATGCAACACAACCTACCTTTCAATGTCCAATATATCCAGAGATACTGTCACAGTATTCATTGTCACAAAAATTCATAACAAACTAAAAACAAATCCTGTAGATTACATGAAGTATTAATTCAAAATAAATTTTAGAAAAATAAATTTTCCAAGAATTTAATGAATTATAATTTGTCAAATTGCAAACATGGCATCTTGGTTAAATTTCAGAATTTTCCAACCCAAAACAACTGCTTATTGAGTGCTTATTTGGTACTTGTGCAAGGCACTGACTTTTGTTAGAACCAAAATATAAATAATAAATATTCAGGCAATATGAGTAGCAAATGAGAAATTTGAATGTTTCAGGGTTAAAAAAAAAATGCAGAGAAAGATGGAGAAAATAAGATAAGCATAAAGAATATCACCTGTCCACAAAAAACTAGCTTTTCATCTCTCCAAGTTGGGTTGTGTGAAGATCATGCATATGAACTAGTGACATTTTTTTACAGAAGGTAAGAATCCTCCCAGGCATAGTGGTGCATGCCTTTAATCCTAGCAATCGGGGGGCAGAGGCAGGCAGATCTCTGTGAGTTCAAGGCCAGCCTGGTCTACAGAATGTTCCAGGCTAGATGGGGCTACAGAGAAACCCTGTCTCAAAAAGACCAAAAAAGAAAGAGAGAGAGAGAGAGGGAGGGTAGGAGGAGGGTAGGAGGAGGGTAGGAGGAGGGTAGGAGGAGGGGAGGGGAGGGGAGGGGAGGAGAGGAGAGGAGAGGAGAGGAGAGGGGAGGAGAGGAGAGGAGAGGAGAGGAGAGGAGAGGAGAGGAGAGGANTTTTTTTTTTTTTGGTCTTTTCGAGACAGGGTCTCCCTGTAGCCCCAGCTGTCCTGGAACTCACTCTGTAGACCAGGCTGGCCTTGAACTCACAAAGATCCGCCTGCCTCTGCCTCCCGAGTGCTAGGATTAAAGGCGTACACCAGATGAGTGGCTTTATGTCACTGTACAACTCTTTCCATGATGTGCTGTCTCGTCACAGGCCCAAGCCAGCAGAACAACTGGCTTGGCCTAGAAATTTTAAATCTGAGAGCCAAAATACATCTTTTCACTGATTTAAAGAAAAAGTAATAATAACTGGATCTTCCAGGCAGCCCTAAACCAGGATGCTTCAGAGAAGCAAAGGAAAAGGTTAAATCATCATCTTTCTCCAGACATGCAGGCCAGGCAGCCCAACATCCCAGTCACATTACACCTGCACAGTGAGGTTCACTTTCAGGAAGGTCAGAACGATGGGTGGAAGCTTATGTAAAATGACTTAGGGTAATGGCATCCTACCCTAAGGTTGACAAGCTACCACAGGGCTATGCAGCTGTCACACGAGGATAGCAAGCAGGGAGGACTGAAGCAGGGGACAAGTGAGTGAAGGCTTCTGATCCCTTGAGATTGCAAAGCATCTGACATTTTAATTCCCTTGTCTTGACACATTGCTATTTGGCCACTTTCAGCTGTTTTGTGTTCTCGTCTGTCAGCCTCACATTTTATGGTAGAGGTTTTCTTCTACACTTGTCTGCTCTCTCCTACAATCCCAAAAGCTTCATGGACCCAGTAAGGCTCTTATAACTCCTACCCTCAAGGCAATCTTCCACAGTTGTTTCTATGCCCTGAAAGCAGATTAAAGTTCTCCTCTAGCCACATGGTTGTTCCACTTCTGTTTCCATCTAAAGCAGAGGCCACCAATGATGACATTAACAGTTCTGGGTTGAGCCCAGGAATCCAGAGTCACAAAAGCCCTGGGTGATGCTAGAATCTGCCATCGGGTCTGCCACAAGTGTCTATGCATCTTTGACAGTCTTCATTTTCTTGTCTACGGCCATACCACCCTGAACGCGCCCAATCTTGTCTGATTTCGGAAGCTAAGCAGGGTCCGGCCTGGTTAGGACTTGGATGGGAGACAGTCTTCATTTTCCAAACTAAATTCCTCTCAGAACACTCTGTGTACACCCAAACGCTCACTGAGCAGCATGACTCCGGCAACATCATTCAGGTAGCTCTGTAGTACCTACACCACTGCCACATCTACGTCCCAACTCAGTCCCCTTCCTTAGGGAGCACTCCACCCTATACACAAGCTGTGCATCCCACAAATGGCTGCTAGGTTTTCACACTGACTTTTTAAGCCTAAAACTTTGCTCCTTAGCATCCAGCTAGCACCTTCACCACTAAGCGCAAAGGCTGGGGTACGAGCTCTTACTGCTCCTTCAAGTCAAATCTGGCTTGTCTCAGATACATTCAGTCTCTCCCATCTTGGCTGATACTTCTCTGAATGCCACAATACAATTTTCCCAAACTTTAAAGAAGCCTACTCCTAAGTCAGAGTCCTCAATTAACACTGCAATCCATCAATGTGTACTCAGATTCTCTAAATCTGTACGAACTTGCCATAATTTTATATTATCACCTGGAACAATTCAATTGCTCACCAATCTTTCTGCTCTGCCTACTATTACTGGATCAAGTTTATATGGTACCAACCTCTAATATGTATTCCAAGGCCTGGGGCAAGGCTATGTACACCTTGAGATAGCTCAATAAATACTGGTTAACTGACTGCTTCCGACTGGCAGTGGGGCTAAACCATGATAGCTCATCTGTTATTGGGGGAAGGAAAAGAACACTGTGCTATCTTCTTCGGAACTTCTCTGTCTTATTTGGGTTTATGGATTATTTTTTACAGAAAGAAGTTACAAAGAAAAGATCCCCAGGTAGCAGGAAACTGGCAACACAGATGGTAACAACTGGGAATTCTATTTTTCCAATACACAAGCAGCACTTTTATTAGGACACTAGGTCCCAAATTTTGTTACTGGATATTATAATGGTATGGGAAGATTTAAAACATCCAGTTCCTAGTTCACACCCATTAGCCACTAAGTCAGGCTAAGTATAAGAGCCTCACATTAGTATCTTTAAAAGCCCAAGGTGATCAGTGTCCAACAAAGGGTAGCAACAAGCACTGTATGAAGTCCTTCAACTTGGAATACATAAGCTGTGATTTCCTGTGCTATTAAATGGGTGAAAGGATCTGACTCCAATACATGCTGTTAATTTCATGGCAAATAACTACCTGAGTGTGATGGGACTGATAAACAACCCCACCCAGACTGAGATATGTTAGTGTCCATATTCCTTATATTCTAATTATATATTATAAATGATAATATATAGCTTGTATTATCTATGCTGTCTGTCATAGATTAAGATAGGTAGTGTGACTACAGTAACATTTAGATATTTGCCCGATGTTTTGAAAAGTTAGAGAGACATCACAAATAAAGTTAATAAAATGCCAAATGTCCTTTGTAAAAAAAAAAAAGTTTGGTAAGTAAGAAAAAGGCTTAAGCAACAACAAAATTAGCTAGTTTACTCAATCCAAATTAAATGATAGTTTCCAGGCAATAATAGTCAGATTTAAAACACTGCAAGCTTAATGATTAGAAATCATTCTTTTCTTCAAGATCGTAATAAATGCTGGAGTTGAAACAGGACAGTGGCTCGTCTCCCTACAAAGGCACAAGTTGAACACCCAACTACCCTCCCAGGCGGGAAGGAAATCAGATGTGATGTTAGCCATTAAATATGTACCAAAGAAGTGCACCACTTATCAACACACTATTCATCATCTATTTCAAGCTCAGTGCCGATTTTTCAGATTGTGATAGGGTTGTACTTGCTAGACTCTCTGGAACTGAGTTGGAGGCCTGGATCTATCTATGTTCTACTGGTTGTGAGCCAAACTGGAGGAATCGTTTGCTAGCTAAAACCCTCCAGAACTGTCTCTTTCTAGCAAGCCCAACTAAGAAATGTTGCTCTAAAACCCTAAGTATTTAAATGATGAGCAAAGTTTTCAATTAAACACTTGATGAGTGAAAAGCCAGGCTTGTGTTGAAGCCATAGAGAGCTAGAAGTTGCCTGCACTACAGGAACACATACTAGACTTCACCTGAAAGGGAGGAAAAGTGAGAAGATACCTATAGAGTTAAAAAAAAAAAAAATCAAAAGAGGGCAGACTTGGAGGAAATCATTATGAACAATATTCACTGAAGGAACTTTCAAATTTAGAATAAAAGCCTAAGAGATTCTACCATGTTTCTCATTATAATAATATGATCTGACTGTGAATGCTTTCAAACACTATTTTTATCTTATTACTCTACTGAAAGCAAAGGGTTTCAATAATGGAAGGGGAACTAAAGACTTGAAAAAGGAGAATGCACTTTTTGCTTCTATTTTTAACTGGAAAATATATTGTAAAAAGTGTAGGCCCATCCTCTGTCAAAAACAATGTATATACTTAGAAGTGCATTTCAACACATGCAAATTCCAACATATTTATCCCATTTAGCATACACAAATCACATAACACCACACATCGCAATCAGAAAACCTTCAGGCAGACAGAAATATGTATAAAATATACCCATTGGGGAGCTGGAGAGATGGCTCAGCGGTTAAGAGCATCGACTGCTCTTGCAAAGGACCAGGTTCGATTCCAAGCACCCACATGGCGGCTAAGAACCGTCTTTAACTCCAGTTCCAGGGTAATAGATGGCCTCTTCTGACCTCTGCAGCATTGCATGACACGGGTGCACCGAACTACATGCAGACAGTACACTCATACACATAAAATATATACATATATACCCTTTGGAGAAAGAATTTATCAGCATCAATGAGCATGTAAATGATACAATTATGGTTTGAACTTAAGATCTTGGGAAAAAAAGAAACCTGAAATGTTAGGTGAGAAATATTCAACATACCATCACTTCTGAAGCACTAAGAACACAAACAAACCTGTCTTTTCAACATAAACACACATCTGATCTGCCAGTCTGAACTGGCCGAAAGTGTGGGCTTGTTTATTCCTTATGAGTGAGCTCCAAATCAATAAGACTGCTCACAATCTATTATCGAGCATTCTAAGTTCATACATGGCAGTTTGGCTTTATAACAAAACCTACTTTAACAGAAAACTATCCAAATTTGGACTTTAATATATAATATAAAAAGTTATTAAAGGGGCTGGAGAGATGGCCTAGTGGTTATGAGCGCCGACCGCTCTTGCAGAGGACCCGGGTTCGATCCCCAGCACCCACATGGTGGCTGAGAACCGTCTGAGGCTCCAATTCCAGGAGAACTCCAGTTCCAGGGGAATCCGACACCCTCTTCTGACCTCCGCGGCATTGCACGACATGGGTGCACAAACCTGCATGCAGACAGTACATTCATACACATACAGAAATAAATAAAATTAAAAAAAAAGTTATTAAATGCTCAACTTATCCATGGTTTCTAAACCATGGAGAATGACAACCTCCCAAACAGCCTGTTTCACAATGTTCCATAATTTGTTTCTCCCCAAGTCTGTTGGAATGGCTACCAAGAGCAATGGCCATATTTTTTCTAAGTAGCTTTTATGGTCAGTGGATAGGTCAGCTTTCCTTGAAATTAAAATGGAAATCCCCCAATAATTATCAAAGATGGATGGATAAACCAATTATGGTCTAGCCATATAACGGAACACTACCTCTCATTTTAAAAAGAACTAAGAACTAGTGAGAAAAATTTCAAAAACCATATGCTAAATAATGCCAGATTCTAAAATACTATAAACTACGTGCATGACTCTCTCCTACAAACCCTAAAAGTTTGCCTGTGGCAATGAGAATCATAAAAGGCAAGTCAGGAGATACCAAAAACCTGGAGACAGGAAGTAATTAATTGCTAAGAGGCAGAAGGGAGGTGAAGGAAATCAGAAATCTAGGAGTGTGGTAGCAGCAGTTATATAACTGCATACACTGTTTGAAACCCATCAGTTTGGACAATTAAGATGAATAAATTTCAAGCCCCAACCCCTAACTGTGGAGTTACTAAGAGAGGATGGCTTCTAGGGGAGGAAGAGTCAATTTTCCTTAAGGCTGTGACCTGCTGAGTCCAGTGGATGGCCCCACACCCATGAGTATATTAACTGCACAGCTTGACTCGAAGGAAGGGAGGGAGGGAGGGGAGGGAGGAAGGGAGGGAGGGAGAAAAGGAAAAGGTGTGGGAAAATCCAGCTTGAATTGCAGGCTAGCTTCCAGCTAGCACACTTCAGGGCACCACATGGCCGAGGGTCTGGCCCACCCCAAGGAGGAGCAAGCAACATGGCCTAGGTGTGTGATGCTGGGTGGGGCAATGGTGTGCAGTGGTGCAGAATTGGGGGGGGGCCTATGATTGGCTCTGGGAACTGATGTCATTTATTTTATAAAAGCAGGCTGCAGCAAGGAATAAATTTGAATTTCATAGTAACATCATCACGGAATTCCCAGCCGATATTTTTATCAATTATTGCACGCATACAGGCCAAGGTAGGCCTGCATTTCGTTCGGGTGGCTAGTAGGTTGGAAAGAGGTCCCTTTGCGGACCACCAATCTGGGTAGCTGGTGTTGTGAGTGGGCATAGGCTAAAAGGAGGCCAACAGCCATCAACCTGAAATTCCTGTTCAGGATTCAGCAGTCTCTGGGCAGGTGAGAAGTCATGGCCAAGAGTGGAACATGCCGAGAGGCCAGCTCCCCAGAGCAACTGCTGGCAGGTGCTGCGTCCCCCCTGCCCCCTAGCAGGGATGCTTGGTTCCTGTCCAGCACAAGAAGAAAGCTTTCTACAAAAAAGGAAAGGAAAAAGGAAAGGAAAAAAAGAAAGAAAAATTAAGGAAAAAAAAGAAAAAAGGAAAAAAGGAAAGGAGAAAGGAAAGAGGAAAGGAAAAAGGAAAGGGAAGAGGAAAAAGAAAAGGAAAGGAAAGGGGAGAGAAAAGAAAAGAAAGGGGGGGACATGAAGTTTGGAAAGAGTGATTAAGTTGGGGGATAAAAGAAGAAAGGTGGGGGTAGGTCTGGTAGGAGTTAAGGGGGGACTTGGGGATGAATATGATCAAACTACATTATATACAGGTATGAAATCTAAAAAATTAATAAAAATTTATTTTTAAAAGATCAGTGAATTTTAATATAGTCAATAAAGATATACATTTATTTACATGTATATTTGTCTCCTGAGGTGCACAAATAAAACCTTGTATGTGCTAGCCTCTATCACTGAGCTTAACTACAGTCCTTAAAGATCATGTTTAATGGGATCCCACAAGAGATAATCTTTAAGGTACTTGAACAAAGGTGATTAGAACTGATTTTCGAGCTGCCAATTCTTTCAGAGTTTTGGGGGATTTGGGGGTTTGTTTGTTTTGGGGGTTTTTTGGTATTTTTGAGACAGGGTCTCCCTTTAGTCCCAGCTGGCCTGGAGTTTGCTATGTAGACCAGGCTGGCCTTGAACTTACAGAGATCTGCCTGCCTATACCTCCAAAGTGCTAGGATTAAAGGCATGGGCTACCACGCCCGGCTGGGATTTTTTATGGATATGAGTGTACTACCTGCATGTTCGTAGGTGCACCCATGCCATGCAGTGCCCACCTGGATGTCAGAAGAGGGCACTGGATCCCTTAGAACTACAGTTACAGATGGTTGTTATCTGCCTTGTGGGTGCTGGGAATCAAACCCCAGTCTTCTGCAAGAACAGCCTGTGCTCTTAACCACTGAGCCATCTCTCTAGCCCCACTTGCAATCATTTTTACAGGCTGAACTGTGTCCTATAAAGTTCACATATCAAAGTCCTTAGACCCAGTACCTTAGAATGTTAACATTTCTTCTGAAAACAGGCCTCTGAGGAAGTATTGAGGTCATTAGAGGAGGGCCCTGACCCCTATAAAAGGAGGAAATCTAGATACAGAAAAGAGTCAGAAGAGACACGCACACAAATAAAATAAAGACATAAGATCACAATGAGAAGACCCAGTCTGCAAGCCAAGGACACAGGCCTCAAAAGAAACTAAACCTTCCGGCAGGCGCCTTGATCTGGCCTTCCACCCTCCTGAGAAAACAGATTTCCACTTAAGCCATCTAGTCTCTGATATTCAGTGATGGCAGATCTAATAAACAAGTCAAATTCCATTTTAATCATTTTTAACATAACGGAGAAATATGTTAACATTCTCCCACATTTACATGGAAGAAAAAGAGAAATTCCATATTGTCATAATAAAGTAATAATGGATTCTGCTATGTAGAATGAGTATTTTGAGATTAATTAACTTACTGCAATAACCTAACCATGCAAGGAGTATCTTAGATGACCTTAGATGTTACATACCTATAGACCTCCAGGCATAAAACTATGGAGTGAAACATGACCGTTACCTCGTGTTTCAACAGCATTGATGCACTTTCTGAGAATAGTGAACCCCATCTTATCCAACTGTGCACCTACAACAAATAGTTGAAAGAAATGGTTATAAAATGTTGATGAGTAAGCCATTTATTTTTCTCCCTCACAAAAATGAGAAAACAATTTAAAGGCAATATAACTTTTGTTCCACTATTTTAAAAATGCTATAGGACACATATTTCTCATGTCAATGATATACATGGGAAATTCATATATTTAAAGGAACACCAGCTAGAAAATCAAAATATCTAGTCATCTAATATGTAATATGAAATAATTTTAGGTTACTAATACAAATATTTTAGGCATTCAAGTAGAAAATAATACCAATTTCTAAGGGAAGCTAACTATAAATACTTTGAATTTGAATACTAGAATTTGAATACTAGAATTTGAATACTAGAATTTTGTTAAAATTCTAACAGTAGTTCAGATAAGGAGAACTAAAAAATATGAATAAATGCTCTTAAATTTGAGTCTAAGCTTTTGTTTAACAAAGGCAGAAAAATTTTAAGAAAATCTTTTCAAAAATACTATTTGGCCGACAAACTTGAATTAAAAATTTGATATTTTGTGCCATGCTCTAAGCCTTTAAAACGATTTTATTATTTTCCTAGAGTTAATTAAAAACAGATGAGTCATGTGACAAACAGCTCAATGTGAAAACACGTTTTGCTTTTTCTAACGTAAATGATTGTGTACAATTGTGTATGCCTGTTTTTGTTTCAAAAATACAATCCAGAAAGGTAACATCTCAGCCACTGTGTCTGGGATCCAGAGAACTGGGAGGCTAATGCTTCATGGAGATTCACAGTCCTTGAAAATAAACTTTGTTCACAATCCATAACACACCTACAGTGATTTTTTTTTAATATGCATGAATGTTTTGCCTGCATGGATGTAGATCTACCTGTACATGTAATGCCTGTAGAAGAACATGTTGGAACCCCTGAAACTGGAGTTTAGGGACAACTGTTAGCTGTCAGTTAGCTAAATTCTGGGAGCCAAACAAGGGTCCTCTGCAGGAGCAGCCAGTGCTCTGGCTGCTCTTGCAGAGGACCTGGGTTCTGTTCCCAGCACCTACCTACATGGCAGCTAACAACAAACCGTTAACTTTGGTGCCAGGGGATCTGACAACTCCTTCTGGCACTGCATGCAGACAGTATACTTATACACACAGACAAAACAGATATATATATAACAGATATATATCATTTATAAAAGATAACATAACAATAACAAAATAAACAGATATAATGACAAAATAACATGAAATTAACTAGAAGAAAAAAGAAAGAGACAGAGGAAAAGGCAAAGAATAAAGGTGGGAATGAGAGAAGGGAAATACTGGAACAGGGAGGAGTGGGAAGGAAGACTTCAGATAGAAGAGGGAACTACGTAGGGAGAGAAGAGGCAGAGGAGCCAAAGGTGCTTCTGTGGACCTGCTCCCCTCCAGGGGAGTCCTGGCAACATCCGAGGCCATGCTGGAGAGCTCTAGTATTTGATTCAAGAATTAGTTCAAGCAATTGTAATTGTTTCTGAAATTATGTTATATAACTCTGCTGGATTTTGAGAAATATGACCTTAATTTCTCCAAATATACCAAAACTAAATCCAAAGAGTGTGGTGAATCTTGTTTTTGTTTTATCTCAGTGCTGACTGAGAGCACAGAAGTAGACACTAAGCACTTTATTCTCCTCCAGTACATAGAGACCATGTGAAGATCCTTGTCACTGAGTATGTGACCATGCTTCACTATACACTGTTGTTGGTATTTTCCAAGGATATACCATGTAGAGCACACACTCAGATCTATAAGGGCCGAGGTTATGACAGAAGGGTCCTTATCCTCAACTGCCTAATGGGAACTATCACACTACTGACAGGATCACAGACCTGCACAGAACCACTGGAACCTCATATAAAAAGCACTTCTGCAAGTACATCTGTCCGGAAACTAGGTGCTCAGAACCAGGTTGAGCCACTCGTTACTACCCACTGTAACCAAGGACTATTATAAAAAAGATCTCAGGTGGGCTGGAGAGATAGCCTAACGGTTAAGAGCACCGACTGCTCTTGCAGAGGACCCGGGTTCGATCCCCAGCACCCACATGGCGGCTAAGAACCGTCTATAACTCCAATTTCAGGAGAACTCCAGTTCCAGGGGAATCCGAGACCCTCTTCTGACCTCCGCGGCATTGCACGACATGGGTGCACAAACCTACATGCAGACAGTACATTCATACACATACAAAATAAATAATTATTTAAAAAAAATCTCAGGTAACATTTGTCATGTTTGCCTTTAAAATTCTCTCCTTGCTTCAACCTCTTTGAATACACCTACTGTTTACTACACATGTGTAATGGCACCTCGGCCTTCTAAATTCCCCAAGTAAACACCATTGTGCTATAGAGAACCTGACAAGACAGGAGGAGGAGGGTTGAAAACAAGAACTTACAAAGCAGTTCCTACTGTATGTAGCATCTTACAGCTGAGGAAGCTGAAAGCCACCTATCTAAAACTCTTTTGTGATAATTTATGACTATAGAAATAAACAGCAATGTGATTGCAGAGGAAAACACAGTTCGGATGAAAAATACCAATGAGGGCTACAGCTGTTCAGGGCGCTCTGAGGCAGTCCCAGCAGTCATGACAGAATTCATGTGGTACAGAGGACTAATTTAAAGGGGGTGCAGAATGTAGTCGAAGAATTATTGGCAGCTGACTACTTACTGCTGGGTGACGAGGAGCTAATCTTCTTAAAGAGCAGGACTCTAGACAGGCTGACTAGACCCCAGTGGATAAACTTGCACCGAGGACACTAACTTGACATGACAGGCCTTAACACAAATGACAGAATGTATGAATTCTGGGGAGGGAATTATGGGAGGGTGCCAGTGGGGGAGGGGTGTAAAGATGATGAAGATTAACTGAGATGCTCTGTTTGAAATCAGTTTGTTTTTGTTTTTTTTTTAAAGTGGGTGCAGAGTGAGCAACTGCTTGGGGTTAGGGACAACAAACATGACAAATTAACACTCACCTCCTTCTGGTCTTGGGACAATGGCTCTGTTAAAACTATGGAACAGCTGGTTAAAAAAAGACAAAACAATACTTTTATTAAATCAATAAAAATCATCCAAAAGTAGGGGCATGCAAAATGCATATTTATGAATTTAATATTAGAAATATAGGACATGAAATATATTTAGTCCCTGTTTTATAGCACAGAGCTCCTACATGTCTGGAATTTCCCAGTAGGAATGTTTTGCTGTTCAGAAGCTCCTTTGGATAGCACCTAAATTTACAATAAACCAGTAGCTTAGGAAAGGAACCCTACATAGCATCAGGATAGGACCAGACACTCCAAGAGTGAAAGGAGACCTGCATAGCATCAGGATAGGACCAGACACTCCAAGAGTGAAAGGGTTTCAGCCTCACCCACTGACCACCCGGGAATAGCCTTAAGCTCTACAAAACCTCAACAAGATTTAATGAGCTTCCCTTGGGCGCACACATCAAGTGCTGAGAGGTGCCACCCCCACAAGGGCAAGGAAGCTCTTGGCACCCAGCACACCCTCGAGTCACACCTAGCGCTGTGCACTGCTTCCATATGGCTTTTCCCAGCTTGTATCCTCTATAAAACACTGGTAAGTATAGCTTTACCAAGAGTGGTATGAGCTATTCTGGCCAATTTCTACACCCAAGGAAGAGTTCATGGGAACCCCAAATTCACACCAGAATGTGCTACAAAGACTAAGACTTGTCACTGACACTGAAAGCAGAGGCAATCATCTGGATCAGAGCCCTTAACTAGTGAGACTGCCACTCGCACTGCAGATAAAGTGTCAGAGCTGAAGTGAACTGTAAGGACAATCTGATGGTGTCAGAAATTTGGTCAGGGTGGGGGAAAGCCCACATCTGGACTCTGGAGAATGCAGAGAAGACATTTCCTCAGCCAGTTACAGGCTATCATGATCTCCTATGCAAAAATAAGTAACATAAAAAGGTATCTTAGTCTATACTTTTCTTCTTTTCTATTTTTTTTTTTTTTTGGTATTTTTGAGACAGGATCTCCCTGTAGCCCCAGCTGGCCTGGAACTCGCTTTGTAGACCAGACTGGCCTTGAACTCACAGAGATCCGCCTGCCTCTGCCTCCAGAGTGCTCGGATTAAAAGGTGTGTGCAGAATTCTAGCACGGTCCCATTATGTGTAAGACACACAGTATCTGTAAAAACCTTCCGTGCCTTACAGTCCCTGTACAAATGCATAGCTCAGAGTGACTTTCTGCATGGAGTGCCTTTGTCTGTTAAGGACCTGGCCAGGAGTTCAAGGATATGCCATACTGGAAACAGACTTATTTCAGAATGACTTAGTCATGTGATCTTTTTGTATAGAAACTCACTTTCCAAAAGTATTTCTTGAATCTCTGGAGAGATATATATCATGGTTAAGGAACTGCCTTTACTAAAAAGATGAGTACACCTGGATTAGAATCTCAGTTACTAACTAAACTCTTGAGTACTCTAACTCTCAGCTAAAAATTTTAAGAACTGATTCATCCTAGAAAGAGGCTGTATAGATATAAATAGAGGCCGGGGGTATAGCTCAGTAGCAGAGTTCTTGCCTGGCACGAGTGGGGCCCTGGGTTCCATCCTTAGTAACGAATAGGGACAGAGACAAAGGGGGAGAGTCCAAATGCTGTTCAAACGTGGTAAGACAGCATACAAATCTGATTCCTGCTTATTTTTTCAAGGGTGTTACATTCTCCTAAACATCAATTTTTTTAAACTATATTATCCAGGACATCACCTCATGATGGCCACATGCAATGCTGGCCAGCATCCTTACCCCCATTCCCTATACTTTGAATAATGTGCTCTCTTAGACTAAAGAGACACTGTCTTAAACACACATAATAATGTGAACTAATCTGAAACCTGACTTCCTATTTTATATAAGGCGCCTTTTTCATTTTTACAATCACTTTTCCTCAAACCTTCATAAGCAGCTGACGCTTTCCAGAAAAGCCCAGCCAGTACCTGCTCTGGCAGTTTATTCAGAATCATAATACTTTACATGATATATTTAAATTGCTTCTATGGCCTTCCTATAATTATCCTCACTAAATCCAACTCAATACATGATCTGCCAAATTCTGAATTCCCAAAGACCAGCAGTGCAAGAAAGGAAAGCAGTGCTGGAATAAAGTGGCGACAAATTGAATTCAGGTGCCTCTGGATCTGTGTCATGGCCTTTACTTTATTACTCGAAGCAATCTCAATGCAGAGGCCCACTCTGTAAGGCTATGCAACACTGCACTCTGAAAACCATTACACCAAACCATTTACTGTTAAATATGCACCCAACTTGGGTGATGGTAACTAATGTTGCCTTGAATTTCCTGTCCCACGTCCAGAGATTAAAATATATGACAAGCATTTAATGTGTTCTCCACCCAAAAAACTGTCAGGTGAAATAGAGAAGTTGGGAACTTTGATGATGTTTTTTCAGAGCAAAGTCAATCAGAGAGTGACAAAGTCAAGAAAAAAAAAGTAAGAACTAAGAATAAATGATGCACCAGTCTTGGGTGTGCTGTGCTGCTCTAAGCCAAGTTACTAGAGTGAGGAACGATTCCAAAATGAGTTCAAATACCAGTTCCAGCACAGAGCTGTTCTCAAGTACCACAAAACAAAAATAACATGGGAACTGAACACAAGGGAGCTCTATGGGATTTGAAATTAAGCTCAAGCACTGATTATTCTTACAGCTTCTTTTCCACCCAGAGCTTCCAACCACTGCTTCCTTTCCTCTTCAGAAAATGCCTGCACAGTCAAAGGAACACCGGGCCTGAAAGACACCAAGAAAACATCAGGTCACCCCCAGTACCCAAACAAAACCTCCTCTTTGGTTTTCAAAGGTTTGCCTGTGAGGATCAAACTGCTGCATTAGTGTTTAACAACAATAAAATATGTACATGCAAAATTTCCTAACAAGGCCACTTTCACACACAAATACACTCACCCTGTTGTACTACCATTAAGTTCCAGGATATGTGCAGAAGAAGGACAATCTTGCTAGGTAGCTAAGCTGGCCTTGAGCTCTGTCCTGCCTCCTGAGTGCTGGATTACAGGTATACACCACAAGTTGTTTCATTTTTTTAACCTTACAAAACTAAATTTCTGTATACTACTAAGTATCTATTCTCTATTCTCCCACTCCCACGTTTCCCCAAGGGGCCCGTGCCACACCTGTGGCAATTTCTACTAAAAGTTCTGTCTCTGGGGGCTGGAGAGATGGCCTAGCAGTTAAGAGCGCCAACTGCTCTTTCAGAGGGCCCGGGTTCGATCCCCAGCACCCACATGGCAGCTGAGAACCGTCTTTAACTCCAATTCCAAGGGAATTCGACGTCCTCTTCTGATTTCCGCAGCATTGCATGACACGGGTGCACAAACGTACATACAGACAGTACATTCATACACATAAAAAAAAAAAAAGCCGGGCGTGGTGGCGCATGCCTTTAATCCTAGCACTTGGGAGGCAGAGGCAGGCGGATCTTTGTGAGTTCAAGGCCAGCCTGGTCTACAGAGTGAGTTCCAGGACAGCTGGGGCTATAGGGAGACCCTGTCTCGAAAAGACCAAAAAATAAAATAAAATAACATTAAAAAATAAAATAAAAATTCTGTCTCTATGAATTTAAGCATTCTAAGTACTATATAAAGTAAAATCACATACTCTTCATATTCTATGATCACCTATTTTTACTTATTCAAGATTTATCCATATTGGAGCATGTATCAGGCTCTTCTTCCCTTTTAAGGGTGAATAATATTCTACTGTACATATATATCACAGTTACCTATCTAGTCATTGGGCCATGAACACTTAGGTGGTTCCCACATTTGGTCACTGTGACTGATGCTTCTATGGATGTTGGTATCTATTTTTTTTTTTATTGGATGTTGGTATCTAAACAGCTGCTCAATCCCTAATTTTAATTCTTTGGAATACACACTCAGTAAAGAAGCTGGGTTGCATAAGGAAATACCAATCAATATATCATCATAACATAATCATTTCCAGTTCTAGTCACTCTCCTCCAAGTGTTATGACGAGTGGATCTTCTTAACCAATTTTCACACAGAGTAGCACAAACAACAAAAATCAAGAAATGGCTGATTCCAATGAATACTGAATGGCAGTAAGAAACTAAAGAGTTATAAACTAAAATTATAGATATTATGATGCAGGAAAACAACCATCAGGTTTCATATCCAACAGCCCTATTTCATCTGGATAAAACCCATTTTACTTAAAACTCGTTATTGCTGCAAGTCTTGCCTCCAAGCACAGTGACTAAGCTGGAACAGCCTAGCCTCTTATAGAACACAACAAAGAACAAACACGTTGAAAGATGAGCAATTAAGAAGAAATACACACACTCACAAGAAAAAGAAATCCATTTGTTTACATTTTGACAAATAATGCCATAGTAAATCATAACCATCCCGCCTTTGAGAACTGGCTTATCAGAGTGCGCATTCTTCAGAACACTTCACATTTGTGCCCCAGGAGTCGCTTGAAAGGAGTCCTCCACTAAAGCTCCACAGACTGGATGCCCATCCACAAGCACTGCTCACAATCAATCTCTGTCTACTGAGCCCTACCACTAAACACCAGTATGGGAAAATAAAACATCATGCATTGAAACATTCTTTAACTATATGAAGTGTCTTGTTTCTTTCTTTTTAAACAATCAGTTGCTAGAGAATCATTAAGCAAAAATGAGACATTAAGAAAACTGGACACGGTTCAAACTGAAGTATTCCAGGTTTGGCTTGAAGAACCTTGAATTTTTGATTTTGACTTGGTGGTACTAGTTTTGGCAGAAATGGGTTATGCAGAAGAACAATGAGGCTTGTGAGAGGCAAGAGAGTCCACAGTGGATCAATTGTGTTGGTTAGTTTCTGTCAGCTTGACCCAAAATAGAGTCCCCTGGGAAGAGAGACCCTCAATTGAGGAATGGCTTCCATCAGACCGGCCTGTGGCCGTTTCTGTGAGGCATTTTCTTAACTGCTAACTGATATAGAAGGGCCCAGCTCAGCGAAAGTAGTCCTATCTCTAGGCAGGTACTCCTTAGCTACTCAGGAGGGGTAGCTGAGCAGGCCAAAGGGCTCAGCCAGTAAGCAGCATTCCTACACAGTCTTACCACTTCCTGTCCTCCAGGTTCCTACCCTGACTTCCCTCAATGATGGACTGTAACAGGGAAGTGTAAGCTAATAAACTCTTCACCCCAAGTTCCTTTTGATCTTATATGGTTTATCACAGCAACAGAAAAAGCAACTGAAACACACGAGTTCTGGGGATTTGAACGTGTAAGGCAAGTGCTTTACCCTGGTATTAGCTGCCTAGGTGAAAAATGAATGCTTTTTAACAAAACCACTTTCTAAGTGCCTGTTATGATTTATATCTGTAAAAAGTGACTAATTTACATTTTTGGTAAGAGACAAAAATATTTTGAAGGGATATTGACATATTTTGCCTATATTTCAGATACAGCTTCCTGTGTTCCATTAAAATAGAATGGTGTTCTATTTATAAAATGAGAAAAGGGGTTTTCTTAAGAAAAACAAAATAGAAACAATAAGAGAGATATAGGAAGTTTCATTTATGAGATATATTGTGGATAAAGATGGTTAAAGAGAAAACAGGAAAAACTTCTGGATGAGAAAGGTTTGTTTGTACATGGTAGTTTCAATCCACAGTAAAGGAAAGAAAGAAATGAGAAAAGAAACAGAAAGCTTAAGCCCACCAGAGAACATCTAAGCCACAAAATGATGAAAGATAAAACTTGAAAAAACTAGGATAGGCTAAGTGTGGCAGTGCACACCTTTAATCCCAGCACAGAGACAAAGGTAGCTGGATCTCTGTGAAATCCAGGGCAGCCTGGGCTACACAGCATGTTCCAGGCCAGCTGGGGGCTACAGAGTAAGACCTTTTCTCAGAAACAAAATCCTAGAATACACGATTAAGTTTATTATAATTTAAAATTTTAAGCTTACTTTTCTTGGGGTCAGATATTGCTAAAATATTACGTTATTAGTCAATCCGCTCCAGAGGACAGGAGGAAGCTGCAGAAGCAGACAAGAGTAAGACACTCCTACGTTAACTTTTTTTTTTAATTTTCTGTGTGTATGAGTGTACTGTCTGCATGTAGGTTGGTGCACCCATGTCGTGCAATGCCGCAGAGGTCAGAAGAGGGCGTCGGAGTCGCCTGGAACCGGAGTTAAAGACGGTTCTTAGCCACCATGTGGGTGCTGGGGATCGAACCCAGGTCCTCTGCAAGAGCAGTTGGCGGCGCTCTTAATCGCTGAGCCATCTCTCCAGCCCCCCAAAGTTAACTTTAAACTCGACTTCTGAGGCTTCGCAACAACCAAAATAAAATGCAGACAGTCCACAAGGCCCAGGGTAAAGGATCACAGGCAAGGGAACATGTCTAATTATGGTTTTATTTACACTGATTTATTTGTGTATGTGCATGTACATACACACACATATATATATACATATGCACATGCACATGCCATAAGACACATGGAGGTCAGAGGACAACTTGCAAGAGTTATTTCTCTCCTTCCCCCATGAAGGTCCCAATGATTAAACTCAGATCATCAGGCCTGGTATCTGGTGTCTTTATCAGCTGAGCCATCTCATCGACTCCCCAAATTAATATAATAGCTTCCACCCTGGAGAATGATGCACTTCCCTAAAATAAGGCTTTGGTCACTGTGAGGGCTCATCCCAGCCTCGGAATTGAGGGTTGAGCCTTCAGCTCCAATGACACAGCTAATCCTAAAGGTGCTGCCCACCGCTCCCTGACAAAGTGCCACGGGACCAACTGCAGACAACCATCAGGTGCCCTCGGGCAATTCTTAACTATGACAAAGTCGGTATGAGGGCTTTGTTTTCTGCCTTATTTGGTACCTTAGGACCTCGCTAAACAAATCTGTGTAGTAACCAATGCTGACAGGAACGCTAAAAAACAAAGAAATCATGTTCTCAGCCTCAGCCTTTGAAATTCCCCATCTATAAAAAAGTTTACAGCTGAGATAGCCAAAACACTCAGAAACTCTTAACAGCTTGCAGTGACGTTCTGAGGCTACTGGCATGGCTCTGAAACAGCTTTCCCAAAATTAAGTGTAAACCCTTCTTAGACAGAACAGAAGAAATGTGCTACGCAGCAAGGATAGGACTAATAGATTCAATAAAATGTGTTTTCTTAAACAGAAAAAAAAAAAATTAAAGAACTCATCACCTAGAAAGGCAGAGACTACTCTAATCACTTGTGCCTTTAGGTGAAAAGACTATAAAGCCCACAAGCCACCACCACCCACCAAAAAAATTGCTCTTAAATGCCTGTCTGCTCTTCCCCTGTAATAACCTGGGAGGCAGAACTGAGCTACTGCCCTCCTTTCCTTAACCTAGTACAAAGGAGAGGCACGTTCCAAGGAAAAGGTCAGCACTTAGGTTTTATTCAAATGCTTCCCTGCCATAGTTTGAGGTTTGTTGACATCTCTTACAGATGGATAATGGCCTTTCCTGCCCTGACTATAAGAACTAAATAAGTTATTCTCTAGAACAAAACTTCCCCCTTCAGAGTTTCCATAGCCTCAAGACCAGCTATGCCAACAAAACAAACATTAAGTCTTACCGGTTCTCTACAAATCAAAGAATGATAAAATAATAACAATAATAATGGGATTTCTAAAATACAAAGATTAAGTCCTATTCATAAGTCTCTCAGTAGTGACAACCTTAATTTTGCTTGCTTTATGGTTTTTCTTTTGACACTGTAGAAATAGGCTATACTTAATTACTGGAACCTGACACTGCTTTCCTTTTACTTTGTTCAAATCACTGAATTCCTTCTTAAAGTTGTTCTTTTATGTTTTGTCATGGTATTGGTATGTAACTATTATATTAGTATGTTCTTGAGATTTTACTCTTAAAGTCAATAGTTATGATGAGGACAGCTATCCTACACAGCAACATAAGGGAAACCTGGGCCATTACTAAAGTGTTATGTGTGTACACACACACACACACACACACACACACACACCACAACAACAACAAAAGCAATGTGTACTAAGTCCTCCAAGATTTACACCCATTAAATCTTTGTCAGACTCCGCCTTAGGCTGAGGAGATTGGCAGGTGTCACGGTTACCAGGCACCTCAGGTGAGGAGGCCCTGTGGTTTTGGTGCTACTCTCCAGCCTAAGAATCTACTGTGAGCTTAAATGTGTATATGTCTGATATCCAGATTCCATTCAAATGATGGCCCTCCAATCTACAAGACTGGATCTTCTCCTGTCCTCTTAGATGAATTAACTCTCAACCCTAGGTATACAGGGTCTATATCCCTGTTCAGTAGGGAAGAAACTATAGAAAAGTATTATCTACCTTCTGTAACCCTTAAGATTAAGAAGGGCCAACAGACAGGACAGAAAGACAATTATGTGGACATGAGAAAGGAAAGGGGTCTACCACCCCAGGGTCTGACTGAAGCTCTCACCAGAGAAAAGAGGCAAAAATTCCAGCACAATTACCAGCTGCTTAATGGGTCCTTTCATTCTTCCCAGCTGAAAACCTGCAATTTTCTAGGGGTCTCAACAGAAACTCCTTGTGCAAACCTAGTAACTCCTAGATTTACCTTATCAGATTATAATCCCATCCATGCCTGGAGCTGCCCTATAATCTCACTTATCAGAAAGAAGCAGGGGGGGGGGTTCTTAGCAAACTTCTGAAATAAAACTTGAAAGCGACCAAAATTTTATGCATATGTGTGTGTGTGTATATGGCTAATGATAAGACACTAAGCTGTGACTTTATACATATGTGTGTGTGTGTGTGTGTGTGTATATATATATATATATGGCTAATGATAAGACACTAAGCTGTGACTTTCCTCTGGTAAACCACAGTTGGGTCATCTTATTCCTTCCATCAGAATCTATTTCTCTTAATCCCCTGTACTTAAAATTTATGTTAACAATTTCTTTTAATAAATTGTAGCTCTTCTTTAAGAAGCCCACAAATGCACTTGGGAGGCAGAGCCAGGCGGATCTTTGTGAGTTCAAGGCCAGCCTGGTCTATAGAGTGTGTTCCAGGACAGCTGGAGCTACAGGGAGACCTTGTCTCGAAAAAGCAAAAAAACAAAAAAAAAAAAAAAAGAAGCCCAACAAACAGCTGATGAGTAGGAAGTGTTTTGCGTGAGTATAGGATTTCTGTCTTGAAGTGTCTGGGCGGGAGTTTCTTTGAGTTCTGTACCCTCTAGCGCTTCCCTCGAGCCTCGCGTCAGATAGATCTATCTATCTTCTCTTCTCTCTCTCTCTCTCTCTCTCTCTCCCTCTCTCCCTCTCTCTCCTCTCTCCTTCTCTCTTTCTCTCTTTCTTTCTTGTTTTAATAAAACCCTAAGACTACTTCAGGCTGACTAATCCTGAAGTTCTTTTCTGGGTCAAAGCCAAGAATCCTGGATTTATTTGAGTCAAAGTCTCTGATAAGAAACCTCCTCACTGGGCTGGAGAGATGGCCTAGTGGTTAAGAGCACCGACTGCTCTTGCAGAGGACCCGGGTTCGATCCCCAGCACCACGTGGCGGCTGAGAACCGTCTTTGACTCCAGTCCCAGGGGAATCCGACGCCCTCTTCTGACCTCCTCGCCACTGCACGACACAGGTGCACAAACCTGCATGCAGACAGTACATTCATACACATAAAAAAATAAATAAAATTAAAAAAAATAAAATTAAAAAAAAGAAACCTCCTCAGACTGCTGAAGGTGACAGCATGGCGGTGTCCCTTCCCTTGAGTCCAGATATAGATCAGTCAAATAATTTCTAACAAAAGTGTCTAAATAATTAAGTGAGGCTTAAGTCTTCACTGACAGGGCTAGAAATACTGGTTATCTATATGGAAGTATGGAAGAAATAAATAGGCATCCAACCCCATGCCTCTTATCATGCACATACTTTACCACATTTTGCAAGTGACACATTAATTATAGTGTTTTCAATTTTCTTTGGTAGGTAAGTTTCTACTTAATCTTGGTTTACACAGAGATCTCATACAGAAAAAAAAATCTAGCAATTATTTTTATTGTGGTGACTTCCACATTATCAAAATTAAAATGGGCAGCCTCCATCTTTGCTCTGTTAGGACACCTGTGGGCCCAGATTAGGAACTTTCCCAGACCTGCCTTGATTAATGCAACCCTCAGCTCTTAGCAGAGAAGCTTCTTTATACGGCAGATGGTGATTAATACAGAGAGCCATAACTGGTCAACATGTAGAGAACAAGAGGCTGCAGAGAACCTAACCCCAAATAGGACGCCTGTATCAAACTTGTGCCTCCCAAGGCTCAGAGATCATAGTGGAAGAGAAGGCAGAAAGAGTGTAATAGACAGAGGTGTGGACAACCACGAAGAAAAGGTTTTCCAAGCAGCTATTCATATGAACTCACAGCAATAGTGACAGCATGCACAAGTCCCACGGAAGCTCAAGCCAGACAAAATTCAAGCACAGACATGGGGAAGTGGTTAAGAAATCCCAACCCCATCTGAGGAGGAACTGTATGGCTGCTGAAAAGGGAGATTCAGTCTCATCTAAGGGTTAAGACTCGTCTTGGTAGGCTGATCAGGCTCCAATGAATGAACCCACAGCAAAGGACACTTAGGGCTCTAAACCTGACTCTCTTTGCCTTTATACAAATACATATGCATACAAGCATGCATTAGAGTACAGGAAATTTGGTGGGGGTTAGTTTGGTTGTGCACACCTTTAATCCCAGCAGGCAGATCTCTGTGAGTTCAAAGCCAGCCTGGTCTACACAATGAGTTCCAGGACAGCTGGGGCTACAGGAAGACCCTGTCTCAAAAAGACCAAAAAAAAATTTAAAAAGCTGTATTAAACTCTCAAAAATATATATTGGTTTTTGAGACAAGGTCTTCCTATAGTCCCCGCTGACCTAGAACTCAGTATATAGACCAGGCTGGTCTTGAACTCACAGAGATCCACCTGCCTCTCCCTCCTGCACACTGGGATTAAGGGTGTGCTCCACCACACCAACCCATAATTTTGAATATTTTTAAAGTTTAAAATATTAAATTATTTCATTAAAGACACTGTTAAAAATAAGTAGGTAAGCCACAGATCAGAGAAAATGTTCACAATATGTTTGATAAAGAATTTATACCCACTGTAGGCAAACCCAGCATTCCTACTGGAGGTATCCAACACAAATGAAGGCATGTCTCCTTGTAGCCTTGTGCCAATGCTTTGTTCCAGCTTTATTCACAAAACCTAATAATCATTTTTCCAATCCATACTGCAGTGTCCTTCAGCACATATTTCAAGACTAAACCCATAGTCAGGTCAACCCAGACTTCCTTTAACTATCAAAACCAATAGAAAATGTGCTTTTCAATATATTGCTACAACCAATATCACCTTTAGGACAAAATCCTACAATGAAAAACACAGGCCGGGCGTGGTGGTGCACGCCTTTAATCCTAGCACTTGGGAAGCAGAGGCAGGCGGATCTCTGTGAGTTCAAGGCCAGCCTGGTCCTAAGAGTGAGTTTCAGGACAGTCAGAGCTACAGGGAGACCCTGTCTCAAAAAGACCAAAAAAAAAAAAAAAAAGAAAAAAGAAAAAAGAAAAACACAGAAGCCTAAATATAGGAAATATTTCTAATTCTACCCATTCTGTATCCTACCAGTTCCCCCCTAAAATTATTTTAAAATATTTTATTCTCTCTACCCTGAGATCTTGGAATTCTTGCTTTGCTCACTGTTTCTCAAAGGATAAAGCCACAGAGAGCTCTCAGCATCTGTTTTCACTGTTTGTCCTATAACTAAGCTGTGCTGGGGCTAAACTGCTTTTTAGTGAAATATATGTGGCATACATTTATTTACATAAAATAAAACAGTATAATTCCACAAACATTGTTGGATTCTCTGTCTCTCACCAAATAAAGAGAGATTTCTCAGCAGTGGCAGGAATGTATGTTGGGCAGGGGACAGACACGAGATGTCTGACTAGAGACTCATGCACTTCAGGCCTCTCTCCACTAGACGGCAGCAAGCAGCAGCCTGCCCTCCTCCACCAGCCACAAATTAGAACAGTTAAAGTAGCCCTAGACATTGCCAAATGCATAGCACTGTCCCCCTTCTGACTGGAAAGGCTCTCTCAACACTTCTCCACAGTACTCCCTCTAATTACTTTTGCCTTGGGCTTCTGTTTCTCTGAGTATCTCAACCATTTCTTAATCTCCAGGAGTCAATTTAAGGACTATGGGTGCAGCTCAGTGAAAGAGCATATATATGTACTATGCCCAAAGCCCAGGAATCTCTAGCACAAGAAGAAAATGAAAGAGTCTATCTAGAAATCACTTCTTATCTGAATATAAGGGTATGCACCTGTAATCCCTGGTACTTGGGACACTGAAGCAGAAAGATCACAGTGTGAGAGCAGCCAGGGCAACTCAGCAAGATCCTGAATCAGAAAAAGGTTTGGGGAGCAAGAGAGTTGTGGCTCAGGAGCTCAGTGGTAGAGCTCTTGCCAAGCATGCATGTAACTATGAGTTTAATCCTCACTACCATAAGAATAAATCAATAAAAAAAATCTATTTCTCTAGTAAGACTGGCCAGCCAGCCAGCCGAAGTCCATTCTCGTGAAGAGTTTAGAAGCACCCCAGCCTAGATATTCTCTTCAAATCCCAACCTTTAATTGCTTTACCGGTTTATTTTTGACTCACTGCTACCCTCATGATCAGCTACAAGTGTCTAGGAGCCTGGGTAAGAAGCATGTTAACCGACTTATAATTATTATTCCAGTTAATGTTTAACATAAGCACTCAATATAATTCAAGCCAACTTCATGAACTTCTGGAAATAACACATTATAATTTGCTCTTTCGGTATGAAGAACAGCACAGTATCACATACATGAAGAATAAGAACTGCATAATACCTAATCCTTCAGAATCCTAGGTGATCACCACTCTAATAATCAGCACCAAAATCTAAACAGGTAAATTACAAAATAAGAAGCACTTGGTTGTACTTTCAAGTGTGGCATACAAGGACTAAGCAAAAACCACACCAAGTATAGTGTCTGAAACAACAGATTAAAGAGAGCAAAATGGATCTTTAAGCAGTGCCTGAATGTGATGTGCCAGAGAACCTCACAGAAGGGAATTATTTATGAGGCTGATGTCAGGGGAAGAGGAAGGTCACAGCGTCACAGGGCCCGTGGCAAGCATGTCAATAAAAGTAAGTTACAGAATCAAAGTGCTAAGGCAGGGGTGGTGGCTAAACATTATCTTTGATGGAAGTTATGTCTCCTGACAGACTGTAGCATACATTGGGCAGAAGAACTGTATAAAATTCTATTTCTCCAACCAAGTATGATGGCACAATCATTTCACGGCCCAAAGTATCTGAAAAGTGGCTGGCACGAGAAATCAAATGTTTATAGGCATTTAAAACCCTTTTCATAGTGGTGGTGGTGGTGATCCTCAACCTGCAGCTGTGCTTTCTGGTTGTTAAAATAAAAAAAAAGTTTTATTATGACATAATTCACACCATAAACTGATTCATTCTAAGTGTATAGTTCAACAGCTTTTCATATATTCAGACTTGCATAAACATCACCAATGTCAACTTTAGAATATTTTTATCACATGTGAGGAAAAGATCCATCTTCAGTAACCATCACTCCCATCAAACCCCCAGAACAGGCTTACTCTAGCTACAGAGACCTGTGTTCTGGGCAAGTGCATAAATGGAATTACATAATATGTAGTCCTTTATGAGTGGATCCTTTTACTCAAATGCTTTCCGGGTTCATTCCAAACCTTTCATCACATACTCGATCTTCTTTTAATTAGAAGTCGTTGCTGATTATATGGATGAAATACTTTTATTTACCCCATTCATCAGCACATAAACATTCATGCTGTTTCTACTCTGGGGATATTATGAATAGTACATCTGTGAATATTCATGTACATGTTTTATGTGAACATTTTTACTAGATTCAGATACACATGTGTACATATGTAAATATATTATACGAAGAGTTTCTGGGTCAGATGGCAATGCTATGCTTAACCTTTTGAAGATCTGCCAAACTGTTTCTCAAGATAATTACACTATTTTATCTTCCCATTCTCGGTGTATGAGGATTCCAATCATTTCACACCTTTGTCAGCATTTTTTTTTTTTTTTGTCTTTTTGAGACAGGGTTTCCCTGTAGCCCCAGCTGGCCTGGAACATGCTATGTAGACCAGGCTAGCCTTGAACTTACAGAGATCCACCTGGCTCTACTTCCCAAGTGCTGGGGTCAAAGATGTGCGCCACCATGCCCAGCTTCTTTATCACCATTTGCTGTCATCTGACTTCATACCGACAGCCATTGAAGTAGATAGGAAATATTATCTCAATATGGTTTTCCTTTTCAATTCCCTAATAACTCATCATATTCAACATCTTTTTATGTGATTATTTATTTTTTCTTTTTTTTCTTCTTTTTATTATATATATTACAAGATTATGTTACTAATCAAATCTAGACCCGTGTCCCCCACCCTACAACCCCCCCCCGGCCCACCAGAGCTCATGCATTCTGCCAAACATGCTTTTCATCTCTTTCTTAGTCTTTCTCAAAATTCTCCATGTGGAAATTGACTGTTTTGAGCAGAAGTTCACCGTTTCAGTCAGTTTTTTGATGTGGTCCTTTCTGTTGTTGTTGTTGTTGTTGTTGTTGTTGCTATTTCCAATATGTATCACTCCAACTACTTGGACAAAAGCTCAAGGGGCCGTGCACAAGAAATACTTACAACTAGGTAATTGGCACTAGCATCCACAGATGAGGGATACCATTCGTTGTTTGTTTTTCTGGGACTGTGTTACTTCACTCAGCATGATGTCTTCTAGCTCCAGCCATTTTCCTGCAATGTTCATGATGTCATCTTTCTTTACTGCTGCACAGAACTCCATTGTGGTGCTTATTTGTTGTCTATTTTCCTCAAAAAATGTTGCATGCACACCTTTTGCTCCCTTTCATATGTGCAACATAAGCACTCAATATAATTCAAGCCAACTGGATGGACTTCTTGAAGTAACACATTAGAAGTCCCTCTTTCAATATGAAGAGCAGCACAAACTTTTTATTGCTGAGTTTTTAGACGTCTGTATACGTTTTGGAAACTGGGGGGGGGGGG
>VZQC01010528.1:2284760-2315056 GCA_009823505.1 Rhizomys pruinosus
AAAAAAAAATTATATATATATACATATATATATATATATATATGTATATATAAATATGTATGTATATGTGTATATATATATATATGATTTTCTACTATTTTAGAGGTAGTATTTTCAGGAGAAGATTATGGTAGGTTTAATTTTTTATTTTTATTTATTTTCATTTTATGTGTATGAGTGTTGTGTGTGCATGTAAATAAGTCCACCAAAATGCATGCAATGCTCATGGAGGCTGGAAGAGGGCATCAGATCCCTGGAGTTAAAGATAGTTGTGAGCCACCATGTGGCTGCTTGGAACTAACTCAGGCCCTCTGCTAGGGTATTAAATGCTCTTAACTGCTGTGCCAGCTCTCCAACACCCCCCCCCCCTTTTTTTTCAACACTCCCTTTTAAGAAAAATATTTTATTGGGGCTGGAGAGATCAGCGGTTAAGAGTGTCGACTACTCTTACAGAGGACTGGGTTCAATTCCCAGTACCCACATGGTGGCTAAGAACCATCTTAGGCTGGCTAGACTGGCGTGGTAGCACATACCTTTAATCCCAGCACTCGGGAGGCAGAGGCAGGCCAATCTCTGCGAGTTCAAGGCTACCCTGGTCTACATAACAAGCTGAGACTAAAGGGAGACCCTGTCTCAAAATTTTTATTTATTATTTTTATTTTATGTGTATGAGTATATTGCCTGCATATTTTATGAGTGCACTCATATTGTACAATGTCCACAGAGGTCAGAAGGAAGGGTCAGATTTCCCTGAACTGGAGTTACAGACAGTTGTTAGCTACTATGTGGGTGCTGGGAATTGAATTTGGGTCTTCTTCAAGAACAGCCAGTGCTCTTAACTGCTGAGCCATCATCTCTCCAGCCCTCCAGTCCCCTTTGTATGGTACTTTAGCACATGTTCCTAAATGCTTCCCCCCTGGCTAAGAAAATATTCAAAGCACCTTTCTGTGAATTGAGGTAGGAAAAAACAAAACAAAACAAAAAAAGAACAAAGCTCACATCGCCTAACAAATGATACAAGAAGTCTGGGCTGCTGGTCTCCATCTAACCCACCACTGTCATTGTGCCCTTTCTTCTCTGTAGCAGAGTGTATGAACATTAGACATGGACAATGGAAACAAGGATCCGATATTCTAACCTAGAGGTGTGAAAGCACCCATCAGGAACTGACCTCTGAAAGGTGCTCTTACAACAGAGCTGTGAGAAAAAGAGAAGCAGGCATCCTGAACATGAGCTTCCTAAGGAAGGGGAACAGACATCCTGAACATGGGCTTCCTAAGGAAGGGGAGCAGGCATCCTGAACATGGGCTTCCTAAGGAAGGGGAGCAGGCATCCTGAACATGGGCTTCCTAAGGAAGGGGAGCAGACATCCTGAACATGGGCTTCCTAAGGAAGGGGAGCAGACATCCTGAACATGGGCTTCCTAAGGAAGGGGAGCAGACATCCTGAACATGGGCTTCCTAAGGAAGGGGAGCAGACATCCTGAACATGGGCTTCCTAAGGAAGGGGAGCAGACATCCTGAACATGGGCTTCCTAAGGAAGGGGAGCAGACATCCTGAACATGGGCCTCCTAAGGAAGGGGAGCAGACATCCTGAACATGGGCTTCCTAAGGAAGGGGAGCAGACATCCTGAACATGGGCTTCCTAAGGAAGGGGAACAGACATCTTGAACATGGGCTTCCTAAGGGAGGGGAGCAGACATCCTGAACATGGGCTTCCTAAGGGAGGGGAGCAGACATCCTGAACATGGGCTTCCTAAGGGAGGGGAGCAGACATCCTGAACATGGGCCTCCTAAGGGAGGGGAGCAGACATCCCGAACATGGGCTTCCTAAGGGAGGGGAGCAGGCGTCCTGAACATGGGCCTCCTAAGGAAGGGGAGCAGACATCCCGAACATGGGCTTCTTAAGGAAGGGGAACAGACGTCCTGAACATGGGCTTCCTAAGGTAGGGGAGCAGGCGTCCTGAACATGGGCTTCCTAAGGAAGGGGAGCAGACATCCCGAACATGGGCTTCTTAAGGAAGGGGAACAGACATCCTGAACATGGGCCTCCTAAGGAAGGGGAGCAGGCGTCCTGAACATGGGCTTCCTAAGGAAGGAGAAGAGACATCCTGAACATGGGCCTCCTAAGGAAGGGGAGCAGACATCCTGAACATGGGCTTCCTAAGAAAGGGGAGCAGGCATCCTGAACATAAGCTTCCTAAGAAAGCAAACGAAGCCCAGAAGGAACAAGACCTGGCCCGGTGATGCTAACATCAACCCTGACCTGGTTGCCTTGGGCTTCACAGACAAGAAAAAAAACAAACTTTAACATGTTTAAGCCATGTTGACTTTTCCTGAAGTGAAGAGATCTAACCAAACCTGATCTGAACTAAATGCCACAATTAAGTAGAAACTCTTGATTCCTGTCTACCTAGGATCAAACCCCAGCCCAGGCTCATGAAGCATCATCTAGGTCACATTGCTACTTGCCCTAACACAAAAACTATAAAGTAGCAAAACTAGGTATTTGGAAAGAAAAAAGAAAGCAAAGTTTATATTAAACATAAGCAATCAACTAGGAAGCTGCCATCCCAACAGGAATTCTGCACGAACCCTATCAATATCCATTTACGATGCCCGCACAATCCAAAATGGGTTAAATTTCTTTTTCTTTAAGCAGAAATGAAACTTGGAGCTTATGCTGCAGAGGCGCAGCAGAGGAGAAAATGCTGTCGACTGACAGGTGCTTGATTGAATCTAATCCGAGCTCTGTCACTTCTGAGCAACAATTCAATTTCAGTTAATCCAGGACAAATTTGGCAAATGTCCACCATATATAAAGTGTTACACTTGGTATTGTAGTGCCAAGCAATGCTACATGAGACAAGGCCCCCACTCTCGTGGAATTCATAATCAAATAGGGGAAGAACAAATTACTTGTAATTCCTAGTAGTCTACTGGGCCAGGAACCAGGAACAGACCAGAGTAGAACCATTCACACTCAAACTTCTCACTAATGTCCCGAGAAATTCAAGAAACCTCCATGTACACTCTCCCCAACACCCAGCCCACTAGCTAGGTTTTTTAAGATTTGATTTATTTTATTTATTTTATATATGTATGAATGTACTGTCTGCATGTAGGTCTGTGCACCCGTGTCGTGCAATGCCACAGAGGTCAGTAGAGGGTGTTCGATTCCCCTGGAACTGGAGCCAAAGACGGTTCTCAGTCACCATGTGGGTGCTGGGAATCAAACCCGGGTCCTCTTCAAGAGTAGTCAGTGCTCTTAACCGCTAGGCCATCTCTCCAGCCCCGATTTTTATTTTTAATTATGTATACATCTGTACATGCATTTGAGTCCAATGCCTACAGAAGTTAGAAAAGGGTGTTGAATCTCCTGGAGCTGGAGTTATAAGCAGTTGTGAGCTGCCTGGTCCAGTGAGTACTGGGAACTGAGCTCAGATCCTCTGGAAGAGAAATACATGCTCATCGTAGCTGAGCATCTCTCCAGACCCAGCACACTAGTTTTTGCTCCACGAATGAGCAAAATAGTTACCCCCCGAAACCACTATGTACTGGTAATAGGGAACACAAATAGATGTTTCCCTGTTGAAGAATGAGAAAAATAAGTTCAAAACAAAGGTCGATAATTCAAGCATAAAACTTGGCTTCAGCCAGGTGTGGTGGTGCATGCCTTTAATCCCAGCACTCCAGAGGCAGAAGCAGGCAGAACTCTGTGAGTTCAAGGCCAGCCCGGTCTATAGAGTGAGCTCCAGGCCAGCTAGAACTAAAGGGAGACCCTGTCTCAAAAAGACGAAGATGAAGAAGATGAAGAAGATGAAGAAGAAGATGAAGAAGAAGAAGAAGAAGAAGAAGAAGAAGAAGAAGAAGAAGAAGAAGAAGAAGAAGAAGAAGAAGAAGAAGAAGAAGAAGAAACAAACAAACAAAAAACACCTGGCTTGGCTTCATTCTGAAAACACAAATAAGTCATAAAGAAAATATATTATGATTGTGAATAGTCTTCCAAGTTACCTAGAGATTTAGAGAAAGGTATGGCTTAAGATAAGTAGATATTATGTTTTAAAAGGTTTCTAGATCAGTATTTCCATAAGACTGAATTCATATACCAATATAAAATGCTGAATCCAATAAGCAAAGTAGCATTTTTATTTATTTTTTAATTTTATTTATTTTTATATGTGTATGAATATACTGTCTGCATGTAGGTCTGTGCACCCGTGTCGTGCAATGCTGCGGAGCTCAGAAGAGGGTGTCGGATTCCCCTGGAACTGGAGTTCTCCTAGAATTGGAGTTACAGACGGTTCTCAGCTGCCATGTGGGTGCTGGGGATCAATCCCTGGTCCTCTGCAAGAGCAGTCGGTGCTCTTAACTGCTAGGCTATCTCTCCAGCCCCTCAAAGTAGCATTTTTAAGACAGATGAAATAGCACTGTGTATACTGATGGGAAGGAAAACAAATATGAACAAAGACTTGCCATGAAAAAAAAATAGTTAAGGAAGGAGATTTAGGCATGGGAGGGGCACTAGGGATGATAGCATCGAATGACTATGGTCTTCGTTGGGGATCTACGGGCATTTAATAGGAAAACATGAGCAGGGCAAGGCAGAAATGGGTGTTGAAAAGAGAAAAGCAGGCAACACTGCAGAGGGAGGACCACAGTGTTGCTAACAACAGGAACTAGGAAGGATCTGGGCAGGGACGGGGTCAGTAAAGAACAAAAGTCACTAGACAGGCTGGGCTTCATTAAGATCCTATCAATTTAAAAAACAACAACAACAACAACAAAAGAAGAGATCATTTGAAGGTCTGGTTGGCGAGGAAAGTTTCAAAGAATCAAAATGTGCTGGAAAAATCATCTAAAGTGATAATCAAATTATGTTTGACCTGAACCTAAGTTTTGTTCTTAAAAAATCTCCTTTAGAGGATCTGGAGAGATGGCTCAGTGGTTAAGAGCACTGGCTCCTCTTACAAAGGACCTGGGTTTGATTCCCAGCATCCATACAGTGGCCAACAACCGCCCATATCTCTAGTTCCAGGGAATCCAACACCTTCTTCTAACTCCACAGACTTTACATGACACAGGTGCACTTATACACATGTAGGCAAAACACTCATACACATAAAATAAAAATAATCTTTTAAAAAAATTTTTCCTTTAGTGAACATTTACTATACAAAAATGGAACAGCCTTATCTAAAAACTACTGTAGCCAAACCAGGCTTGGCAAGGAATCACCATCCAGGAAGCAATTAGAGATGTGTTCCACGAGCATGCAGACTGTCCTAAGGGACCCTAGAGACCACAAACAGGGTCAAGGAAACACGAATATTGATGGTGAAGGTTTATTTATTATGTCTTTTACTTCCCTCTCCCTGACAAAGATTCTTTTATAACTAATAATTGAAAGTTATGTAGTAAAAAATTAAAATAGACATTGAGTATATTCCTGCCACTGATAAGAAGTGCATTAACAAGGAAATGCTCCAAGGATTTCCTTTCAGGTGACAGTATGGATTAAGATGAGTCCAGTCTTCAGCTACAATAAAGTTGTGACCCTACAACTACCAATTACCAGTAATAGCTGACAATGAAAACAGACACACAATAAGATAACATTCTTCTAGGTCAGAGAAATCATACTTGAAAAAAATTCATTTCTATTTTAAATTATTCTTCTATAATAATTCCAATAACTTACCTATCAGCAGCTTCAATGTCAAAGCAAAACCTCCTGTCAATGGAGTCAGTATGCCTTTTGGTACATTCTTTCAAAAAGAACACCTCTCCATCCCCCTGCAAACAAGTAAAATGCTCAAAACACATGTCCATACTATACACTGAGCCCTGCTCTATAGAAGCCAAGGCTAAACACTGAAGCTTTTTGTTTTCATTTTTCTAAGGTTTTCTAGATCTTGCTGATTACAGTGACATTAAGTCAGACTTTACCAATGTTTATTATAAGTTAATGGCATAGTTTCCAGATGTTACTACTCTATTAATGTATTCATGTTAAGAGGAAAAATTTGTTTTTAATTTTGCTCTATATTACACACTGTGTAATCAATGTGGCCAATACTGGCCTATGAAAATTGCAATTCCATAAAGACTGAGCTACAATAGGGCCTAGACCAGGAATGGTAAACACTGGCCATGCTTCTTCAATGGGGAAAAACTCACCTAAGCAAAATGATGTTCACCCAGCAAGCAAAGAATTAACCTGTTTTCAGAAAATGTGTGGCAAATGTTCACTACTAGTGGGAAAAGCTTTATATCCAGACAGCCGGCACTACTATAGGCTGCGACCCTGCAAAGGCCACAGAAAGGTTACCTTCCCTGCACAGCCAGCTCCGAAGCCCTCTTGTCCTTCTCTTACTATCAGGCTTGGCTTTGCTGTTCATCTGTTTGAGATGAGCAGTTAGAACCATGGGGAAAACCACACGAAAAGTTCGTGTAGCTAAATGGATGAGAAGGAGATTCACTACAGATCACTGCACCTTTTGTTGTTTGCAGTCTGTGGATACAAAGTATGTGAGCAGGCAAAATCTCCTATGCAGTTTCAGGAGGGTAGCATGACCATGAATCACAAAAGCTTACTATAGGTGTCATCGTTAGCTTCTAAGACACAGTGACATAAGATTCTACTGTTCTCTATTTTAAAATCTGACTGTAAGGATCCATGAATGCAGTTTAGAAACAAAACAATGATTTCAATCCATTAGTCAGTGTAAGACTATCAAAAATGACAGCCCCAACTCATAAAATATAAAGAATAAGGGGATAGAGAGATGGTTCAGTGGTTAAGAGCACTGGCTGCTCCTACAGAGGGCCTGGGTTCAAATCCCAGCACCCACAAGGTGGCTAACAACTATCCATAACTCCAGTTTCAGGCAATCTGACACCCTCTTCTGACCTTGTCAGGCCTTGCATGACATGGGTGCACCTACCTACATGCAGGCAATACAATCATACACATAAAATAAAAATAAATAATAAGTATATCATATTTTATATAAAAATTATGTGTATGTATATGTATATAAAGAGCAAATAATATCCTATACTTACCAGCTTCCCCCCAGATCTGTGCTCGAATGGGATCATATTGAACTTCTTAGCTGTTTTCCGATACATGCAGTAGTGTTTGACCCAACTGGACCCAAACGGAGCAGGCCCTGCAACAAGACAGATCTTTATATTTTTCCTCATTAAGACACAGATACACAGAGCAGCAATCATATTACTGCAGAGGAAAACCCCAGTAAGCAGCACCAAGAACAGCTACATAACCACAAACAGGCAATAACAGCAGTGCTAACAGAAGGAGGAGCCAGGCACCATGAGAAGAAGCCCAGTGTGGACAGAGACTTGAATGGATATTTTCAGCAACACAAATGTGATTTAAAGTCACACTTAAGGGCCAGCGGGATAACTCCATGGGTAAAAGTGCTTGCAGCACAAACCTGATAACCTAGTTCAACCCACAGACCCCATGAGAGAAGCAGAAAACCAACTCCTGAAAGTTGTCCTCTAAGCTCTACACATGCACTGTGACATGGGTGGGCCCACATTCACACACAGTGGCTCCTTTACAAACAAGCTCTTGGGGCACAGTGTGGAGCAGAATGTGGTAATGTGGTTGGACAGCACCGCTGTCTCCACAGACAGAATGTGCGCACAATATGCGTCAGAGGCCTGAGAGATGGCTCAGAGGTTAAGCGCACTGGCTACCCTGGCTGAAGACCCAGATTCACTTCCCAGCACCAACACGGCAGCTCAGAGCTGCCTGTAACTCAAGTTCTAGGAGATCTGAATCCCTCTTCTGGCTGAACAGCCACAAGGTACAAACATGGTGTGCCTATGTACATGCAGCCACTCACGTGGACAGATATAAATAAATAAATCAATAATGAAGCTAGAAAAATGGCTCAGCAGTTAAGAGCACTGTCTGTTCTTGCAGAGGACCTGGATATTCAGTTCCCAGCACCTACATGGTGGCTAACAACTGCCTATAACTCCAATTCCAGGGGATCGAACCCCCTCTTTTGCTCTCCACGGGTTCCTGCAGGCCTAAGATAGACATAAATACAATCACCACACATAAATAAAAAGTAAATAAATAAATCCTCTTTTAAAAATACGCTTCACCATCACAGTAAATACAGAAAGTAGCTCTGGAAAGTTCCATATTGCCTTGTCCCTGGTGTCAGTGAGAATTTAATTCTAAAAACCCACAGACACTAAAACCCCAGAGACACCAAAACCCTGGCTTCTCAAGTCTTAGAAAAGTGACACAAATTACCTATGACCTATGCATGTGCTCCCACAGACCTGAAATCCTCTCTAAATTACTTATAGTACATAACACAATGTCTGTACTAAGGAGATTGCAGTTAAACTATATTGGTTAGGGAATAGAAAAATAAAAGAAAGAAAGAAGTCTGGAGCCGAGTGTGGAGGTGCACGCCTATAATCCAAGAACATGAGAGTGTGGAGGTGCACGCCTATAATCCAAGAACATGAGAGGTGGAAGCAAGGGCTCTATGGGCTTTAGACCCAGCTGACTACATAAGAGGCTCAAAGCTAGCTTCAGTTACACAGTAAGACACTATCTCCAAAAGAAACAACAGTCTCTGTGTGTGCCCTACAGATAGATGCAGTGGTTTGGCTTGGTTTGTGTTTCTTTCCTCAAGTATTTTAGTCTGTGATGTAGCTGTATTCATGAGTAGCATTTGCAGATATAAAGACTATAATTTGGATTTTTAAACAAGCCATTCAGCCTGCGTTTAAAGGCTTCTTACTTTTTTCCTGGACATATAGGTAGCCTTCTGCTGTAAACTGGCTCGCTCGCTTATGGTCCTTGGGATTCTGTCTGATTTTGTTCATAAGTTCCTCCACTTCCGATCTGGTTCCCTCAAATCGATTCCGAGTCTGAAACAGAGGAAAAACAACACGGATAAATTTCAAGTTCTTGTGTGATTTTTGCTTTTTTTTTTTTTTTTTTAGTATGCATGCTCTGATGTCTCTGTATGACTAAAACTTCTCAAAAATCTCCATTCTTTCTGGGATCTCTCCTTATTGAGAGTCACATTTAAACACAACAAAATAGAATGGTAAAATAGCTTGTGAAGTAAGTCAAGGGAATCAGTTCACATTCGAAAGTCTCTAATGCCAGGAATGGGTCTATTTTTTTTTTCTCCTTCTACCATGTTCTACCATGGTATCCAGGAATCAGACAGGCTGTCAGGTTTGCTAAGACATTTAATGGGCCCTTATTTATTCATTCATTTTTAAATTTTATGTTCTATGACTATTTTGCTTGCACGTAAGTGCCCCACATATGTGCAAGCAGTGCCTGCAAAGGGCAGAAGGTGGCGTTGGATCCCCTGAAATTGGAGTTACAGATGGTTGTTAGCTACCATGGGGTACTGGGAACCAAACCCAGGTCCTCTGTAAGAGCAGCCAGTGTCTAACCACTAAGTAAATCATCTCTTCAGCTGCCTATTATTATTATTATTATTATTACTACTATTTTATAATTTTTTAAAGACAGAGTCTTGCTATGTAGCTCAGGCTGGCCTCAAACTCATTATGTAGCCCAGGTTACTCTTACCTTCTGAAAGGCAGGGATTTCAGACTTGTGCCACCATGCCTGGCTACTCTTTGGATTTTTGTCAGTCCACACACAAAAACCAAAACAAAACAAAACAACCCCACCACTAACAACAGACAACTTTGCTAAGGAGACATGAGTGGTTCATTTTTTGGTTAAGTTACAGCCGTTAACAGAGACACTTGCAGACACTCTCTCCTCTACTGCTCTCTCAAGTCAGTGATATTATCCTTCCTTTGAATAGTACAGCAGTCATTTTTTTTAATTTTTATTTATTTATTTATTTTATTTTGGGGGGGTCTTTTTGAGACAGGGTGTCCCTGTAGCCCCAGCTGTCCTGGAACTCACTCTGTAGACCAGGCTGGCCTTGAACTCAAGAGATCTGCCTGCCTCTGCCTCCCAAGTGCTAGGATTAAAGGCGTGCACCACCATGCCTGGCTTATTATTTTTTATGTGTATACTGTCTGCCTGTAGGTTGGTGCATCCGTGTCGTGCAATGCTGCGGAGGTCAGAAGAGGGTGTTGGATTCCCCTGGAACTGGAGTTAAAGACAGTTCTCAGCCACCATGTGGGTGCTGGGAATCGAACCCGGGTTCTCTGCAAGAGCAGTCGGCGCATTTAACCGCTGAGCCATCTCTCCAGCCCCAGCAGTCATATTTTAAGTTGATATTACAGACTAGGAATGTGGCTGAGAAAGGTTAAGAAAAATATACATTACATAAATACATTTTACTGTCCTTCATGACTTCTTCAGTTCCTTTCGGGGAGGGGGAAGGAACATTTCCTCTCATTGGGTCCTTATAAGCTTTTGTTTTAAGGTTTTTTTTATATATTTATTTATTATTTTTATTTTATGTGCATGACTGGTATTGCCTGCATATGTGTAAGTGTGCCCATGTCATGAAATATCCATGGAGGTCAGAAGAGGGTATTGGATCCCCTGGAACTGGAGTTATGGACGGTTGTTAGCTGCGTTGTGAGTGCTAGCAATCAAACCCGGGTCCTCTGCAAGAGTGGCCAGTGTTCTTAACCAGTGAGCCATCTCTCCAGCTCCATTTTAAAGTTTTGTAAAATTTACTTTTATTTTATGTGTATGACTGGTTTGCCTTCATGGACATGCACCTGCATTATGCAATGCCCTTGGAGGCCAGAAGAGGGTGTCAGATCCCTACAAACTGTAGTTACAGATGGTTCTTAGCTGTAATGTAGGTGCTGGGAACCAAACCTGGGTCCTCTAGAAGAGCAGCCAGTGCTCTTAATTGCTGAGCCTTTTTCTTTTTTTGTCGAAACAGGGTCTCCCTGTAGCCCCAGCCTGCCTGGAATTCCCTATGTAGATCAGGCTAGCCTGGGTTTCACAGAGCTCTGTCTACCTCTGGCTCCCAGGTGCTGGGACTAAGAGTGTGTGCCACCATGCCCAGGTCCTTATGTAGTCCAGGCTGGCCTCAGGCTTGCTAGGAACCAGGGCTGGTTTTGAATTCCTGATCTTCCTGCCTGCCCCCTCCCAAGTACTGGGAATACCAGTATGGTCTAAACTTACTAGGCCTGGTGACTGCCATGGAGCTGGAGTGTTAGTGCCCTGACGGCAGGAGGCAGATCTTCTTCAGCCTGTGTCCAAGTCAATTGTGGTGCTGGGCTTAGCCAGGACTCAGCAAATGCTTGATGACTGTTTTGGACCATGTCCCATTACCAGAAGAGGACCAAGGCTTGTCTTGGAGACATTAACTTCCATGTATGTCTGTTATCTAGCAGACACGGTTAACTGTTTGCATGAGGATGGGGATTAGCTCCCAGGCAGACACTGCCTAGGAAGTGTAGGCTCTAGGTTTGTTCTCTGGCACCTACAAACATTCTATGGAAGTAAATTATAAGTTAAGAAGAGAAATTTGGGATATAGTTAAAAGACCAATCAAACTGGGCATGGTGGCACAAGCCTTCAATCCCAGCACTCAGGAGGCAGAGGCAGGAGGATTTCTGGATCTCTGGATCTCTGGTCTACAGATCAAGCTCCAGGTCAGCCGGGACCAAAAAAAAGCACCAATCAAGACATTGGAGGGGGGGGGGGTGCACATACAGTGCATGCACGCATGTGTTTTGTGTGTGTGTGTGTGTGTGTGTGTGTGTGTGTGTGTGTGTGTGTGTGTGTAGCCCCAGCTGTCCTGGAACTCGCCCTGCAGACCAGGCTGGCCTTGAACTCACAAAGATTCCCCTGCCTCTGCCTCCCCAGCAATAGGACCAAAGGCGTGCGCCACCACGCCTGGCCTGCCAGCAACTTTTTTTTTTTATTAACTTTATTTTATTTGAACATACTTAAAGAAGTACAAGGAATGGGTCTATTATCCAACATAAGATTTCTTGCTGCTAGGCATGGTGGCGCACGCCTTTAATCCTAGCACTTGGGAGGCAGAGGCAGGTGGATCTTTGTGAGTTCAAGGCCAGCCTGGTCTACATAGTGAGTTCCAGGACAGCTGGGGCTACAGGGAGACTCTGACTTGAAAAGCCAAAAAAAATAATTTTTTTTCTTGCCTTAATACTTTCCATTATGTATCTATTTTACCTATCTATGTATTTCCACACAGATTTAAAAACAAATAAAACATAAAAGATTTCCTTAGGGAAAAAAAGGTGTTTGCAATAATCAACCTGATTCAAGTTATTACTATTATAGTAGCAATGTGAACACTAAGAACCAGAAAACAATTATTCTTTGCAAAATAATAAAAAAAAAATGAGTGTCCATTTTTCCAGGATGAGGAAAAACTTCACTAAAAAATACCTTTTTGTTCCCTGAGAAAGGAAAATGGATGGGAGATCTCACCTGCAAATAATGTCCCAATATATAAAAAGACAAATCGCATTTCTGAAACCCAGGAGACAGTCTGCCAATATCTACCGAGTGGCCGCTCTGAATACATCACGCAAGCTGAAGTGACAGAATTACCACTGCCATTGTGATGAGTCAGCGCCATCCAGTTTATGGACATTTCTTTCATCCAGACTCAAAAATAATTACATTAATACCAAAAAACTGCTGATGTGAAACTGTGGAGGAGCAAGATAGAAAATTATTGTTGAAATGTCTCCTTTCTCCTCCCTACAATGCAAGGGTGGCAGGGTTCATAAGACTGGAAAAAAATGATTAAATGGTACATTTATTTTCCTAGGGGGATGAGAAGCCTGATAAATGTAGATTATAAAAGGGAAAATGGGGGGCTGGAGAGATGGCCTAGCGGTTAAGAGCACTGACTGCTCTTACAGAGGACCCGGCACCCACATGGCGGCTAAAAACCATCTTTAACTCCAGTTCCAGGGGAATCCGAGACCCTCTTCTGACCTCCATGGCATTGCATGACACAGGTGCACAGACCTACGGAAGAAAAGCCTCAGATTGCCATAAACATCGAACCCCTCTGTGGATCCTACATGTAACAACTAGTTACAATGAGTCCTAATGAAACTTACCTTCTAGGTGCCACAAAGGTTCTGATATGAGAGACCTCCTTGCCTTCCCACCCATAGAACAAGGAGAAATATGACAATGATGAGGTCGCTCCCCAACTGTAAATTGGAGACAACTATTGTAGAGGTAATCTCTTATAAAACCGGTAAAACTGCTTTCTTTAATTGACTACTAGACATGGGAACTGTGGAAGGGATTACTCTCTGTTCAGAACCAAATATAATACTAAAGTCCTAGGGCTATGCACTCAGGCAAAATATATTAATACAGGAGCTCTGACATCAGCAATGGATTGTTCTACCAGGTGGATGTTGGCCAGGGGATCCAAGGCCCCACAAAAGGTAAGGGCTCCTTGCCTCTAAGTTGGGATACCTACAGGAGGAGAGGCAATAAGACCCTGCTGCCGAAGACCTGACGTTAACATGGGAGGGATGTATTGAGACCACACATGCAAGTGTACAGATGGCCTCTGGAATGCCAGAGAGTGTTACCAAAGGCCACTAAACCAATAAAGCAAATATGGGTCTCCCTGAGTCAAGCAAGACTCCACCGTCAGCACCAGCTACACCTCACCTGCCTGGAAATACTGTGCAGCAGAGGCAGCCATGTGCCTGTATATCCCAAATCTAATTGGCTATTGGCTCTCCCCTTGGAGAAATAACCCATGGCTGATGCCACAAGCTTACATCCTCTACAGGTTAGGAGATGTTATAAGCCACAGTAAGACCCTGTCATATTTAACAGGGGGGAAAATTGTAATTCATGGATTAACATATCCAAACATGTGTCTATGCTAAAGTAACCTACCATAACTATTAGTGCTGCTTAAATACCTATATATCTAATTGCTTGTTCTTCATTAGTAGGATCGAAAGGTTATTCCTGGACAAACTGTCAGCCCATGAAAGGAAACAGCCAGAATTGACCAGAGTCCAAGTCAACAGCTCCAGAGAGAGTGGACTGTTTTACCTCTCATCCACCTGTGCCCCTTTTCTAAGCCTAGGGAACAACCTGCGGAAGAGGGGGCGTGGTAGAATGTAAGGGCTGCGATTGGGGTGAATGGTGAAACTACAGCAATGTAGTCTGGACACTCATTTGATCAACTTGATTGAACAAACAACCTGTCACCCCCCACTGGATGGTGGGGCTGTAGGTGTTTGGGCACAACAGCCTGCAGATAGGTTTTGCATGAAGGATGCTTGTACTCATGGATTATCACTTATAGCTAAAAATGAAAAAAAAAAAAAAAACTGAGAGAAAGATGCAGGACAGTTATGGCAGAATGCATGATCTGGGATGGGGGGGGAGGGGAGGGAAGGGAAATAAGCCTGAACTGAATTGGAAAAAATGTATGAAATGCACAAAGCATCAATAAAAACTAATTTAAAAAAAATAAATAAATAAATAAATAAATAAATAAATAAATAAATAAATAAATAAATAATGGGGCTAGAGAGATGGCCTAGTGGTTAAGAGTGCCGACCGCTCTTACAGAGGATCCAGGTTCGATCCCCAGCACCCACATGGCGGCCGAGAACCGTCTGAAACTCCAATTCCAGGAGAACTCCAGTTCCAGACACCCCCTTCTGAACTCCGCGGCATTGCACAACACGGGTGCACAAACTTGCATGCAGACAGTACATTGATACACATACAGAAATAAATAAAATTTTTAAAAAATTAAATAAATAAAATTTAAAAAATATTTTAAAGAAAAGGAAAATGGTCTGCAGAGGTTTTAATATTTTATTAAATATTTACTAAGAGCCAAAATAGGGGCAAACTAGAATCCCTCGTTTCCTCCCACAAGTGTGTCCAATAGATAGTCGAGTCCACACATGCACACACACATACACTCTCTGCCTCTTTGATGCACACTCTACTCCCACTACTAAGTTAATGCCCAAACTATTCCACATATTTACAGAATTGATTAACACATCTGCATAATGTAACCAGGCTCCAGGTGCTTCTTCTGCACAGCATCTTCAGGCCCCCCATTCCCATTCCAAGCGGGCCACTCCCATACAGTGCCTGCTATGTCTTATGGGTCCACTTCCTCGGACCTTTGCACTATGACAAGTGCAAGGCTTACTTCTTCAGTGTACCATGTTTCTTTTGGTAAATTACAAATTAGGGTTACAATTTAAATTCATTTAATCAATTTAATCAAGAATCATATTTAATCAGTAGAATAGCTTCAACCTAGAAATTCTTGATTCTATATTCTAGTGACACCTGAAGATGTCCTTTAATTACAATAATGCTAGCCTGGAAATGTTCCAATTGTTCACATTAGACCATTTAACATTGTGACTAAAGACTAGGGGTGTAGGAGTTACCTAGCATACACAAACACTGAATTTAATCACCAGCACTGCAAAAACAAAGAAAATTACATTGGATCAGGCAAAACTGGAAACACTTTACTATGCCTTAATACTTAACAATATAAGGCAAGTCCCTAGCTAGTGCCACTCAGTGCCAGGACATGAAAGAGGCCTTGCTTCCCACCCCTTCTGTACATAAATGCTTTAGCAAATGAACATTTCCAAATAAACCAGCCCCTTCTTATAACATGAATTCACTTGGGATTCAAGATGGAATTCAGACACATGTGAGGATGTCTAGAAGACTGGTGGGTCAGAATGAGCCACTCTATTAAATGGAGGGAAAAGGAGGGGTCTGGAGGAGGGGCCAAGCACTGTTTTCCTCTCAAATAAAGCTTTGAAGGTAGACGGCTAAATTGTGCTTTATTTCAAGTAAGAATTACCATTATTTAGTGAGGCTTTTCTATCCTGGCCCCATGACTTCATCCACAGAGCAAAAGAAGGCAGAAAGTATTTAACACCATGAAGAAGATTTCATGAAATGTCTGTAACATACCAGGGGCCTACTTCAGTAACTTTATTTAAAATTTAAAAAAAATTTTTAAATAGAAAATTAGGGCTCCTCTACATATACATGCACACACACACACTCCTCACTAAAAACCCACACCATCCTCTCAAGAGCTCTGCACACAGACAGGTGCCAGAGTAAGAAAGTACAACATTTCACAATAGCAAGGAGCTGGAACCAACCCAAATGCCCCTCAACTGACGAGTGGATAGAGAAAATGTGGTACATCTACACAATGGAATTCTATGCAGCAGTAAAGAAAGATGACATCATGAGCTTTGCAGGAAAATGGCTGGAGCTAGAAGATATGCTGAGTGAAGTAACACAGTCCCAGAAAAACAAACGACAAATGGTATCCCTCATCTGTGGATGCTAGCACCAATTACCTAATTGTATGGCAAACTGAGCAACATCAATGTGATCTGAAAACAACTGTGCTCTTACATTGTGAATCCCTTAAAATATAATAAAAAAAAAAAAAAAGAAAGAAAGACATATGTCCCAGGCATGGTGGTACATGCCTTTAATTCAGCACTTGGGAGGTAGAGGCAGGCACAAGTTTGAGTCCAAGTTCAAGCCCCAGCCTGGTCTATACAGTATATCCCAGGCCAGCCTGGGCCTATGGAGAGGCCCTGTCTCAAAAAGACCAAAAAAATCCACATTTGCAGCAATAATCAGAACATGGTAACAAAATTAATTTTACAGTTAACTTAGTCAAAAGACAATTATCATTTCCTGCCAAAGGAAAGATATCTGCCTACATTCATAAATACTTCTAGCCATGCTCAGTCTCTTCTAGGGCATCTTCCCATTAATCTTGACGTTTCCTACCTCATTTCTTCTGTCCAAGACTTCTAGTCCCGTCTTCCTCACCCCACAGGCTTTGGGGATGGGGTAAGAAAAGTTCACCATTAGCTTTGTAAAATACCCTTTAATTTTGATGCAATTTCCTTTCTTCTAGAAAAAAAAAATCTACTTTCTAAAACCCATCTTGGCTACTTTCTTGCTTTCCATTTATTACTCTAGATTATAGAAAATGGGTGAAGAATGAATCTCTCAAAAACTAAAGCCATTTTTAGAATATAAAAGATATAACCAGATGGGGAGAAAAATAGGTTGCTTTTGTTTTAAAATATTTTTACATTATTTTCTGATTATTCCTGATATTTATTTTACTGTAACAAAATCCTAAATATCTGACAAAAATTATCTGAAATATTATACAGAGATCTCTAACCTTAAAGCCAGGTTCAATTATTTCAGTATATTTGATACAGCACTTTTTAAAAAAGCCATATAACTGGGATTTTTCTTCCCAACATGTAGCTTTATACAGTCAGCACTTTGCCCTTATTATATTAAAATTACCAGAATAAGATGAATGACCAAAAAATAAGCAAATGACAGCACCTCTGAGCAACAGCAGATGGCAAGGAATGAATGGTGTGTGTTCAGAGGTGCTGGGATTTCAGAGGGGAAAAGTAGCTAAAAGCAAAAATCTGGGGCAGGGTGACACACACCTGCACCCTACGCAGGAGGCAGGGGCATGGCCAAACCCAGGACATGGAGACGAGACCAGCCCAGGAAACAAGTTAAGACCATGTCTCAAAAGGAAAAGAAAAACAAATTAACTTTTTTTTTTTTGGTGGTTCTTAGCCTCAGCCTTAAAGGCTGCGCTATCCCTCCAGCCCCAAATTAAAATTTAAATGTGGAAAAATTAAACCTCACCACATAAGGCTGGGCTGTATGGAGCTCAATGGTAAACACTTAGCTAGCATGTGCAAGGCCTTAGGTTCTATTATTAGAGAAGGAAGGAGGGATAAGACATAGTACAGGCGCTCTCACTACTCAAAGTGAGGCAGAAAGATAGCCTCAGAAACATCTGGAATAAAACTGGGGGAGTACTTACAGAGGAGGCTGAAATAGAGAGTAAGCTCAAGATTTAAGCAATTTGCTGATGAATATCCTTATTAAGTTCCAAAATAAAATAAAGATGAGGATTTTTTTTTTCCCAGTGAGTATTTTGGCCATTTCTTCCCCAGGGAATGAATGTTAATGTCTAATGTGAAAGTTCTTAACACGCCGAGGATATTAACCAGACCGTTTTGTGGAACATTTCTAGATAAAGCCTCTCGGTTTTGCTCATCACTCATGACTCACCAGGACTCAGTCCCACTGCTCTGCTGAGTCTCCCACTGAATCCCCTCTCCCCCCCGTGCGCATATGCAAAGGATGTGATGACAGTTGGATCAAAGCCCAGGAAACTGAAGCGCCACTCCATGACGCTAGACCCTGAGGGAGAGCTAGATGGCTTCGTGGGCAGGGAGCCTATACAGTCACACAGGGCCTGTGCTCATGAGGTCTCATGCAGGACTTAATGTGTTCTACTGCTTTTGTTCCCTTATTTGCTTCTTTTTTTTTTGGGGGGGGGTGCTGAAACAGGATTTCATGTAGCACAGTCTGGCCTCAAACTCACTATATAGCTGAGGCTAGCCTTGAACTCCTAATCTTCCTGCCTCCAACTCCTAAATGCAAGAGGTACCATACCAGGATTACTGCTCTACAGTCTTTAAAGTCTTTAAATTGGGGCTCTATCTTTTCATTTTTTTTATCAGTCCCACGAATAATATATCCAGGCTTTTCTGAGGGTTCTCATCCAAGTCAGTCCTGAATTTTACAGAAAAAGTCTAAACAGAGAAGGCAAATTCTACAAATTATATACCCAATTATTAGATTAGGGGGTGAGAATCAGGATTATGATCTAGTATTCTAAACTAGGACTCTTTTTATAAACTAAGTTCTGCAGCCTGCAAAGTACTACAAGACATATTCCCCACTCTTGGCCGTGACTTCCCACCTGCCCAGAGACGTCTGAACCCTGGACAGGAATTTCAGGCTGATGGCTATTGGCCTATCTTCAGACTATGTCCACTTACAACACCAGCTATCCAGACTGGTAGTCCTCACTGGGACCTCTTTCCAACCCGAATGAAATGCAGGCCTGCTTTGGCCTGCATGCATACAAAAAAAAAAAAAAAAAAAAGACAGCCAGGAATTCTGTAATGATGGTAATGGAGAATTCCATTTATTGCTTGCTACAGCCTGCTTTTATAAACCAAATGACGTCAGTTCCCAGAGCCAATCACAGGCTCCCAACTCCCCCCACTGCACACGGTTGCCCCACCCAGCATCACATACCTAGGCCATGTTGTTTGCTCCTCCTCGGGGCGGGGTCAGAGAAATCCCCTGACTCTCAGCCATGCAGTGCCCTGAGGGGTGCTAGCTGAGAACTAGCCCCCAATTCAAACTGGATCTTCCCACAGCTGGAGAGGTCATAGATCTTAGAGAAAAGCCTAAGGCTGTCACATCCCTAGACAAACATAATTTCTTACTATGTGCTAAATCCTTATCATTTACAGACAAGTATACCAGTTACCAATTATTCAAGAAGCTTCTTTTGCAAAAGATAGAGACTATTACAGAGTTCCACAACTGCTGACACACAGAGAATAACTGTCTGTGAAATGTCCATCCCTAAATGACACATCTACAGTGGAACCTCCACACCTAAGGCTCACAGAACACGGTACAATAAGGGGTAGACAGAATATTAAGAAAGAAGGCCATAACTGGCCAGGGTGTAGACAATAAGAGACTAAGAGACTGCAGAATGCATGTCCCCAGATAAAACTGCTATATAAAATCTCACCCACCCATGTGTCAGGGACCATTGCAGAAGAAGAGGCAGAAAGACTGTAACAGTCAAAGGTGGTACATGACCAGAAGGAAACAGTCTTAAAGATTCCTGGGAACTTGCTCTTATGCACTTACAGCAATAGGGTCAGCATGCACATGACCCATGCAAACTCAATCAGATAAAACCTGGCATAGAACTGGGGAATGGGCAGGAGGCCTCGACCTCAGCAGAGAACTACTGGCAGCTGGTCACTGCTAGGTGAGGGAGAGTTGATCTTCTTTAAGGGAGTGATGCTGGTTGAACAGGCTCCAGTAAGATGAACTCACACTGAGGGGCATCTCAGTACACAAACTTGACTCCATAGGCCTTACCATGTAAGACAGGAAGCATGAAATTCTGTGGGTGGGCTATGGGAGATGTAGACAGGAAAAGGGGTCTAAATATGACTAAGATGTGTGGTATGAAATCCACAAAAGTTCAATAAAAAAAATTAATTGAAAAAAATCCAACGGGGCTGGGGAGGCGGCTCAGCAAAGGCCCAGCACCCGAATTAAGGTGCAGCTGCACATTTGCAAGCCAGCAGGGGCAGGGTACATAGGACGGAAAGGGGGAAGGTGGGTCTCTGGAACTCATTGGCCAACCACCCAACCAGTGAGCTCCAGGTTCAAGCAGAGACCCTATCTCAAAAAAGAAGGCAGAGAAATCAAGAAAGATACATTGTCAACCTCTGGCCTGTAATGCAGCCCCACACACAAACACATGTGTATACCACAGGAGGGGAAAGATCTACCACCCACACAAACACATGTGTATACCACAGGAGGGGGAAAGATCTACCACCCACCCAAACACATGTGTATACCACAGGAGGAGGAAAGATCTACTACCCACACAAACACGTGTATACCACAGGAGGAGGAAAGATCTACTACCCACACAAACACACGTGTATACCACAGGAGGGGAAAGATCTACCACCCACACAAACACATGTATATACCACAGGAGGGGAAAGATCTACCACCCACCCAAACACATGAGTATACCACAGGAGGGGGAAAGATCTGCCACCCACCCAAACACATGTGTATACCACAGGAGGGGGAAAGATCTGCCACCCACCCAAACACATGTGTATACCACAGGAGGGGGAAAGATCTGCCACCCACCCAAACACATGTGTATACCACAGGAGGGGAAAGATTTACCACCCACACAAACACATGTGTATACCACAGGAGGGGAAAGATCTACCACCCACCCAAACACATGTGTATACCACAGGAGGAGGAAAGATCTACTACCTGCACAAACACATGTGTATACCACAGGAGGGGGGAAGATCTACTACCTACACAAACACATGTGTATACCACAGGAGGAGGAAAGATCTACCACCCACACAAACACATGTGTATACCACAGGAGGAGGAAAGATCTACTACCCGCACAAACACATGTGTATACCACAGGAGGGGGGAAGATCTACCACCCACACAAACACATGTATATACCACAGGAGGGGAAAGATCTACCACCCACACAAACACATGTGTATACCACAGGAGGAGGAAAGATCTACTACTCGCACAAACACATGTGTATACCACAGGAGGAGGAAAGATCTACCACCCGCACAAACACGTGTATACCACAGGAGGGGAAAGATCTACCACCCACACAAACACATGTATATACCACAGGAGGGGAAAGATCTACTATCCACACAAACACATGTGTATACCACAGTAGAGGAAAGATCTACTACCCACACACATACACATGTATATACCACAAGAGGGGTAAGCGCTCTGGTGTAACAGTCTAAACATTATGGGACTAACCACCGCTTTCTAATTAGATTTAATTCGCTTCATAGGCTAGCACCCATCCCTGACATTGATATCAGGCCTAGGAACCTGGTGCTAGGCAAGTCACAGGCCATAGGGGAGAGCCTAACACTCCATAGGCTAAAGAGATTTAGTATTAAGTTGACTCCTAATGATTTACTAATTATACCCATAGATTAATGTATATCTCAGCTCTCAGCAGAGAAGCTTCTTTATACACTAGATGGTGATTAACACAGAGCACCATAACTGGCCAACATGCAGAGAACAAGAGGCTGCAGAGCACTTAGCCCTGAATAAAACGCCTAAATCAAACTTCTGCTCCCAAGGCCCAGGGATCATTGCAGAACAGGGACAGAAAGACTGTGAGAGCCAGAGGTAGTGGATGACCACAGGAAACAGGTTTTCAGACAGCTGGGCAGTTACTCACATGGACTCTGTGACAGCATGCACAAGTACCACGTAAGTTCAAGCCACACAAAATCCCAGCACAGACACGGGAGGTAGGTAAGAAACCCAACACTACCTGAGGTGACACTGGGAACTGATGGCTGCTGGGAGCAGGGCAAGTCAATCTTGTATAAAGGTGACAGTCTCGGTAGGTTGACCAGGCTCCAGTTAATAAACCCACACCAAAGGGGACACAAATTTGACTTCATAAGCCTTCATTCATACATACATACATACATACATATAAAATATATATGTATTTGTACATATATATGTATATGAAGTGTATACTCATATATATGTTTATGATGAGTACACACTTCATTCGTGTACATATATATGTGCATATATATGTGTGCGTGTGTACATGAAATCTGGTAAGAGGTAGTAAGGGGGGGTGCAGATCCTGGAGGGGATTCTAAATATGATCAAAATATATTGTATGAAGTTTGCAAAACTTGAATTAAGAAGCTGATGAGAAAATAAATCTCTAAATCTCATTATCTAAGATCAACTTGAAAGCATACATTTCACAAAGGAACGCAAAGACGCAAACAGCAACTATGAACACCAACACATTACAGAACACGTCTAGAATGGACGGAAGAAAGTTCACTATGCCTGTCTGAGAATGGAAACAGTCAACAGTGAATAAGGTGGCATGCTTCGTTGACATTTTCTTCCAAAAATGACTCAGAGTTACCATAACAAAGTTTAGCCTAAGAACTGTCTCCAAAAGTGCAGGAAGGGCCACCAAGAGGTAGAATTTCTTAAGCCTCCCTCCATTACGGAAAGAGTATTTGTTACACCAGAAGCTGACCACTAGGTGGCAACACATTCCCACTTTCCCAGTACCAACAGATCAACCTTGTCAAAGCTTTGCAGACAGCAGCAAATAGATTTTTTTTATACCAGAAAGCTTTTGTTTCCTTACATTCTGAATGTTGATCTGTAGTTCCATTTTGTAGTGATTGAAGTCTTTGGAAAGTTCATGACCCTGATGATAGAAAGTAAACATTCCCTGAAAAAACGACAGCATCTAAAACAAAGAAGAAAGGGGACATTAGCACATACACATGCTTATTTTTAAAAAAGAAGAATCAGCCGGGCGTGGTGGCACACGCCTTTAATCCTAGCACTTGGGAGGCAGAGGCAGGCGGATCTTTGTGAGTTCAAAGCCAGCCTGGTCTTCAGAGTAAGTTCCAGGACAGCTGGGGCTACAGGGAGACCCTGTCTCGAAAAGACCAAAAGAAAGGAAAAAAAAAAGAATCATATTAAAAACCAATCATCTCATCTGCCACTCCACTGAAATAAAGTAATTTGAAAACAGGCACCTGAACCTGAGTAAGGCCAAGTTCAGATTACCTATTAGCTGGTCCTTATTGGAAATGAAGAATGCTATTGATTGTAACCATCAGCACTATTAAACAGTATTTATACACTGTTCTACAAGAAAACAGAATTCCAGGTCATCTATGTGTCCTCATTAGTCAAGGAAATCCCGATATTCACCTGTGATTAAAACCTCCACACAGTACGTAAATTTAGTCTATAGGAAAATCAAATGAATGAAAGCCTGGGTCTCTAGCAGCACCCAGGCACTGTTGAAAAGGTTCAGCCACGTCCCCAGGAATGAAGTGGATAATGACTGAGCCATTTTAGTTTTCTACCAACTCTCAACCCACCCCTGTTTAATCAGAGAGCAGCTGGCTCTGCCCACAGGTGAGTGTTATCTCAAAAGTGGGTAGGGGTGACCTGGGGAGCGAATAAGAAAAATTAAGAAAACTCTGAGGTTTTCTTCAGAATGCCACACGGCCTAAGGAATTGGGACTCGGACGTAAAATGGCTAGCCAGGGACAATTCGCACCCAATCAATGCTTAAGTATCCTTGCGCAGATCACTGAAACTTTCCCTTCTTCTTCAATTCCTTACTTGCTATGGAAGTGATATGAATATATCTCCTCACTGAGTCACCATGTGGAATAAAATTGAACACAGCGCAGTACTTAGAAAATGACTCGAACCATGACTGAGCACTGCAAGAGCCCAACGTCCACCATTATTACTTCAACATGGAAGAAAAGCTGTAAGGTTTACTGTCCTCTGATTATTTAATCCAGGTTAATTTCATTACTCCCAACTGTCTAGTTCTTAATAATTACTTGGGGGGCTGGAGAGATGGCCTAGTGGTTAAGAGCGCCAACTGCTCTAGCAGAGGACCCAGGTTTGATTCCCAGCACCCACATGAGGCTGAGAAACGTCTTTAAGCCAGGCGTGGTGGCTCACGCCTTTAATCCTAGCACTCGGGAGGCAGAGGCAGGCGGATCTCTGTGAGTTCAAGGCCAGAATGGTCTACAGAGTGAGTTCCAGGCCAGCTGGGGCTACAGGGAGACCCTGTCTCAAAAAATTAAATAATAATAATAATGATAATAATAATTACTGGTTACTCTTTTGTTTCTTCCAAACCATGCACATAATGGAAAAACAATAGTATTTGAATTACAGCTCACTAAAGCTTTGTGAGAAAAAAGTACAGTCTATAATAAAATTAATCAACTCATGAATTCCAGTATTTCACAACTCTTTGCTAAAATCCATTATATGAAATATTCTCCAAAGTATGACTTAGAAGGTATGTATTCATACCCTATTTGGGCATAACTAAACTTGCTAGAGGACATCTATATAATCACAAACTGGTGTTTCTAGGACTAGAGAAATGACCAAATGGTTAAGAATACATCAAGCTCATCAGGAGGATCTCAGTTTGATTCCCAGCACCCATGCCCCTCACATAACTCTAACTATAGGAGGATCCCATACTCTGGCCTCTATGGGCATCTGCACACAGAAACACTTATCTATTCATAATTAAAAATAAAAACAAACCTAAACAAGTTCAAAAACTGGTGCTTCTAATACAAAGAAATGCCAACTGCCCATAAAACTACTTCAAATCTTCCACATACAGCTTACGTTGCTGTAAGCATTACTGAGTTGTCTTACAATAATGATAATTTTTTAAGTTCGAATAAGTAAACTTACTTTTGAAAAAATCTGAACAAATTATCCCATAATGATTGCCACTGCTACCCACATTCCCTTGCAGAGGCAGAAGATGGCACCGATGGAGCTATGTCCATCCCATGCTCCTCTGCAGCTAAGGCTAACCGCACATTTAGATGGTTTTCCTTGACTTTCTGTGTCCTCCTTTTACAATGTAAGGTGACTTGCTTTGTGTTTAGAATACATCCCCCCCCCAAAAAAAAATGGCTCAATACTCACAGGTTCCACAAACTCAAACTTCTTTCTTTCTTGGATTTCCTGAAGCTTACATACATATTCAAGAGACAGTTCATAGAAGTGCTGCCGATTCTGCTCCACTTGGAGATCTGCCTATGTTAAAATGACAGAGGTCAGTTAAACTAAAAGAGCAGGAAATATCGATCTCTATACCCAAGGTCAGCAAACGCAAGTCTGTGGTACACTGATTTGTAAATAAATTTATGCTGGAACACTTACGACAGTTCACCCATGTATCATTATTTCTATTCTCCAGCCACAAAAGGAGGGAGGCGCTGCCAACAGGAGCATCCTGCTGTCTCTAAAACAGCTCCTCTCAGACTCTGCAGAAAGAGCTTGCTGGCTCTAAGGACTGAGGACCAACAACTGTGCTTTCTCATGTCACAAATCAAAACTTCCACCAACAATATTCCCATGAAAAAGTCCTCTAAGAACGAAGACAGCCTGCAAGGAAGGGCTGGGCAGCTCCAGTCTCCCCAGCGCTGGGTGACGGAGAGCAGCAGGTGACCAGGCAATGGCCAGGCACTGACTCAGAAACCTGGTCTCAGAGGCTGGCTGAGGCTGCAGGCCCATCCGGAGGTGGGCGTGTTCATAAGCCGTCATGATGCCAAATCCCCAGATCCAGGGGGGCACCAGCTGACCAGGAGACCATTCAAACACGGGTACTCATCCTGCTTCACTGGAAAGGACAGAGAGGAAAACAATACCAAGGAGGACGGTGAGGAGAGAGGCTCCGGAAGCCCACTTGGAAGCCCAGAGCAGCACTTTTCCCAATCTGCTTAATTTTATTTTTTTAAGTATCCATCTAAGCATTTCTCCAAAAACAGACACACAGGTAGACAAGCACGTGTAAAGAGAATCAGCCAATAGAGAAGTTTGATGAGATACTACCTCACACCCATCAGCACGGCTACCACAGAGCCAGTGTGGAAAAGTGTCAGTGAGGTGATACGGCCGCAGCAAAACTGAAATTCTCGTGCACTAATTGTGGGAATAAATAATATGGTGAAGCCACTGCAGAAAATAGCATGGCAATTACCCCAAATTAAAAATAGGGTTATCATATGATGCAACAAAGCCACTTTGTGGCATGTACACAAGAGAAGGGAAAACAAGGGCTGAAAAAGATGCGGCACGCCAATGATTTTAGCAGCGTCATTCACAACAGCCAAAAGGTAAAGGAAATTTGAAGTGTCCATGGATAGATGGACAAATGTGTTTTATAAAGACAACAGAATATTAATTGTCCTTTGAATGGGACAAGGCTGGAGAGATGGCTCAGGGAGTAACTGTGGGGGCTGAACAAACACGAGGACCCGAGTTCAGATCCACAAGCTTGGAAGGTGGAGACAGGACTGTGGCTGCATGCTGGCCACTAGCCTAGCTCTGGGTTCAGTGAGCCTACCTCAAGGGGACACAGCAGAGTGACAGAAGGACACCTGATGTCCTCCTCTTCCTCCTCTCCTGGCCTCCATACATGCATACAGGGTCCGGGGAGGGGAGGGGACAGGAGAGGAGGGGTGGGGATAGGAGAGGACCGGAGGGAAGGGGAGGGGAGGGGAGGGTTATCACAGTATCAGAAATTAGAATGATGTTGGCAGAGCTGCAGCTGTGGGCAGCGGAGAATATTTAATGACTTGGGAAGAATGAAAGAAGCTCTGGAGATGGTCAAGACAGCTACACAACCATGTAAAGATATTTAATTCCAATGAACTTGTATAGTTCAAATAGTTAAATTTGGGAGCTGGAGAGATAGCCTAGCGGTTAAGAGCACCGACTGCTCTTGCAGAGGACCCGGGTTCAATCCCCAGCACCCACATGGCGGCTGAGAACCGTCTTTAACTCCAGTTCCAGGGGAATTCGACACCCTCTTCTGACCTCCATGGCATTGCACAACATGGGTGCACAAACCTACATGCAGACAGTACATTCATACTAGATAGATGATAGATGATAGATAGATAGATAGATAGATAGATAGATAGATAGATAGATAGATAGATAGAATAGTTAAATTTGATTATAGATATTGTACAACAAGTTCCAGGAATGTATGAAAGTCTAATATTTGTCATATATTTAATTAAAGCTTATCATCAAATACTTTAAGTAAAATAATGTTTAACTATTATAATAAAGTTACTAACTGGAGTAAAAATTATAACACTTTGTGTGTCCAATAACCAGTTTATAATTATTCACCTATCAGCAGTATAACTGGCAGCTAAAACCCTGTAATTATGTTAAGTAGTTAATAGACTAAAGGGCTGAAAAGAGTGGTTTCTTCACATTATTATCATGAGAAAAGGCTTTTCAAGAAAATCACTGAGGGTCAAACTGACTCTCCTGGTGATTCTGGCTACAGCTCTACCCCTCACACTGCCGGACTTCTATTACACCTCCTTAATGTTCTGAACACCCAGAATTGCTACACCAAAAACTGCATGATTAAATCACCAGATTCCCCAGGTTCCAGACACCTGCTGACTTACAGTAATACCACAGTATCTGAGTTTTAGTTAAGAGGGCAGAACGACTTATTTCACCATCACTCAGTCTAAAGGCACCCACTGTACTTTTCTTTCATGCTATGAACTGGATGTGGTTCACATGTCCAGCATGCACACACCTCCCAAAATTGCATGTGCTAGAAAGTGTGTTACTCTTAATGTGTCAGTTTTAAGGTTGTGGAATCTTTCATGAGATGAGGCCTGGGAAGAGGCTAGCTAGCAAGTCACAAAGGAGCACTTTGGGAAAGGCTCAGTGTAGTCTCATGGAACTAAATGAACTCCCAAGAGACTAGGTTATGGTAAGGAGCCTGGCACCTCCCTTGAGCCTCTGTTACACACACACACACACACACACACACACACACACACACACACACACAGAGTCATGTGAGGCACACAACCAGGATGCCCTCATCAAAGCCAACCAGAGGCCAGTGTCATGCTTGTAGACCTCCAGAGCTAAATAAACCTGGTTTACCCACGAGCTATGTAACCATCCTATATATTTCGCTGAGGGTCTTTGTATTTGTTCTTTATCTGTCTAGATTGCTATTTTATTTTAATCATTTGGGAGGCTAGTACGAAACATAATGGAGTACACTAAGTTGTAAGGGTTTTTTTGGGGTTTTTTTTTAATATTTTATTTATTTATTTATTTATTTATTTATTTGAGACAGGGTCTCCCTATAGCCCCAGCTGGCCTTGAACTCACAGAGATCCACCTGCCTCTGCCTCCCGAGTGCTAGAATTAAAGGCCTGTGCCATCACGCCCAGCTTAAAGACGGTTCTTAGCCGTCATGTGGGTGCTAGGAATTGAACCTGGGTCCTTTGCAAGAACAGCTGGTGCTCTTAACCACTGAGCCATTTCTCCAGCCCTGTTGTAAATTTTTTTTCCACTATAAGTTTTTAATAAACAACTGCATATTATAATCCAATTATTGCTATAAATACATACTAGATAGTTCAGTTTCACACAAAATTACTCAAAGGCTCTACCTCTCTGGTGAAACATACTGAAATACTATCATTTGGCTATTCAGGAAAAAAATAAACTTTAAAACCAAGAGAAGGGGCTGGAGAGATGGCTCAGTAGCTGAGAACACTGGCTGCTCTTGCAGGGAACCCAGGTTTGAGTCCCAGGACCTACATAGAAGCTAACAACCATCTGTAACTCCAGTTCCAGGGGATCCAATGCCCTCTTCTGACCTCTGCAGGCAATGCATGACATGGGTACACTTTGAATGCATGCATGCATGCAATATACTCATACACATAAAAATAATATTTTTAAAGTAAATTAATTTTAAAAAATTAAAATCAAGAGAAATAGGACCTTTTTTGGGGGGGAGGGTCTTTTTGAGACAGGGCCTCCCTGTAGCCACAGCTATCATAGAATTCACTATGTAGACCAGGCTGGCCTTGAACTCTTGGAGATCTGCCTGCTGGGATTAAAGGCATGTGCCACCAGGCCCAGCTAGAAAGCTAGGAGTCTGAAGTAGGAGTCTGAACATAGTAAACAGAACAAGACAGGAAAATACATTTCATGTAAATCTTCAGATTCCTGTCATGGAGTTTAATTATCTTTCTAATGATAAGTGCCAAATCCCAAGTTCCCTGTACACACATTTTCATGTCTGCAGTTTATACTCTGCATGAAGAACCCACTATGATGGGTTCTAGACAGTGTGGATAGGGAACTGAATTAAAGCAAGGCTGTTGCCTTCAAGAGGCTTATGTTCCAATGAAAGGAGTCATATAATATATGGTAAGAGTAAGGTCGGGCGTAGTGGCACACACCTTTAATCCCAGCACTCGGGAGGCAGAGGCAGGCAGATCTCTGTGAGTTCAAGGCCAACCTGGGCTACAGAGTGAGTTCCAGGACAGCTAGAGCTACAGGGAGACCCTGTCTCAAAAAGACAAAAAAAAACAAAAAAACAAAAAACAAAAACAAAAACAAAAACAAAGAATAGAGTTGCCACTGTCCTACTGGACAGCCTCAGACCATGTGTCTCACCAGGCACACAAGTCCAGCATATGTACTACCTTCCTGCAAGCCCCCAAGTATCCATGAACAGGGCTCTTGCTTTACTGATCCCTACCTTTTGCCTCTGCATCATGTGGAGGAGGTCTCCAAAAGGTGACTCCTCAGGGCTATCAAAGGCCAGTAAGGCCAGTGTGCGTTCCATCTCTGTGAGGCATTCTCTGCTCTCCTCACCCTGTTCTGCCAACTGCGTCTGGGCAAACTCCAATGCTGCCTCGGTCTCACGTTGGCGGATCAGCTCAATCAAGTGCTGTTGCTGGTCAATAACAAAGACAGACAAATTTAGCCAGTACACACCCAGGTGAGTAACTCATAGCATAGTCAATAGCAAAAACAGCCAAACTTTGCCAGCATACAGCCAGGTAAAAAACACCCAGCACAAGTAGACAGCCACCCTTTCTAAGACACACCTAATGAACAACATTAAACACTTTGTTCTAGTCAAAAGTACATCCCCTGGGGCAGAAGGCGTAGC
>VZQC01010528.1:2315215-2475703 GCA_009823505.1 Rhizomys pruinosus
AAAGAGAGAAAGAGAGGAAGAGAGAAAGAAAAAGAAAGAGAAAGAGAAAGAAAGAGAGAGAAAAAGAGAGAAAGAGAGAAAGAGAGAGAAAGAAGAGGAGGAAGGAAGGAAGGAAGGAAGGAAGGAAGGAAGGAAGGAAGGAAGGAAGGAAGGAAGGAAGGAAGGAAGGAAGGAAGGAAGGAAGGAAGGAGGAGGAAGAGGAGGAGGAGGAAGAGGAGGAGGAAGAAGAAAGAAGGGGGAGGAGGAGGAGGAGGAGGAGGAGGAGGAGAAAACACATCTAGGGGACATATGCAGCCTGATTTCAATCCACACCCCCAAATCAACAAAATAAAACAAAACAATGTATGAGGCAGAGGAAAACAAATGCAAAGATTCTCATCAAGAAATCTGCATTCTCTGAGTGGAGTGGGTGCATTTAACACAGGGTCCTAGAGTCCCTATGGCTTCTGAAGGTACCATTAGAAGGGCTTTCAGAGTAAGGGGGACATGAGAAGTGGCCACCTTCTAAGCATATTCTGGAACCAAAAAATGACATATGCTGATGGACTGAAGGTGTCACGAGGAAGCAAGGCCAAGGCTGATACCCACGGATGTACCTAGGACGCTTAGAGCAAGACGGCTGATTAGAAAGCGAGTGGAGATGGAAATTCACTTGGGGCACAAAATTCTCTTCCGAATAAATGAAAGTAGACATAAAAGAGAAAATGATGCCTTGAACAGCAGGCCAAAAAAACCAGCAGCTGTCACTGAAAAACTGACAGAAGGTGGGAGGTGAGGGACCAGATGTAGTAACCACTGCATTGTTTTCTACATGATACGGAACATGACACAAAATACGAAGAGAACACAGCCCTGCCACAAGTATTGTAGTGAAGATTAAGCGGTATAAAAGCTCTTTTCCCTTTATAAACTATTGAGCACCATCCAAATGTCAAAGGTATTAGTGACATAAGAAAGTGTCTCCTATAGACAAAGTCAAACCAAACAAACATGCACATATATACACAGCCTGCAACCAAAGCAGTTAACGTTGAGGTTTTATTACTTATTTTTATTTTTTTTTTACTTTATGTTTATGAAGGTATTGCCTGTAAGTGTGTCATGCAGTGCCCATGGAGGACAGATGTCAGAACCCGCAGAACTGGAGGACAGATGGTAGTTACCTGCCATGTGGGTGCTAGGATTCAAACTCAGGTGTTCTACAAGAACAGCCAGTGCTACTAACCACTGAGCCATCTCTCCAGCCCTTAACCTTCGTTTATACTAGTGCCATTTGGGTGATACTTGAACAAGTAACTATACTATGCCCAAATCTGTATGTGTTCAAAAACAAACAAGGAGTGGAGACACTCTTGCTGATAGACAAGATCGTAAACTATACACCACATTTCTGGTAATAAAAGCCTATGTTCTGGGGCTGGAGAGATGGCTCAGAAGTTAACAGTTACTCAGGGCTCCAGTAGCTGGTGCAAGTGGGAAGCATATATGGTCATATTTCATTTTATTTATTTATGAAAGTCTCAAAAATAAACAAAAAAAAACTGTTTTAAAAAAGAGCAGGTATTGCTCTTTGGAGGACCCAAGTTCAGTTCCCAGCATTCACATACAGCATCTCACCCTCTAACTCCAGTTCCAAGGAATCTGACACCCTCTACTGGCCTCTATGGGCAACTGCACTCATGTGCACATGCCCTCACACTGTGACACAAAGGTATATACGTATTTTTAATTGTTTAAAAGCTTATGCTATAAGTGAAATAAGCCTTTGAAAGAAAAAAATGTTGAAATTTAGAAAGAAATGAAGAGAATGAATAATAATATACAAATTTCTTTCTGCTTATATCTGGCTCTTCAAAAAAACACAATCTATTGATACATATAGAGCAAATGCATTCTTTCCAATCAAGTGGAACCTCCCACTCAGCATTAAATAGAATTAATGCTGCTTTGACATAAAAGTAAAAATGTACATGAGCTTATTCAGTTCAAGTCTTTTATTTTCAAGAAATACTGACAGCCAATTAACAGATATATTTTTTGCAAATAATATTCATGTTCATCATAACACTGGTTAAAATTATTGCTCCTGTAGAAAATATTACAACACAAAATTGTACAACTATGAATCCTATTTATTTGATCACTATAAAATATATTTCTGTCTTGCTTCACAGAACTCTCTTTTCAATTCCCTATATTTTTTTCCCAACTCTAAGAAATCTCAGATAAAGAGTTTCCACAAGTACATTTTTAAAAAGAAAAAAAATAGTGTACTGTTTATTTTTAAATCTTGTAAGCAATTTAACAAAAAATTCAAAAGAATACCTCTTGCAAATGTGAGTCTTTCTTTTTGGCTGACAGATTCAAATGTTTGTCAATTAAACTGTAATTCTTTTCCGTCTCTTTGTCAAACTTCTTTTTCTCTTCCTACAAATAAAAACAGACAATGATTATATACACACAACAAATATGGCATGCGTAGTTAATCTGGCAGCCTAAAAATATGAAAATCACCTAAAAGCAAAACAAAGAACCATTAAATGTGATGGTGCCACTTTAAAAACATCTCCCTAGCTTCCAAGACACTGCTTGTTATACACAGGTGGCACTGGGATCATAAAGATAACTTCTCTTGCTTTCCTTTAATGAGCTTTTTCCAACTTTTTGTACTTCTCGGTGATTAAGAATTAATACTATGCCACTATCTCTCACAAAAAAGAAAGCACACATTATAAGAGACTCAGCTTAAAAAGTAAAAAAAAAAAAAAAATGAACTGGAGAGATGGCTCAGTGGTCAAGAGCACTGACTACTGTTGCAGAGGACCCAGGTTCAGTTCCCAGCACCTACACAGCTGGATCCAGCCATCCTTAACTCCAGTTTCAAGAGATCTGCTGCCCTGTTCTGGCCTTTATGGGCACCAGGAACACACATGATACACTTACATACATGCAGGTAAGACACACATATAAAATAAAAAATAGGTAAAAAGTAAAAAATCTAATATCAATATAGCAATAAAAGATCCCAAAATGGTACCAAGCTTCCTGAACATTATCAATGATTCCCATACCACAACTTAGAATACACATCAATAAGCCAACTGACCCTAAAACAGTAAGTGCATACTAGTACTAAGAGATGTGGTTAGCACCAGCAACACTTCTTGGGTATTGCCTAGAACTAGGATTTGCTCTGCTGTTGCTATAAAAGCCCTTTGAGAAAACACATGACCCAATTATTGAGTGCAGAGAAGACAGAAAAGCCACAGGAGACTCAATTTTTTTTTAATTTTATTTTTTTATGTGTATGAATGTACTGTCTGCATGTAGTTTGTGCACCCATATCATGCAAAGCCTCGGAGGTCAGAGAGGGTGTCAGATTTCCCTGAACTGGAGTTATAGATGGTTCTCAGCTGCCATGTGGGTGCTGGGGATCGAACCCGGGTCCTCTGCAAGGGCAGTCGGTGCTCTTAATCTTTAGGCCATCTCTCCAGCCCATCAATATGTTTTTAACAGTTTTGAGCCTAGATGAGAACAAACTATGTGCTCATGACGTCAGGTATGTGTCTCCCACCTCTGCGACAGGCACATTCCCTTCCTTATTTTCTACTTTTTCTAAACCAAAGATAGTGAGACCATCCTAGTCTTTCCCAGCCCCAATTTTCTCTTTTAGAGAGAAATGAAACCAAGAATGTGAATCCTGGTTCCGGACATTCATCTTAGAATCCATCATGAGGGGTGTTGGCTGTCTTTACAGGCTAGAACTCACTAGGAACTCAGAAAACACATTTGCTCACTTCATCAGACAAAGCACTGCACATTCAGCAATAGTGGGGTATGTAAATCAACATGTGGGTAAAGTTGGGAATGAAAGAAAACAGCGACACAAAGACTTTCTAAACAAAGAATTTTATCCAGAAGCCAATATGACACCCACCTACTACAACAGAAACACATTTGCTGGTGCCTGCTACAGCACTAGACAAATGCTGCTATGTCTTGTTTTGAAATCTCAAGACAGATAATTATTTCTTCACACATTTATTTTTAGTGTCAGAATAGAGTGTTTGTTTCTTTGAGTGCCTATGATTTTTTGTGCTGAAAGTATATAAATTTGAAGATACCCTAGCCAGTAGCAATCAATAAAGAATGAAGCATTTTCGAAAGGAGTGGGGAGGTGCTGGAGAGATGGCTCAGCTGTTGAGAGCACTGACACCCGGATTCAATTCCCAACATGCACATGGCAGCTAACAACTGTCTATAACTCTAGTTCCAGGGAATTCAATGCCCTCTTCTGGCCTCTACAAGCACTGGACATCACAGGTACATTTACATGTATGCAGGCAATACACTCATACACATAAAATAAATATATAATGGGGTTTGGTTTGGTTTTATTGTCTTTTTGAGACGGGGTCTCCCTATAGCCCCAGCTGACCTGGAACTTACTATGTAGACCAGATGGCCTTGAAAACGCAGATAAAAAAAAAATTAAATGAAACATTTTCTTTCTAGCACTATGTCTATTATTTTACTATATATATATATTATATTATATTATATATATAATAGGAAATAGATATAACAGAAACTGACCAGCCAAATCCTAGAAGTTTAAATTAGCTACACTATAAGGTGTTAAGTGTTTCTTATAAAGCAAACATTATAAACTCTGGGAAGTTTGAGTCAGTCAGGAGGACAGTAAGTGTAGCTGGCTGGGAAGGAAGGAAGTTCAAGACAGTGGAGCAACGGCAAGCCAGATAGGACAATAGCTCTACAGAGTAAGTAACAATGACAGACACGGGATTTCTCTATGTAGGGATATAAGCCAATTACACGGTCACCTCTCACTTTCATCAAACAGCTGGAAAAAAAAAAAAAAAACGATTGACTTCTAAATGGTGGCCATCTGTTTTTATGAAACTTTAAGAAAATTACTAAGTTTTACAGATTAACTATCACTCACAAAAAATTACTTATAATCTGGGAGCCGGGCATGGTGGCACACGCCTTTAATCCTAGCACTTGGGAGGCAGAGGCAGGTGGATCTTTTTGAGTTCAAGGCCAGCCTGGTCTACAGAGTGAGTTCCAGGACAGCTGGGGCTACAGGGAGACCCTGTCTCGAAAAGACAAAAATAAATACATAAATAAATAAATAAATAAATAAATAAATAAATAAATAGAAATTACTTATAATCTGTTATAAAATTATTCAGCACAAAAGAAGAGATATTACTTTAAATAGCATGACTGGCAAAGTAAGACACACACAACACACATATATAAACTCATGAATTTAAGAACTCTAATTCAAATGAACATATCCCTGGAATACCATTAAGATGTAAAATGTATACAAAGTACCCCAACAAAAGTACTGGGTTTTTAAAGCATTATTCAACCAGTGTTGTTGTTCTAACTGGGAAACCAAAAGAGAACCCCACCCAGTGTTAAAATTAATTCCAGATGGATTGAAAGAGTCACAAGTAAAAAATGAAGCCAAAAGAAGATTTTCATGATCTCTCAGAATAAAACGAATGGTAGATGACCTAAGATCATTTAGATTTCAAAAAGTCACAATAATCTGGCTAAAAGGATAAACAATAAATTGAGAGGTAACCGTAACCAATGTGTGGGGGAAAAAGTCAACATTCCAAATTCATAGGGAATTTATAACTTTTTGCAAAAGCCCTATTTGCCAAAGTACTATTTCCATGAAAAAAATAAAGAACTCATAACAATTTGAATGTATAAACTGCCTATTTTCCTACAGGGCAACAGACTTTTCTTGGTTTGTTTTAGAAAAGGGAAAAGTTTGCTGCTATTGTTTTTATTTTGTTTTTATAAGTGTTTTGCTTGTATTTAAGTACACTATGTGCATGCCAACCAGCAGAGGTCAAAAGAGGCCATCCGATCCATCAGATCCCCTGAAATGGAATTATAGACAGTTGTTAGCCACCATGTGGATGTTGGGAACCGAACCCAGTTCCTCTGGAAGAGCTGCCAGTGCTCCTAACTTCTAAGCCATCTTTCCAGTCCCCAGGAAAGCTTTTTTAAAGTTGATTCTAAGATGACGTTTAAAAAAGGCCAGAAGGCCAGCCTGGTCTACAGAGTGAGTTCCAGGACATCTGGGGCTACAGGGAGACCCTGTCTCAAAAAGACAAAAAAAAAAAAAAAGTTATCTACATTGTACAACTTTTCTTGGAAAACAAGAAGGCTTATCTTCCAGCTATAAACATTAAATAATGCTCAAGGTTTGAATGGTCTAGAGAATTTAAACACTTACTTAGGAGATTTCAATTCTTTCCTTTTCATTTTAAGGAAGAGGTGAAGTTAATATCCACACAGGAAACAAGATCCAAAGTACAAGGAATAATCCACAAGGGCACTCTTTAAAACAGGATCTCTACAGCCCAGCTAACAATTCTTAGTCTCCAGTCTCATCCTGCCAGGCCCCACCAACATCCTACTGTCAAGTCAGATCTAGCTCCAGGAACCACCATCACCACCCCCAGTGTGGGTACACTTCCTTTAACCCCTACCCTCTGTTCCTACTTGGCATCCCAATGTCCTATCTATAATCTCTTTTAACTGCCTTTAGCCTCTCTAAGGAGAAGACATCGGCTTTTCCTATCACACAATCCAATGCTTGACTCCACATCCACACGAGCCAAGACAATAGAGGACAAGTGAACAAGCAAGCATAGCACTGTGGGGCCCCACACTAACCTTGCAGCGTGAGGACTTGTTCTGGTGTCTCCTAACGAGCTTAGCCAGACAGATCACAGACATGGTGCTATGGCATGTCGCCCCTAAATCCAGAACACAGAGTAGGCGAAAGCCTGAGCTATTCTTTTTGGCAGTGGGGAGCAAGCCACAGAGAGGATGATAATAATCAAAGAGATACACATCAGGCCACAAACCTGACATGTGAATGATACTGTAAGATTCATTTTCACATCATAATGTTCTGAGACAGGCCATAAAAGTGATGCACAGTGGGCCAGAAGACCTTGCCCCAAATCACACAGTTCATTCTGATGCTAAAAGAAATGGGAGCAAGGAGTCAGTCAGTCTTCCTGGCAGGGCTGAGTGTGCTCCCAGGCCAGATGGGGAGTACACCCCGCTGCTCCTCTGGGAAGCATTGGCATGCTCCTTTACTGCTTTTCCATGTCTCACTTTCCCACAGAGTTGCCACCTTTTCTGCAGGCCAGATGTGTTTTCATTCACTGTCTATCCCAGGGATTTATACGATGCCATGTGTTTGGCACAAATATGTGCTTTACTACTAAAATGAAAATAACAGGATTAAATTAAAGCAACCTTTCTGTTTTATCAAACCATTTAATATGAGAAATTCAGGTAGGTTTGTGTTTTTTAGCCAATTTTTGTAGTCATTTATAGAATCCTAGTGAGTCATTTTTATTAAGCCTGTTCATTAAATGCAGTCTTGGAAATATTTTTGGTGTTGTTGTTGTTGTCTTTTTTGAGACAGGGTCTCCTTGTAGCTCCAGTTGTCCTGGAACTCACTATGTAGTCCTGGGTAGCCTTGAACTCACAGACATCCACCTGCCTCTGCCTCCCAAGTGCTGGGATTAAAGGCATGCGCCGTCACACCTGACAGAAAGAAATTTTTTTTATTATTTTTTTTTATGTGTATGAGTGTACTGTCTGCATGTAGGTTGGTGCACCCCTGTTGTGCAATGTCACGGAGGTCAGAAGAGGATGTCAGATTCTCCTGGAACTGGAATTAAAAATGGTTCTTAGCCACCATGTGGGTGCTGGGAATCGAACCTAGGTCCTCTGTAAGAGCAGTCGGTGCTCTTAACTGCTGAGCCATCTCTCCAGCCCCAGAAAGAAATATTTTAAAATGTGGGCTTTGAGCCTGGTACAAGGATGAAGTGAGAAGTCAAAATTCATAAAATGAACTCTTTTTTTCCTCCAACTCTTGTGTTTAAAATGTTTGCCTCTACTGGGGAAAATTGCACTCTAGTCTTTACAAAGTAGCATCTGATAGTTCTGTCAACGACAGTTCAAGATGTGCATCTGATGCTAGCATGCTGCTACTAGTGGTCAAAAACACATGTTCACATTATTATCGACTGGGCAGATGTTGTAAAAGGGCAACTTTAGATTCTCCTACTAGTATTTTTTCAGTTTTTCTCAGTTTGCTTATCTCCAATGAAAAATGGCTGCAAAGGTGCTGAGGGACACTGGAAAAATAAATGTAAACATCCTCCAGGGTGACAAAAGTGCCTGAAAAGGAAGTAAGAAATGAACTACGCCTTCAAGTAAACTCCCAACACAACAGAGGGCAGCCTGCGTCCTATGAGATCCCAAAGAGCAAATACAGGAGAAGCTTCAAAACAAAACAGGCCCAAATCAACAGACATGACTCAAGGCAGCCACATCCATCCAAACAGAAGCAAAATGGCCAAGGTTATCTTTTTTTTTTTTTTTTTTTAAGCCAATTTACAAAAACCACCTAGCAGCTTAAATTACGTTTAAACTACAATTCAACATGTAATTTAGGCTTCTAGAAACCAGAGAATGCAAGAGTACATAGAACCAAAAGAGCTCTTAGAGGAAGGCGAAGGGCATGAGCTCAGCAGTGAGGAAGAGAAGAGCAAACAGAAGAGGAAATGTTGACACCCAGATCTGAAAAGTCTGAGGAGGCCCACTTTTAAATACACAGTTTTCATCTTCACATGGAAACTCTTTTAGGCTGTTTTTCAAAAAGCTCTTTGAGAAACGAAGAAGAGTAAAGTCTTTTAAAAGCATCCCAAAGGCATAAATTAACCGGAGAAACAAGTATGTGCTTGTCAAAACAGTATTGAGTGCTTAGGACGCACAGGTGGAAAAAGCAAGTTTTTTTTAATCAAATACACTATTTACTAGATATTGTCTATGGTAAGGCAAGATGGAGGCTGAGAGAAAATAAAGGAATGAAGAGAAGTCTTAAACAGATTGAACGACGTAACGGAAGAGACAGCTGTTTGTATTTTGCTGTATTACATAGACTATTACTTGCATTTATTTTGATATCCACCCCCCAAACGAAAACAAAACAATACCAGGCTTCTCACTGAGCCTCACCTGGTTTTTTTGTGGGACATCAACAGACAAGATAGCAGTTACACATACCGAACTGACCAAGAATGTAGGACAGAGGCTGCAGAGATGGCTCAGGGATTTAAAGCACCAGCTGCTGTTGTAAAGGATCCAGGTTCAGTTCCCAGCAGCCACATGATTCCTCACAACAGTCTGGAACTCCAATTCTAAGACATCTACCACCCTCTCTGGCCTCCATGGGCACTGCACAACATGGGTGCCCTAACACACATGCAGTCAAAATGTACCTACACATAAAATAAAGTTAAAGAAATTTAGAAGAACGTAGGATAAACGCTTCATAAACTTGAAGCCAGACACACCATGAAAATGCAAAGAAATGAGACTTCAGGATACAATTTGGTTACCATTTAGCTCCAGAAACTAAATTACTAAAATAGTGTGTCCCCCCCCCCTTTAAGGGGCCATTTAATTTAAACTTTGCTTTACTAGACAAAACATTAACATCAAATACAAGGTCTGAGGCAGTGGAAGGAGTCAACAGAAGATCCTTCTAATCAACAGTAGTTAGAAATGTACAAAAGTGGGGCTAGAGAGATGGCCCAGTGGTCAAGAGCACTGACTGCTCTTGCAAGAGTCAGGGGAAAGGGTTGGGGGCACCTCAAAGACACCCACTGACTACGTGGTCTGAACCTCACCTCAGTCTTTTTGTAAATGCCAGCTAATTCACAATCACTTAAAGGACAAAGGAGTCTATAAATAGCAAGTAAAAACTTGAGAGTGTGTTGGGCCCCTTTGTGTAGTTATAGCTATTGAGGCAACAATTATTTGCACCAAAGGATTTTGATTGTATCTATTTAGGACTATAAAAGTAAAGAAAAAATCTTACATCTCCAGATATGTGGGAAGTAGTATTAGATATTATTTTCTTCTCTTTGGACTAAACCAAAATAAGATTAACAATATACAAATTACTTTTTCTACCTCACATAATACACAAAGGCAGGGGGAGGTGGGGCTGGAGAGATAGCTCATTAGTTAAGAGCACTGGCTGCTCTTACAGAAGACCTAGATTCAATTCCCGACACCCATATGGTAGGTAACAACCATCTATCTGTAACTCCAGTTCCAGGGGATCCAACACCCTCTTTTGACTTCTGCAGGTACTACGCAACACAGGTACACCTACGTATATGTAAGCAATACACTCATATATATAAAATAAAATAAATTTTATAAAATAATTCTTTTTAAACTGAGGAAAAAAATTGGTGGAAAACATTTCTCTCTGGATTGATTTCAAAGCTCAGATCACAAACTTTAAAAGCTACTAAATATATCCCAGGCTCCCTGTGGCAAAGTTGCTGTATTATTCCTACAAATCCTGGCTAACCCCCAGATCCTTGAGTCCCAGGCTGCAGGTCACTCTTCTGTGAATCTAAGCACAATACCACACACTACATAAAACTAAGACAACACGTGCACATAATAGAAGCTTAATAAATTTTTTGTTAGATTCCTGGGAATTGTATTCCAATAACAATAATCTCATACCAGTTTTGATGGCACAATGCTACAGCAGAGTCCCTAATCTTAAAATCCTATCTCAGTGCTGCATAAAACAGAAGTGTATGCAGAAACACTATGCTCCCTACAGTGGTAAAAGCCTTCAACCCACAGCAGATGTGTTATTCGATTCAAGTTGTTTTTAAGCTATATGTGGAAGGCTTAGCCAAAAAGACTATTAGATAATTTACTACCCTGTCCAGGTGTTTTTGTTTTGTTTTCAATTTTACCTCCCAAAGGGGGAAAAGCACATTTAAAATATAAAACAACAGATGGTTTACTCCAGTTTCTCCCTCCACGCTGCCAAGTGTGAATAAAGTGTACACCGAACAGCAGAAGCATGGCCATGTTCTGTTTATGAGTATGCTCAAATCAGACACAAACCTTTACAGCTCCAAGTTGTTCTTTTCTGAATTTTTCCAAGGGTTTAATCAGGGTTTCAGTTACACTTAATGCCTAGAGAACAAGAGTGATAACAAAAGAACATAGCGTTAGGTTTCCAGAAAGGAAAAAATTTGTATTTCATTTTCCTCTTACACTCAACCCTAAAATAAAATGAACAACATGTTTAACTGTTTTCCCTCACTTGGCCAATGCAACAATTAAATCACTGCATAACTTATTAAAGCGCTAGAGAACTATAAATATTTTCAGGGAAGAAGCAGTACAGCAGCTGGCCAGGGGAAAGTCCAACTCGGCCCCAAAAGCTCTTCCATAAAAGACCAAGAGCTGCCTTTAAACAACAAAGGGGTCTATCACACTCATTAACAGAACACTTCTGTTTGAGGCTTTTTTTTTTTTTCCTTTCCTCCTCCTCAGAAATTTAAAATTCAATTGCATTCCTTTACTGGTCATCAGACTACATTAAGGAAAGGACTAGGGACTGTGATTACCCTTCTAAGTACAAGGAGTCTGGACTTCATTACTAAAAATTGCCTGTCCTAGTAAGGACTGAAGGTTTATTAGCAATATGGATGCAGTCACTAGAAAGACTCAAGAAAAAGCCAGAGCAAATAACTGGGCCTGCTGCGAGCACCACTTCAGGAAGGGTCAGGGTGACGGGCCACACATACAGGCACTAACCACAATCTCATTCATGCCTTATACTGGCTCATTTGGCTTTTCATTCCAAGCCACAAAATGCTGGAAATGTAAATAAAAGGGCTATTCACCTAAAGAGAACATACTTAACAGCAATATACTACTGAATACTGGCTTTCTCCGCCTTCATTCCAAGAGACCAGAAATATCGAAGAGGGAGAGGCCCCAAAACCCTATACAAGAATATGGTGGTACATGCCTTTAATCCCAGCAGTAGGGAAGCAGAGGCAGGCAGATCTCTGTGAGTTCAAGGCCAGTCTGGTCTACAGAGCGAGCTCCAAGCCAGCTGGGACTAAAGGGAGACCCTGTCTCCCAAAAAAAAAAAAAAAAAAAAAGACCAAGAATATACCATCCACCTTTTTACAAATTCTCCTCATTTAAAAAATGGGGAGCGGGGAGAGATGGCTCAGCATGTAAGAGCACTGGCTGCTCTTCCAGAGGACTGGGGTCCATTCGCAGCCCCATACGACAGTGAACACTTGTCCATAACTCCAGTTCCAGGGAAGCCGAAGCCCTCTTCTAGCCTCTGTGGGCTTTGCAAGACACACTTTGCAAGTGCACTTACAAACATGCAGGCAAAATACTCGTGCACATAAAATAAAAATAAATAATTTTGTTTAAATTCAAGATTAAGATAAGAGGAATCACATACGTGATTTGGAAAGCAACACAGTTGAAATCAAATCCAGCCTCCTGGCCCCATCCCTTGCACAGTAGGCAAGTGGTCCCCCAGTCAGCTACACTGCCAGGCCTTGGGAAAGGATTCTTGACTTATTACTCAATGATTTCTCCTAAAATGAGTATTCATATCCAGGATAGGAACATAAAACATTCAATTGTCCCCTCATGAGCAATGAGGGGAGCTTGAAATGTATAACCCAGGCCTGCTCCTGGGTCGCAAACCTTACTTGGAAAACTTGTGATTTGGCTGTAAAAGAGGTAGGTAAGGGAAAAAGAGATGGGGGGTGGGGGTTACCCACAAATAGAGAGGAATGGGATCACCTTCAAAGTACATTCACATTAACTTCTACATAGAAGACCATGTGACTTGTAACAACAACAAACCAAAGCAGCACAGGCCAGTCATCCGGACCACCCACTCGGCACTTGGACTTGCCCATGCTGTGTCTGGGAAAGCAGACACAGAACAATCTGCTACACGTTTTCAAGATGAGTCAATTTACACAAAATGTCCAAATTAAGACATACTTAGGAGCCAAGAGATGGCTCCGCGAGTAAAGGCACCTGTCACCAACCTGACAACCTAAGTTTGATTCCACAGATCCACATGGTAGAAAGAAGAAAATTGACTCCCAAAAGTTGTCCTCTGACCTCTACCATGTATGAGTCCACACACATATACATGCATGCATATATAAAAGGAATAAATGTACTTTTTAAAGACATATTGATATGACATCTGTGTAATCTCAAAAGCTTCAATATGTATATCTAACCTATGACTGTTGTTAAATAAACTAGAGTACTACATCATCTGCAGAGGCTGGCAAGCTCAGGAAAGACGGCAGCCCAGCAAAGCATAAGGTCTAAGGCAGAAAATAAACAATCCCCACAGAATACTGCAGTAGAGATACTTCCCCATTCAAAACAGCCATCTTAACAATCCTGTAGGCTCTATTATGCTGACTTATCTGGGACAAGTAATAAGGATACAAGAATGAAGAAGGGCCAGGCGTGGTGGCGCACGCCTTTATTTATTTTTTTTTTTTTTAATTAAGTCTGCATTGCAACTGCAGTTCTTTTTTTTTTTTTTTTTTTATTTATTTCTGTATGTGTATGAATGGTACTGTCTGCAGCAAGCCTGTGCACCCATGTTCGTGCATTGCCGCGGAGGTCAGAAGAGGTCTCGGATTCCCCTGGAACTGGAGTTCTCCTGGAATTGGGCTTCAGATGGTTCTCAGCCGCATGTGGGTGCTGGGGATCGAACCGGGTCCCTGTAAGAGCGGGTCGGCGCTCTTAACCGCTAGGCCATCTCTCCAGCCCTGTGGCGCACGCCTTTAATCACTAGCACTTGGGAGGCAGAGGCAGGCGGATCTTTGTGAGTTCAAGGCCAACCTGGTCTACAGAGTGAGTTCCAGGACAGTGGGGCTACAGGGAGACCCTGTCTCAAAAAGACAAAAAAAAAAAAAAAAAAAAAAAAAACCAAAAACAAAAAGAATGAATAAGCCCCCTGGCTTGCTCCTTGTTCAGGAGGCCAGGCTTGTAATGGATACATAAATCCAAATTCTAGTGATGTCTTTGAATGGGGAACAGTAAGAATATGTATAGTGAGGACTTCATTACAGGAGACAAGAAGGAGCACTGCTTGGTGTGAGTGTCATCAAAGTGCAACATCTAAGCTAAGAGATGAGAAGGATTCAGTGGTAGGGGAATCAAGGACAGCTGTTTCTGGCCTGAAGGCAGTGAACACAAGGGATTAAAGCAAGAAGGAATTTTTCCTATGAAGGCAAATGCCAAAAGGGAATTATGGCTGCAGCATAAGAAGCCAAGTGATAACAGAGACCTGAATATGCTACAGTAAGAACATGCATACCCCAAATTCATAGAAAAGCCAGTGGACAGATTTAAATAATGAACTAACATAATATAATGGTAATTAGATCATTTAAAGATTAGCTGCTCTGTGGAAAAAAAAGACTTATTTGGAGATACAGAAAATTGGAAGAAGAAAATATTTTCTTTTTCTTGTTTGTTTTTGGCCTTTTTTGAGATAGGCTCTCCCTTTAGTCCCACCTGGCCTAGAGCTCACTATGTAGACCAGGCTGGCCTTAAACTCACAGAGATGCCCCTGCCTCCTGAGTGTTGATTAAAGGTATGCGCCACCACGCCTGGCAAGATTTTTTTTTTTTTGTCTTTTTGAGACAGGGTCTCCCTGTAGCCCCAGCTGTCTTGGAACTCATTCTGTGGACCAGGCTGGCCTTGAACTCACAGAGATCCACCTGCCTCTGCCTCCCAAGTGCTAGGATTAAAGGAGTGCGCCACCACACCCGGCCTGGCAAGAAATTCTTATCTAGAGGTTTCCAGAGTAGTGTAGGTAACACATGATGGTGGCTCAGACAAAGGTAGTACAAGAGACATAAAGAAAAAGTAGGGGCTGGAGAGATGGCTCAGCAGTTAAAAGCACTGGCTGCTCATACAGAGAACTCGGGTTCGATTCCCAGCACCTACATGGTGGCTAACAACTGTCCATAACTCCAGTTCCAGTAAAATCTGACATCATTGTCTGACCTCTAGGGACACTGCATACAACATGGGTGCAGTTGCATATATGCAGGCCATACACTCATACACATAAAAAAAAAAAAAAAAAAAAAAAAAAAGACAGAGAGAGAAAGTGACTTGAGAGACATCTTCAAACTAAGTGACAAGAAATGAACTGAATGTGGAAAAGGCAGAGATTTTCATAATTGCTCCCAGATTCTGTACAAGCAAGTAAGTACATAAGAACACTCTGATGGTATCGTTCTTAAATGTCCCCCAAAAGCTCATACGCTAAAGGCTCGGTCACAACCTTTAGGAGGTGAGTATAGTGAGAAGCTAAGCTGGGTTTGAAGGGGTACTGAAACACCAGCCCCTTCTCTTTTTTGGCTTCGTGATCACTGTCAAGAGAACCAACTTTGCTCTATCTCACATTTCCTGCCATGATGTTCGACCTCAAGCAATCATGAACTGAAACCCCTGAAAATCTGAGCCAAAGTAAGATGTTAAAATACGCTGCCAGGGTGTGGGACGAGGAAAATGGCTTGCCCTTGGGAGCCTGCATACTGGTTAAACGTGGGACTCGGATCTCTCTAATTTTGGATCCCTGTTTCTATCTTCTGTGACAACAAGTACCATCAGCCCGTTATACCAGTATGCAATGCTGAGCTGACTTCTTTCCTGATCATGCCACACTCTACAGAAGATATATTATTTATAGGTTCATTCAGGTACAGTAATAGGCTAGGTCCAGATACAGGAGCTTTGGAAATGGCACAGACATCATACAAGTGTGCCTTAATTTATGAGATACGGTATATAACTTGTATATTCTTTGCAATATCCATGGAAAGGTGAGAGCATTTGGGGGAACAGCTTTTCTTTAAAACAATGACCTCAAAGTACAAGACAGGAGATGACTACTGAAAGACAGGTCTTTTCCTTTTTCTAAGACAAAAAAAAAAGAAAGAAAGAAAACAGTAGAGAAGGAAAAATCAGTATTTATGAGATGACAGCATATCTAAATGACTACTCGAAGAGCTGACAAAAGAGGCTGAAAGGCTAGAACATGGTGGGCGGGGTTGAATGACACTAAGACTGCAAGGAGAGCCACCCTGTGCTGGGAAGACCTTCGTTTCCCCTCTACAGAGCTGAGCCAATATCAATAGGCCTACAGACTTCATGAAGAGAAGCTGAGGAAAATACTACCAGATGGTTATTTTCTCTGTCAAGTTTAAGGCAAGGCCACTTACAGAGAGCTCAGGCCTGGGAACAATCTGAAAGCAACAGAGAATAAATCAAGGAGTCAATCAACCAATCTATCACCTCTGATGAGGAACACTGCCTAGAGAAACAGGAACATCTCTGGGCAGAGATGAAAAGTCCTGTGTGAGAAGCACACAGGAATTCCCAGCTGCCTTCTTGTGGGACTTTTCTCTCACAACGAAGGCGGAGGCAAGAGGTGGGGTTCATCCCAGATGAGAGCATTTCCTAGACACATAAACACATCAGCATCCTAAGCTGTGGTATCTGACACACTGGTAAAGCTACAGGAAGCTCCAAGTCACAAAGGAGGAAACCCTTCTGTAAGAAAGATGCCCCATGAACCACCACCCCCACCTCAGCTAAGCCTAGAGCAGGGGATGGTGTTTTCCAAGCATATAAAGGAAGCCTGTTCATGTGAAGAGAAAAATAAACAAATAAAAAAGCAAACTCAAGGCATGTAGCTCCCAACAGCTCAATGTCAATGAAGTAAATGAAGAAGTCAAAGGATCCAAGGAGGCTGGAGACATCAGACGTCCTCCATTGCCATCACAACAGGACCTAAGAAATGCTCAAAAAAATGACAAGCAAAGACATCCAGCAATAATATGGGTATGTGAAAGCCAAGATCAGAGCTTCCAGATCCCGTAGGCCACAGCACTTTCCTTCACAAAAAGGAGGCCGCACAAAGCACATACCACAGGAACAAAGAACTGTCCTTCACTTGGAGAATTAACCTGATACATAAATCTGCCTAGCCTCCAAGGGCTATGAAAGAGCATCACGGAAAAGAATGTGAGGCTTTCTACCTAGTCGCAATCCACAAGCAGACTCCAAAACAAAGGAAGAAGTAATGACACATAACAGTACATACAACTTGTTAAGAAAAAAAGAAAAGGAAAAAAGAAAAACTAAAACTACTCTTTCAAGGTTAAAATTCATTATGAATGGTGTCTCCTTTAGGAGAGTCTGATTTTATAGCTCTGGAACAGAACCTAAAATATTTTAAGAGCAAAATAATCAAGCAGCCACTGTTTTTATAAAGTAATGTTGTTTGAAGAACAACAGTTGTTTTCTTCTTTCTCTCAAAATAAACTGGAGACTCTGTGGAACCTTTTGTAATTTCACTAAAATATAATGCTGGGTAGTGTCGCTGATATTCCCTAATAACAAAACACTATTTTTTTACCAGGAGATAAATGGGTACTAAATCTAGAATTGGCCTTGTGGCTCTAAGGGTGATTTATGGCAACGATATCTTCTGAATTTCAAAGGTAGCTGAAGCCACAGTGAGAAGGGTTCACACACGCGCGCGCGCGCGCACACACACACACACACACACACACACAAACATGTAAAAGCCAGATGGAAAACAGCAAGTATAAAATGTATAGAAGATTATATACACCTATTTTCCCATTAAAAAATACTTATAAAAAAATGGAATCCAAAAATTCCTTCATTAATGAACCCTGGAAAGGGTTTTAGATGACCTTAGAAACAAAAGGGAACCATATGAACATAAAACATGTTAATGAATCAGTTGCTCTTGCCCTAGGGTAGGAGACTGCCAACCTTTTCTATAAAAGGCCAGGTAACAATTTGCAGCCATCAGGCATTAAGGGTGGCTAGAGAGCAGGAAAGCAGCCACAGAAGGTATATAATGAACAGAAGCAGCTGTATTCAAAACAGGAGGCAAGGTAGATCTAGGCTCTTGATCAGACTCCCAAACCCTACCTGAAGTATCATCTTATCTTATTTTTGTTCTTGTTTTGTTGTTTGTTATTGTTGTTGTTGTTTGGTCTTCTTGAGACAAGGTCTCCCTTTAGTCCCAGCTGGCCTGGAGCTTGCTATGTAGACAGGGCTGGCCTTGAACTCACAGAGATCCGCCTGCCTCTGCCTCCCAAGTTCTGGGATTAAAGGCGTGCACCACCATGCACGGCTCTATCTCGTATTTTTTAAACATCCATTTCCAGCTGATCAAAGGATGGAGGGAGGTGGACTGTGAGATGGGAAGGACTGACACCTCAGTGGCTCTCACACCTAAGGAACAAGGGATAAACAAGTGGAGGAACTCCACTGCTAAAAAGCAAGTGCTCAAGGGTATAGGGTGTCTTACAGTTTCTGTGAATTTAGTAATGAGCTTAAAGCCCCTAAAATTTTCACTTAGCCAAAGGAACGACCAAGCATTCCAAGAAGACAGTAAATACACATACAAGTACACCCTGCTTAAATGCACTCAAGATAACTGTTCAGTTTCATCCCATCGCAATAGTACAGTGAACGCACTTCAGAGATATGTCTAATGGGCTAAAGCAATTTCAATGTGACTAGACTGTTAAAAAGACCTAGGAAGATCAGGCCATAAGGCTCAGCACGTAAAGGTGTTTGAATGTGAATTCAAACCCTGTAACCTACAAAAGGTGAATGGAAAAATCAGAATCAACAAAAGACTTTAAGGGTGGGAGAGATAAGGTAGCCAGTGTTTAATGCAAGTATGGAGGAAGAGAGTATCTGGAAAGAACACAAAGAACTGTTTTTGAATATTTAAATGGTGCTATGTGAGAAAAGAAAAAGCAAGGCCCTAGGTTCAAATCCTGAGCACCATGAAGAAGAAAAAAGGGGAGGAAATGAAAGGCATCTTAAGCAACCTATCTGCTCAAATCTAAGCTAAGAAATCTGCCAATAACAAGAAGAACGCAAATGTAATCCTAACATGGGGTAACCTCTGAAACGACTTTTAAATCTCCCACACCGGAGATCAAAAGCTGAGTTCAGATGTAAATTCTAAGAGAAACAGGACTTTAGAGTACCTTCTTAGTATGAGATCTTCAGTACCAATTTCTGAAAGCATAAACCCAGGTAAAACAGGGAACAAGCTAGTTTACGCCCTGAATCATGCCTTTCTAATTACCGAGTACTAGCAAAGACAGGCTGAGCAGAATGATAGAGAAGGAATTAGGTCCATTCCCCACAGCCCACAGTATTTTAAGCCTGGATTCCAAGTGGCTTTGCCCCCCCCGCCCCCCAGAGGGATGCATAATCTGAGAGCAAAAGAGAATTTCCACCATTCTCTCCCATGACCTTCCAGATACTTTCTATTTTATTACACTAAAGAAAAAAATCTACTTTTTCAATTCCAAGGTCACAAATAGCACCAAAGGAACCACTGAGCAAAGACATAGTGTTTATTTTTCCTTGAAACAAATGAACCTTGAGAAACAGGCCTGAAGATCTATCTGAACATAACAAATCTTTTTCCCAAAATGAGAAATATTTTCCCCAAAGCAGTTTGCTACATATAAAGATTTTTTTACAGACTCTTCTCAAGAAGGGTATGTTTCACTATTTTGAATTTTTTTTTTTACATTAATTTGGGGGGGGGGCAGTCATACCATGGAGTTCCTGGAGAGGTAGGAGGACAACTTACAAGAGTGTCTTTCCAGCTGGGTGTGGTGGCGCACGCCTTTAATCCTAGCACTTAGGAGGCAGAGGCAGGCAGATCTTTGTGAGTTCAAGGCCAGCCTGGTCTACAGAGTGAGTTCCAAGACAGCTGGGGCTACAGGGAGACCCTGTCTCGAAAAGACAAAAAAGACGACAAAAAAAAAGAGTGTCTTTCCTTCCACGGTGTGGGTTTCAGGGATCCAACTTGGGTCATCAGGCTTTGTGGCAAGTATCTCTGCCTGATGAGCCATCTGGCCAGCCCACTTTTCATTATTGTGTTAACAAGGAACTGTCAGAAAAATCCTAGCCACAAACAGTGCCCATGGTATCCACTTTCACATGCTTTGAGATCACAAAATGGACCAGATTATAGAATAAGAACAGTAGAAAACATTTAAAAGATTTAGTAATTGGGGAATGATTAAAATTCTGTGATCACTGTTTCTGTAAAAGTCACTTGAAAGGAGGGAGCTGGGACGCTGGGGAGCTGGGGAGCTGGGGGAGCTGGGGAGCTGGGGAGATGGGGAGCTGGGGGAGCTGGGGAGATGGGGAGATGGGGAGCTGGGGAGATGGGGAGATGGGGAGATAGTTCAGTCAAAAAAGTGCTCACTGGGTAGGGGGTAGGGATAGGGGAATATGCCTGAACAGAAATGAAAAATGATGTATGAAATACATAAAACATCAATAAAAAATATTAATAATTTTTTTAAAAAGGTGCTCATCACATAATCAATAAGGATTTGAGGATGATGCCCCAGAGCCAAGGCTGGGAAGGTGGAGGGCTCTCTGGGGGCTCAGTGGCCAGTCAGTCTAGGAGAATTAAGCCAAAGAGAGACTCTGTCTCAAAAAACAAGGTGGATGGCTCCTAAGAACGAAACCTGAACTCCACCAGCAACCCACACATGTATGTGTACACACACACACACACACACACACTCACGCACACGCACACACAAAGGGGGGGAGGGAGGAACAAGACTAGCAGAAACATCAAAACAATCGCTTAGGGCTAAGTTTTAAGAGACTGTCCTACCGGCAGGTACTTGTGGTTTGAGATGAAATTCCTTCTGAAATCATCAGAAAGTTTAGAAGGTGAGATGACTTTTAGAGAAAAAAAACAACATCCTAAGATGTGTCTACCCCATCAGTGCTCTCAAAGCTATAATTCAAAATATGTCTGTACCACATTAATGTCCTAAGGTCAAAGTTGTCAAGAGTTAAGATAACTATTTTTATGAAACAAATGGCTAAAATATTTCTAAATTAGATTCTCATTTTATATAATAATTATCTAATAATTTTTAAGCTGGAGTACAAAATAACAAGTTTTGTCATGCTATTTTCATAAATATGTATCATGATGCTTTGCCCATTCCCTCCCTACATGCCTATCCCCTGTGCTGGTCCTCTGAGTCCCCCAAACAGTCCCCTTCCTTCTGTCACATATGCAACTATGTAGTTAAATGCACTTTGCTACACAAATTTCTCCCAGTTAACCCAATTCATCATTAAATGGTTCCATTCTCTTTCACCCATCCTCGTGTTCTGACCCTCCTGCTCCACTAAGTCATATGCTCTCCTCTAAACATAGGTTCGAGTTTTGGTAAGATGATGAAAATGGGGCAGGAGAGACGGCTTGGGACCTGGGTGGAATTCCCAGCACCCGCATGGTAGCAGACGACCACCCATAACTCCAGTTCTGGGTGATCTGACACCTTCTCCTCCTCTGCAGGCACTGCAGAGGGTGTACTTACATGCATGCACTGACTCCGCAGGCACTGACATGGGTGTACTTACATGCATGCAATATACTCAAACACATTAAATAAAAATAAGTATTTTAAAAATATGAAAATGGCCAATTAATTCCTCTTATTTTTTTAAAATACAGATGGAATAAAAGAGTCAAAAAGTTCTGATATTGACAAAGTACGACAACAGTTCACATCAATTTTTCTAAAAGTGCTCTGCCACGGGGAAAATTAGGGGGCTGACATCTATGCCTCTGACATTTTGGACTAACTTTCCACCATAGAAAAAAACAATTTCCTTTTGCTACCTGAAAATTTGCATGTATAAAGAAGGAATGATACTCCCTACTTAACACTGGCGAGAAAAGACTGGATGGCATCCATAAAGAAATCTGACTTCCAAATGAATCCTTGTACAACATTTCATTTTTAAGCTCAGCTTAAACTAATCTATTATGTCTGGTAGGAAAAACATATATAAAGAGAACTAAGTTGCATACCTCAAAATCATTAACCCAAATCATGAAAACTAGTGAGAATACAGATGAGCCCAGACCTACAGCAGTAGCTGGGACATAAGGACAAGAGTGTTGCAAACTCCAGAGATCAAACTTAGAATCTGGGAAGGAGTTCAGTGTAATTCCCCAAATGCTAGGGCTGTAAGCCCACAGAGGCCTCGGTGAACCACGGAGAAACTGTACCCATACAATGTAGACTTCAAATCTGCTACTGAAACTATCGCATTTCTGTTTTCATTCAGATAAGCTAAGAATAAGTTTAGCATCCTGAATCCCAATGAGCTTGAAGTGTAACAGAACAAGAGGGCTAGACCTCAAGTCCTGACACCCCGCTTCCCAAAATACTACCTATGACCTAGGCTCAAATTTTAAAAAGAAAGGGGAAAAAAAGAAGGCAGCCCTAAAGTTTAAGATTCCCTTTGATGTAATATTTCTGTTCCACAAACTCTTTGAGATTGGTTGCCCTATCTCAGTGTATGTGTATGTACGTGTGCAGGGGAGCCAGGTGTCAAGAATACACTCTGTGCCAGACGTGGTGGCACACACCTTTAATTCCAGCACTTGGGAGGCAGAGGCAGGCGGATCTCTATGAGTTCAAGGTTAGCCTGGTCTACAGAGCAAACTCCAGGCCAGCTGGGACTAAAGGGAGACCCTGTCTCAAAAATAGGGGCTGGAGAGATGGCCTAGCTAGTGGTTAAGAGCACCGACTGCTCTTGCAGAGGACCCAGGTTCGATCCCCAGCACCCACATGGTGGCTGAGAACCATCTTTAACTCCAGTTCCAGGGGAATCCAACGCCGAGACCTCTGCGGCATTGCACAACACGGGTGCACAAACCTACATGCAGACAGTACATTCATACACATACAAAATAAATAAATAAAATTTAAAATAAATAAATAAATAAATAAAAGAATACATTCTGAAAGAAGACACTGAAAAAAGAAAGCAATTTAAAAAACAAATAGCCTCCATTAGTAACAGTTTTTTTTTAACTTGCACTTAGGGTAAAATATGGGAATCATTAACCAAAAGCTACTAAGCATATCAGGCATGAGTTACCCTAATAAGGACATGAAGATTATTTAACCCTGGCCTTTTTCCTCTGCATGTGGGCCAGTAAGGACCCTGCTTCTATTTTTTTAAACAAATACTTGGGCAGAACATTATGAGGAATTAAATCCCCACAGAAAGCTATAAAAGCATCACCAGAGAGAATTTGAAATTTTGACTCTAGTTTTAAGTCAGAGTGCATTTACAGCTTCTTAAATGCATGGTATTAGGGACAGAGCTAGATATGAAATGAACTGTTCTACTAAGAGGGCGAGAGAAGCTGGGTATGATGGTGCACGCCTTTAGTCCCAGCACTCGGAAGGCAGAGGCAGGTGGATCCCTGTGACATCTGGAGCTATAGGAAGACCCTGTTTCAAAGAGACAGTCAGGGGAGAAGTGCTCAAAGAATAATGAATGACCAAAAAAAAAAAAATCAATCTCCAGCCCTTCTAGGATGCATGGGCTGGGGGAGGGGAAGGTAGTGATCTCAGCTGAAAGACTCTTAGTAATTCATTCTCCAAGGTGGACTCCAGCTAAACTTAACTTCCCAACAGCATCCTACACTGATAAAACACAGTCAAGCACAGAACAGGCATTTGAAGCTATCTCTTGGGGGCTGGAGATGGCTCAGTGGTTAAGAGCGCTGACTGCTCTTGCAGAGGACCCGGGTTCGATTCCCAGCACCCACATGGTGGCTAAGAACGGTCTTTAAGCCAGGCGTGGTGGTGCACGCCTTTAATCCCAATACTCGGAGGCAGAGGCAGGAGGATCTCTGTGAGTTCAAGGCCAGCCTGGTCTACAGAGTGAGTTTCAGGCCAGTTGGGGCTATAGGGAGACCCTGTCTCAAAAGAAAGAAAAAGAAAAAAAAAAAAAGAGGAACTAGTTCTTTATGAATGAAACTCATAACCACCAATGAGCATATCTCCTATTCAAACCGTCTGCTTTTGTGTCAGTCTGGTCCTTCGATACACAGGCACTGGAAGGTGGGGGTTTAGAAACACAAGAAATATACTAGGGGAAGGGTTTGGGGAAGAAAGGAGGGAGGCTGGAGAGTTGGTGAGACAGGTCTGACCCCAGGAGAAGGGCGAGGAAGGAGGAAGGCGGGGAGCAGGCAGGGGGAACTGATGCTGGTTAGGCTGCCCTGTGTCTTAGGGAAAGCTGAGCAGTGCTGCCCATCAGAATTAGGAACAAGCCTCTTCCTTGTCTCCGCTGTGCTGAGTCACAGGCTGTGGGCAGAGGTAGAGGGCATGGCACATACACTAACACAGCAGAGTCCAGGCTGCCATTCTCCCCTTCTCCCTTCATCAGAGAGCATGGCTACCCCAATTTCCGAAGTTGAGAGTTTCTCCACACTATCATGGTCACTAGCAATCCCCTGGAACTCAAACAAATCCCAACATCAACATAAAACCATCTTTTATTGAATACAGCAAGCTACCAAGGAAAACATCCCACTATTTCATATGCTACTAAAAAAAGTAAATTAAATCTTATTATTTGGAACTTAGCATTAAGCTAGGCGTGGTGGCATACACCTGTAATCTTAGCATTCAGGAGGCAGAGACAAGTGGGTCTCTGTGAGTTAAGAGGCTAGCCTCATCTACAAAGTGAGTTCCAGGCTCACCAGGGCTATGGCCAGGGTTATACAGGGAGACTATGGGAAAAAGGGGGGAAGGAAGGGGGGAAGGAAGGGGGAAAGGGAGGGAGGGAGGGAGGGAGGGAACAAACTAGCACTTATACTTAATTATATTTTAATTTATTGAAAACGCTACTTAAGAGTTTTAATATTACTTTAATCGTGTAGATACATGAAAAATAAAATAAAATACTTGTATTAAAATTTCTTCAGAGTCCAACTATTCAGATTCACTTTTCATCTTGGTCATTGAAATCTGGTTTTCCCCACACATTTTCCCCTGTTCCATCAATAAGACTGGAGACACTACTTCTTTAGAGGGTACTCTATTCTGCTATCTGGGATTCACTTCCAAGCTGGCAGTGCCCCTCCTTGAAGCAGTGATCCTGGGGCCTCCATGGTTTAACCAGAGGGTTGCAGTGTAAGGTTGCAGACAACTACAAGGGTGATAATGACATCCTACAAATGTTTACGCAGACAAGAAGACACAACCAACTTCACATCTACTCATGCTGTTGCCTAGTGGACAGCAAGTACGTTATATATTAGGACACACTTCATTCATGCTCTGAGTTGGAGAGAAGGCACTAAATGTGTAGATCATTAGTACCCTTAGCATGTATAAAGCCCAGGATCCAGTCTCTAGCACCCCTCCATCTAATGACCAACAGCTAAAACTAAGGTAGAGAAAAAGGTAAAAAGTTTCAAATGGCTGAAGAGAAAAAATAAAACTGTTTCTCTTGTCTCCTTGTTTCTTTGGGCTCCTAAAGATGTCATTTGTTCCCAACTTGCCTAGCAATATAAAGCAAATCTTTCCACCTCAATGGGCTCTAATTTCTTCATATTTTTCAAACTCAAGCTGTTAGATAAAAACTTCCCTAATTCCTCCCTCAGCTCTTTAAGCAACAAGGCCACAGCATTGAGTACTCTCATGACAGGCTCTAAAGAATGATTGGAGATACCCAGGCTCATCCCAAAATAATGCTTCATGAAACAGTATTCAACTGATTTCCAATAGGCCCCTAGTTTAGAAAGAATGAGATGGTTACTTTCTTCTTCTTCTCCTTCTACTCCTCCTCCTCTTCCTCTTCCTCCTTCTCCTTCTTTCTCTCTCTTTCTCTCTCTGTGTGTGTGTGTGTGTGTGTGTGTGTGTGGTATGTGTTCGTGTGTGTGTGGTGTGTGTTCAATTCAGAGTCAGCCAATTCCTCAGAAGCAGAGAACAGGCCCCAAGGATATGAAATACAGGAAATGTGAGTTCCAACAGGGAAGTAGAATCTGAGGATGACAGCCTGGAAGGGCGCAGATGATAATGACTCACCACAGAGAGGACACTGAGTCACCCGGCAAGGTCTCACCCAGAGAAGGCTTCAGGAAGGAGGTCAGGCCTCCTGCCCAAGTCAATCTTCATTCTGCATTTTTTGAGGTGAGTTTACCTTGACCATAATTCCTGTAGTATGCTCGACAAAGGAGATCTCACTGACACCCAGAGCCAATGGTTTTGATTTTGGAATTCCCCAGAATTGCCTGGGAGGGAGGCTTATTAATGCAAGGGCTGATGGTCCCCATGTCAATGTCTCTAATTCGGCAGGTTTGGGAAACAGCAGGAGAACGAGCACTTCTAGCATGCTCCTGGGATGTGACATAATACCTGACAAAAGCAACTTGAGGGAAAAAGGCTTTACTGTGGCTCGAGGTTTAGGAGGACACAGTCAGTCACAGTGGAAAAGCATGACAGGAAGAACATGAAGCGGTGGTCGCATCACATCTGCGGTCAGAAAGCAGAAGAGATAAACGCTGGGACTCAGCTGGCTACTTTTTCTTTTTTTTTTTTTTTTTTCCGTCTTTTTGAGACAGGGTCTCCCTGTAGCCCCAGCTGTCCTGGAACTCACTCTGTAGACCAAGCTGGCCTTGAACTCACAAAGATCCACCTGCCTCTGCCTCCCAAGTGCTAGGATTAAAGGCATGCGCCACCACACCCGGCTTACTTTTTCTCTTTGTATTCAGTCTAGGAGCCTAGCACATGGACTGGTGCAGGTCACGTTCAAGGTAAACAGTCTCCCTCTGTTAAATACTCTGAAAACACATTCACAGACAGGCCTAGAGCTGTGTCTCCTAGATAACTCCAAATCCCATGAAGCTCATCGTGGAAGCCAACATCCACACTAAAACACTGGTGCTGCCCCAGGGACGTGGTTAGAGAATGTCTGATGTAGGGTTCTCTAAAGAAAGAATACTATGGAATTTCTCCCAAAGATTAAAAACATTCATTCACTTTAATCAATAATTATTATTTCAGTAACATTATAAAACTGTTTTAAAGAAAAATACTGTTAGTTTAGAACAAAAATCAACTGTCAAAAACCAAAGACATTACGGAAATGCCTGGAGGTAATGTTTTAAAATGAGGAAGGAGTAAAGCCATAGAGACTATGGCTGAGAAAGGAGCATTGTGCCTTGCCTGTGACCATCTGAACCATTAGCAGAAACTTCCATGCTAAGGCTGGCACCTTCCCTACAGGACTTAACCATGGGAGCAATGTGCCTCGTTCAGCATTTTTCATGAAGAAAACCATGAAAAAAGAGGCTCTCAAAAGCCTCAGGTCTGCAAAGGGCCATCAGCCCAAATGCAGAAAGGGACTCACGGACAGCATGCCCTGCCTGTCTCAGCACCCTCAGGACAACAAGGAGACACTGAACAGCGATGTCTCGGCCACCTCTGGGCACTGCCTTCTCTGCCCTCCATCTCCTGTTCCCTGCACCTCTATGCTGATTTGCCAAAATCAGAAAGAGAGCCAGGCTAGCAAGAAAACCAAAATGAATCTGAAAAAGGATTTACTCAGAGAAGCAGATACAGTAGGAAGGGCTTCTTAACACCAGAAACGCTGCAGCTCTATTCTAGAAGTTCTTAGACCTGGACAGCTGCCCACCTCAGATAAGTACACCCCGTTCTGCCATGCCAGACAGAACATCGGAGGAATGCTGGCAACGCTCTCCTGGGACAGCACAGAGAGAGACAAGCTAGCAGTCCAGACACTCTCCATGTCCTACCCAGCTCTGTAGTTAAAAGTTCATAAAAAATGCACAAACCATCAAAAAAAAAAAAAAAAAAAAAAAAAAAAAAGTTCTTCTCTTTCCACAGTCAAGGATGGCAACATTATTAGAAGACACTACTCACTTGAAAACCCTGTCCCAAATAAGACAATGGCGACTGTTTAAAGGACTAAGTACATCCATTTGTGGAAGCAAATAGGAACTTATTTTCTTAAAGTGGTGATCTGTTCACTTCCCTTTCCAGTAAGCCAAGGGATTTGGGTTTATATTTCTGTTTGATCCCATGGATTGAAAGTTCTCAATAAGCATACTCCATCACTAAGCCACACTCATAGACTGAGTCATGGGCTTAACGTCGATGGAACAGGATGCCAGGAGGGAAAGAAGAGGGATACCCAAATACATCCTTCCCTCTTCTGAACTGAATCAGTTCTTCCCCTCAGGACCAGTGTTTCAGCTCACCTCTGCTTATCTGGTTAGCTGAGAGTCATCTTTGCAAGAAGCCATCCCTGAATTCCCCAGTGCCTCTGTTACTGCAAAGTTTACTGATCGTATGTGCTTTTAACCTAATGGACAGCTATGTACTCAAGATAAATAACCCTGTCATTATCGTGCTATGTGGTGCGTGGCATGCAGTACATACACAATGCCACTTGCTGAACCAAAGACTGGCACATGAACATGCTGTTGGCTTAAAGTGACAAGGAGCTTGGTGAAGACTGCTGTACTGACAGACAGGAGGATTTTCTCCTTACAGTTCAAGTCTTGTTGACCAGTTATTCAGTATAAAACTTTAAAAAATATTTGGCATTGCTCTTTGCTTTCTACAACACAGATACTAAATGGTTTTCCTTTTTTCATTTTAATAATTAAGCCTTAACGATAAGTAGCCAATTATTACACCCCACCATTACTTAACTTCAGACTATGGAAAATACCAATTACTTTTAAAGAATAGGTTAACCCCTAAAATTTCACTAAACATTTTAGAAACAACTTTAGAAATTTTCTTTTTTAATATATTTTTATTGTTATTAAACTTTTTCATACATCATTCCTCAATCCAACTTAGAGTCATTTCCCTTTCCACGCCCCCTACCCAACCTGAGTTCATGCACTCTGCCATACATGTCTTGCATCTTTTTCTGAGTCTTTCCAGAGTTTTTTTCCAAAGCAGAGGCTTACTGTTTTGGGGAGAACGTCACTGTTTCAGTTGGGTTTTTTTTTCAGTTCTTTTGTTGTTCTCTCCAACTTGTATATACATACATACATACACATATCACCTGAATTGGAGGATTTTCTTTTCCTTTCTTTTCTTTTTTAGGCTAAAAGATGTCATGTTTTCCTTAAGGAAGTGCTTGAAGGCTCCTCCTTGGCAATCCCAAACAACAATCAATCCTGTCCTTGTGCTCCACACTGGGGTCTTTCCTTCCCATGGTCACCCAAATGAGGTCTAGTAAGCACTGAATCCTGTCTTGATCTTCCTGTACTGGCCTCCATGATACAGCCCGGGTAGTCCAACAATGGCAGTCTATATTCTGAAGAACTGCTCAGTCAGAAATTTTTTAATATATTTCATACCTGTCATTTTTCTTTGCTTTGTTAGTCTGTGGCTTTTAACAACATTGCTGACTTACATCAATCTTAAGAGGTTTATTGTTTTGTTTGAAGTTCTCAGAACACACATGCATTCAAGACCCTCCTTATGGCTACACTCAGGAGACAGGAGTGTCTTAAACCACATAAAGGCCCTCCCCCTTCCCTCCCTGAGGCTCTCCCAGCTCCAGCACAGCCTGTCTCCAATAGCCACAGGCTTACTGCTCTCGTCTTCTGCCAAACACTCATAACTTCATCACTGAACCTACTCTATTTAATTAACTTGCTAATTACCAGCTATTCACCAGGACCCCACTGAAAATGTCTTGAGGTAGATATTTGCTCTTATTCAAAATTTAAGGCTGGTGTATACTAACATGCCACGATTATTTCTGCCTGAGCTTTTCAAAAGTTTTAAAGACACAAAGGCAGCCATAATAATTCCATACAGTTTTCATTCAAAACAGTGATCACCAGGAAGATTATCTAGAGGCACCATTTAATGTCCGTATGGGTTGAATGTCATGCTTTCCAACTTTTATTAATTTCATTTTCATAATCTTGATAACTCATGCAATTTCTATTTCTAAAGATGTTTTAAAGATCAGCAGAATACTGTCAGTTAGTTGCATATGGTCACATATGACTGTAATAATCACAGCACTCTAGACATTAAGATGAAGGATACCATGCTTGAGGACAGCCTGGGCTATGTAGCAAGACTCTTGTCTCAAAAGAAAGTATGGGTGGGGGGTGGGAAGACTAGAGGGATGACTCTGGTTAAGAGCACTGGCTATTCTCGCAGAGGACTCAGGTTTGGTTCTAGCACCCACAGTGGCTAACAACTGTCCATAACTCCAGTTCCAAGAGACCCGATACCCTCTTCTGACCTCTGAGGGTACAACATGGGTGTACTCATATACATATAGGCATAACACTCATACACATAAAAAATTAAATAAATAAAATATTTTTAAAAGTATGGTAAATTCTACTCAAGGCGAAAAGATGAAGACCTTGAAGATTTCAAGTGATTTAGAAATGTATCCATCAAGTGTAATTTCTTTGGATAAAGAGTCAGAGAGACCGACTGCTACTAAGGAGATAAAAAGGATAGAACTTGAATATAAGAATTTGAGCCGGGTGTGGTGGCACACATCTTTAATCCTAGCAGAACAGTTCATTTCATATCAGCACTTGGGAGGCAGAGGCAGATGGATCTCTGTGAGTTCAAGGCCAGCCTGGTCTACAGAGCGAGTTCCAGGACAGCCAGAGCTCCTCCACCATGGAGACCCTGTCTCAGAAAGACAAAAAAAAAAAAAAAAAGATTTTGAATGTGGTGCTGGAGAGACAGCTCAGTGGTTAAGAGCACTGGCTGTTCTTACAAAAGACCTGGGTTCGAATCTCAGCACCTACATGGCAGCTAACAACTGCCTGTAACTCCAGTTCCAGGGAATCTGATACCGTCTTCCGTCCTCCAAGGACACTGGGTGACACATGTGCATTTACACACATGTAGACCTAACACTCACACACATAAAATAAAAAAACTAATAAAAAAACTTTTTCTAAGAATTTGAATATGACCTAGTAATTAGGCAAGGTTAAGGAATCCTGGGATAAAGGCATTTTCTTTTAGGTGTCACCTTCCTGAGATATGTCCAGAGTATTTGTAGTTGAAGTGTGGGTATCTGTGGAAGAAATGACTTAATGCTGGGCTGTCAGAAAAAATGATGGCAGGAGGATTTGGAATGCAGGAGAGACAGGATCAGCTGTGAAGCTGTGTGCTGAGAACACGTAATTTCATGCTGTATCCTTGTGCATGCTTTCAACTTTCCAAAGCAAAGAGGAGGAACCCACAGGCGGTCTCTGGTTAGCATCCTCTGGCTGTTCAGGGCTACTCTCCACTACCTTCCAGCTTTTACTAAGCTTCTTGTTGCCCAGCAGGTGTTTTTTCTGTCCCCACAGTTAGTATTAACATACTTTCCCAGTTTTCTCTGAGGTACAAAGCCATCTACAGACACAATCCTCTTCTCACCATCTACCCTGAATGAGAACCCAACCTTGTTATCCTCATCCTACCTCAGATGGAAGCACTGTAACTGCCATCCCAAAGGAAGAGTCAAGGAATCTACATCACACAGGCTAAACCGGGCTATTTTCTTGACCTCATCAATTCATTTTAAGAAACTTAAAATACAAATAGACCATTAAGGCAGATGGGGACCACATGATATTTCTGTAGGGTGAAAACCCAGCCCCACTGTGCCTAGAACCCTCTTCCTCCACATATCAGGATGATGTCTCACAGTCTTCAACGAAAGGACCATGGCGCCTCACCAGGACAGACCCAGCACTGCCTCGAGCCTACTTCCTATTCCTTGCTCATATTTGCTCTGGATTATAGCATTCTTCACTTCCTGCTGGTTGCTGTTGTCTATTATCATCTCCCCTTGTTAGAATGCAACCTCTGTGAATGCAGGGACTTTGCAGTGTGTGCCCATATGTCCTCAGCTTCTAAACAGTTAAGTAGAACATAAAATGAGATCAACAAACACCACATGTTCAGGATCCCAGGAAACAACAACTAAATCTCAAAGAAAGCTGAGAGCATGCACACACATGCACATGCGTGCACACGCACGCACATGCGCACCCTCTTATATTAACATAAACTGAGAAACCCTATCACAATCCACACCCCAACATCCCAACTTCATACAGTAGAAAGATGGCATCACAGCATTATTTTGATCTGCTGACATAGTCTTTCTTAAACATCTAGGAAACTAATGACTATAACATAATACAATTACTACTTGAACCTGTCAGCGTATGCCAGAAAAACCCCATGCCCCAGTAGCTTCGCATGCCCTCTGTGGAATTCTGTGTTTTGTGTCTATGTTCCTTCATGTGTACACTGCTTGCAGGTATGTACATGTGCATGGATGACAGGGCCTGGCATCTGATGTCTTTTCCACCTTGCAGGATTTTTAAATCATTTATCTTTATTTTTATGTGCATAAGTGTTTTACTTCCATGTATGTATGTATGTGCACCATGTGAATGCAGTGTCCAGAGGACAGCAGATCCCCTGAACTTGAGTTACAGACGGTTGTGCACCACTATGTGAGTGCTGGAAACCAAAGCTGGGATCTGTGCAAGAACAGCAGGTGCTCTTAACTGCTGAGCTGCCTCTCTTGCCCTTCATCTTGTGTCTGTCTGTCTGTCTGTCTGTCTATCTGTCTGCTAAAGACAGGGTCTCTGACTCAACCTGAACTCATCAATTCAGTCAGCCTAGCTAGGAAGCCCCAAGGATCCGCCTGTTTCTGCCTCCACAGCACTAGAATTACAGGTGCATGCTACTGCACCCAGATAAATTTGGGTACAGCACTTTAGGAATGACACATCTTCTTAGCCATGTCCATGGAATTTCTAACATGTACAAACTAGCACAGAACGTAGGGGATGATGCAAATTTTAAGTCTTTTAGAAGACATGTCTCTGGTACTTTTAATTCAAAATAATTCCATCCTTCAATTTCTACTCCTACTTCAAATCCAGCTATCACCTGAACAATCAGAACAGATAAGAAGCTGGCCACAGGGCAAGCTCTGAGGAAGCTCAGAGCTCTGTCTCCTATTTCACCACATGATGCTGGGGAAGGCAACATGCCTCAGTTGCCTTGATAATATAACAGGGTGGAGTAACAGTATCTACCTTAGAGTTGATGTGCTATGTATTAAAAGACAAAAGTAAGAAGCAGCTGAGAACAATACTGATAGCAGTCATGGTTGGCTATCTTAGTTACCATCATGAGTGTTAGCAGTGTCACCACAACTCAACCCAACATGCATTCCAACATAATTCTAAGTAGTGTTTACCGTTAATAACCAACAACACTATTGTATCTTACTATTTTATTTTGTGCTGGGAATTAAAGCCAGTATCTTGTGTATGAACTATTTTTAAAGCCTGGGGATAGGGGAAATCAGTGGAAAATTTGTGTGAAAACCCAGTAGTAATTCTACTGTGAGTCTTTGTTGTATTAGAAAAGAGAAGAAACTTTGGAGTAGGCAGGAAGATACTATTCAATACCCTGAAACCTCAATGCTGAGTTCATGTTAGTAAGAACATCTGCTCAAGACGGGCAGCAAATCTCCAGACACACAGAGCACACTAGACGGAGGGGCAGCTATTATTAGCATTAGGATCATATAATCTCAGTCAGAAATCTCCAGGTCTGAGCTGTACCTCCCACAGAGACTAGTTATGGCTCTAAAATCACCTTGCTTACTTTGCCTCCAGATGAGCTTTCCTGCTTTTACCTTCTGGATACATAAGGCTTTGCTTAACATCCACTCAAATCAGAAGGCTCTGCTAATGGCTGGAGAGATGGCTCTGAAGTTAAGAACACTGGCTGCTCTTACAGAGGACCCTGGTTCAATTTCCAGCACCTACATGGCAGCTAACAACTATCCTTAATTCCAGTTCCAGAGGATCTGAAGTACTCTTGTGAACTTCATGGGCACTGCACGCATATGGTACACTTACATACACTCATACACATAAAATTTTAAAATAAGCTGGGCATTTCAAAATAAGCTGGGTGTGGTGGTGCACCCCTTTAATCCCAGCACTTGGGAGGCAAAGGCAGGCAGATCTCTGTGAGTTCAAGGCCTGCCTGGTCTACATGGCGAGTTCCAGGCTAACTGTGGCTACAGGGAGAGACCTGTCTCAAAAAGCCGAATGAAGAGGTTTAACATTGGCTGCTCATGCTGAGAACCAGCGCCCACAGGGTGGCTAACAACTCTGTAACTCCAATTCCAGAAGACTTGACACTCTATCTCCTTGGGCATTGTGCGACATGGATGCACTTACATAAATATAAGCAATACAATCATACACATAAAATAAAAATAAATAAAATAAAAACAAGATGAAGAAAGATGAGTGAAGATACTCAGTGTGACCTCTGCCCTTCACACAAACATACATGTACATATACACACCTACAAATTAAATTAAAAACAAGTATATCTCTTAATAAATCAGGGAAAAGCCATATTTCTTCTTGCTAACTTCTTGGGTTAACTTTTCATGTTCTTCGTTTTCTTTTGCCTTATGTCCTGTATAGTTTATTGTGGGTTTTTAATAAGGAGTAGACCTTCTTCACATGTGAGTCTTGGTTTGTCTTAAGTCCCTTTCTAGGAACTCAGAGGGCTGGTCCTTTCCTCAAGTCTTCAGGAGATTCACTTGAGTGCTCTGAGTTTTCTGAGATAATTAATCCAGCAGTACAATTCCCACCTGGAACACTCCCTTTTCCCAGGATCTGCTCTTTTAATTTTCTTCTAATTTGCTTAATATTTCTGCCTTCCTGACTCATAATTCACTTAAGAACATAGCATACATACGTTATCCCAGGGAACCACTGTTTGAGAAATCGCTGACCCTTTTCAAATCCATTTGTTCACTGTTCATTTAAAAGAGAGATTCAGCTATTTCCCTGCCAGGAGAAGTGAGGATTTAGCTGCATTCTTAAGGGATGCTGTTGAAGTTTTTTTTTTTGCAATGAATTTGCAAGAACTGAGTCATCTGAAGTAATGAATCCTATTAAGAATTTAATTAGAGCATCAAAGGTGGAGATACAGAACTAAGAACTAGAAGATGTGCAGGCTCAGAAACTCAGCTCAAGGTAAAATTCCATTTCACAAAAGGATATGTCCCCTGTGTGCTATGTTCCCTGCACTGTGTGACCACACACACTCATGCCACACACACACACACACACATACACACACAACTACTGGCTCACTCACAAATGCACACATATAGCTCACTCTGGCAATTGTTCAACTTGACCAAACCTAAATTCAACTTAAACCTGGCAAACAATCTTCCCCACCTGCATCATTTTATTTATTTATTTATTTATTTATTACTTATTTATTTATTTATTCATTTGTCTTATTGATGTGTGCTAGTATACATGTATGCTCATGCAATGTGGAGACCAGAGGTTGACATTAGGTGTCTTCCTTTATTGCTCTTCATCTCGTTTTTGAGACAAGAGTCTTTCACTGAATCTAGAACTCTGAATTCAGCTAGACTGGCCAGGCAGCCAATGAGCTGCCTCTACCCCCAGCCCCAGCACCGGGGTTCTAGATGCACATATGCACAGCTGCCTAATGGGAATACTGGTGATCTAAACTCAAGTCCTCATGCTTAAACAGTAGGCACTTTACCAACTGTGCCATTGTTAGAGTAGCAAGCAGTCTCTATGAAATTGCCTGGTAAACACTATAGTCTATCTGTTGAAAATCTACCTTTCTAGTTTCACTGGTCAACCATGTAGTCATGTATTCATGGGACTACCCGGTCATCTGCTCATGGGACCACCCCTGGGAAGGTGGGTTCACCTTAAGTTATGCTAAACAGATGGGAGGAACGCCTAGTGTGTTAATGAGATAGTGAACTTTTCTACCTCCCAGGGCAGTGCTTCTGCATCCAGCCAGAGACATGTACGAGTGTAAGTCTGCCCGGTTTTCTGAATTCTTCAGAAAATCTCTCCTTTCCTTCTTCCTACCCCTTTCTAAACATGCTTTCTTTAACGCTTTGGGCTGCTCCCGCATCTTGTATTTCTTTACCTTTTCTGGAAAGCTTCCTTCTCTCTCTCAAGCCATGCAGGTTTTAGCCTGCGTGGCCCCATGACCCCCCACTCCCTTCCTGCGTGGCCCCATGACCCCCCACTCCCTTCCTGCATGGCCCCATGACCCCCACTCACTTTCTGCGTGGCCTCATGACCCCCCACTAACCCTTCCTGTGGTGGCTCCATGACCCACCCCACTTCCCAAAATTCCTGCGTAGGGGGGAAAGGAAAAGGGGGGGGGAGCGCCCAAATGACCACCACCGAAACTCCGGGGCATCCGTGCTGGGTTGCGTCGCATGGAACGAATGAGCCCCGCCCGGGGCGCACGAAAAACCACCCCACCAACGCCAAGGGAAACGCCACCACCATGGGCTCCCAATGACACTGATGACCTTACCCCCCACCCACGCCGCCGGCCGAGGGAGGGCTCCATTGGCGAACCCCCGAGCCGCCGACCAGCAGAGGGAGGCGAGCCCCCCACCCCCCCACTGGGGAGGGGAGAGAGGTGGGGGGAGTGCCATGATCCGCCCGAAGGGAGTGGGGGTCCATAAACCATGACCCCAGGCCCCCGGGGGCCGCGCCCCCGGGGTGCCATGACCCAGGCGCCCCGCGCCCCCCGCCGCGGGCTCCGTTACACCCGCACGTGCGGTGGGGCGGCCGGGGGGGGGGGCGCCGGGGGCGGCCCGGGCGGGGGGCGGGGCGAGGTGGGGGGGACGGCCGGGGGGGCGGGGCGCGGGCGCCGGGNAAATAAATAAATAAATAAATAAATAAATAAATAAATAAATAAATAAATAGCCAAGATTAAAAATATTAGTATATTGGGATTAAAACAATTCTCAAGCTGGGCATGGTGGTGCACGCCTTTAATCCCAGCACTGGGAGCCAGGGTCAGGCAGATCACTGTAAGATAGAAGCGGGCCTGGCCTACAGATCAAGTTCCAGGTCAGCTGGTACTACAGCAAGACCCTGTATCAATCAAATACACACACACACACACACACACACACACACACACACACACACACAATCTCCAAAAGAACCATAGTACTGTAATCTCATTTTCATTACAATTAATAGCAGGTAACTCTACTTCTAAAATAAGTCAACGGTTGGAGTGTGTACTTCAGTGATAGAGTGTGAGCTTATTAACATGCACATGGCTATGACATGACTACCTGCAAAGGACAAATTGATCTGAAAGGACTAATAAACTCTAAAATTCTAACAACATATAAGACTGAAAATAAGTATACACACTCACAAAGCACAAATAATGGCTGCTTTAAAGCAATGGCGTAACACTGAACTCTTAATCTTAAAAAGGAGATTAGGGGCCAAACTTGCACTTCACAAGAGAAAGTGAAAGAAATTTCAATAGCCTGCAGTCGCATGAAAGGTGCTCAGTCATTAGTGGTCATAAAAGCGAGATTAAAAACCCCAAGATACCTCAACACACTCATCTCCTGAGCAAAAGTCTCACTTTGACTGTGTACCAAAAAAAAAACAAACAAACAAACAAAAAAAAAAACAAACTCTCTTGTACCATCCAAACAAAAATTAGCACTAAAATTACTTTTTAAGTAGTTCAGCATTTTTTCAGGTAAATTTGATGAAGACCTACAACCAAGAAATTCTGGAAATCCCCAAACTCTTGCACATATACTTGTAGATATGCAGTAGAAAATACACAGCAGGACCGATCATTGAAAGAAACCAAAATACTGGAGGGGCGGAGAGGCGGGGGGGAGAGGGGTGTAACTCTCCTAAAAGCAGAAAAAGAATAGAAAAAAATACAGTCATACAGTGCATAATTTAAAAAAAACTAAAATAAACAGAAAGACATCTGAACTGAACGATATGATACACCAAATGGACCTCATAGACCTCTACCGAACATTCCATCCTAATACCAGAGAATACACTTTCTACTCAGCACCCCACAGAACATTCTCCAAAATCGACCACATCCTGGGACACAGAAGAAACCTCTACAAATACAAAAAGATTGAAATAATTTCATGCATCCTGTCAGACCACAGTGCAATGAAGCTCAACATCAACACCAGGACAAGCCCTCCTGCCTACAAGAACACATGGAGACTAAACAACACACTCTTGAATAATGAATGGGTCAAGGAAGAGATAAAGAAAGAAATAAAAACATTCCTGGAACTGAATGACAATGACAATACAACACAACAAAACCTATGGGATACCTTAAAAGCAGTCCTAAGAGGGAAGTTTATAGCCCTGGGTGCCTACATTAGAAAAACAGAAAGAGCACAAGTGAATGATCTAACACTACAGCTAAAAGCACTTGAGAGGCAACAACAGATGAACCCTAAACGCAACAGACAGGAAGAAATAACAAAAATCAGAGCAGAAATCAATGAAATAGAAACAAAGAAAACAATACAAAAAATCAATGAAGCCAAAAGTTGGTTCTTTGAAAGAATAAACAAGATAGACAGACCTCTAGCCCAGTTAACAAAAAGAAAGAAGGAACAACTCCAAATCAATACAATCTGTGATGAAAAGGGAAATATCACAACGGACAAGGAAAAGATCAAGAAAATTATATGGGAATATTACAAGAACCTATATTCTACCAAGTTTGAAAATCTAGAAGAAATGGATGAATATCTGAAATCTTGGGAATCACCAAAGCTTGGCCAAGAGGAGACCAGCAGCTTAAACAGACCCATAACATATGAAGAAATAGAGGATGTAGTAAGAAGCCTCCCAACTAAAAAAAGCCCAGGCCCAGACGGTTTCACAGCAGAATTCTATAAAACATTTCAAAAAGACCTACAACCATTATTTCTGAAACTGTTTAGAAGTATACAATCAGAGGGAATTCTCCCAAATTCCTTCTATGAAGCCAACATCACTCTATTACCAAAACCAGGCAAAGATACAACTAAAAAGGAGAATTATAGACCCATCTCCCTCATGAACACAGATGCCAAAATTCTAAACAGAATACTGGCAAATCGCATACAGACCCACATCAAGAAGATCATCCATCATGACCAAGTTGGATTCATACCAGAGATGCAGGGATGGTTCAACATACGAAAATCAATAAACATCATCAAACACATAAACGGAATCAAAGACAAAAACCACACCATCATCTCAATTGATGCTGAAAAAGCCTTTGACAAAATCCAGCATCCCTTCATGCTTAAAGTCCTAGAAGGAATTGGATTGGAGGGATCATTCCTCAATGTAATCAAAGCCATATACAGGAAACCCACAGCCAATATCATCCTAAATGGGGAAATGACGGAAACATTCCCTTTAAAGGTAGGAACTCGGCAAGGCTGCCCCCTATCACCACTCCTCTTCAATATAGTGCTTGAAACACTTGCTAGAGCAATAAGGCAAGAAAAGGATATTAAAGGAGTACTAATTGGAAAAGAGGAAGTCAAACTATCCCTATTTGCTGATGATATGATTGTTTACTTAAGAGATGCAAAAAACTCCACCAGAAAACTCCTAGAAACGATTAACAGCTTCAGCAAAGTGGCAGGATACAAAATTAACCTTAGAAAATCAATGGCCTTTCTTTACACCAAGAACAAGCAACTGGAGAAAGAATTCAAAGAGACCTTCCCACTCACAATAGCCTCAAAAACAATAAGATACCTAGGAACAAACCTAACCAAAGACACCAAAGACCTCTACAACAAAAATTTTAAACCCTTAAAGAAAGAAATTGAAGAAGACCTCAGAAGATGGAAAAACCTCCCATGCTCATGGATTGGGAAAATTAACATTGTAAAAATGTCCATTTTACCAAAACTCTTGTATAGATTTAATGCAATCCCAATCAAAATCCCCAAGAGTTTCTTCACAGGCTTGGAAACAAAAGTTCTTAAATTCATTTGGAGAAACAAAAGACCCCGAATAGCCAAATCAATCCTGAGTGAAAAGAGCTACACAGGAGGGATCTCTATACCAGATTTTAAACTATACTACAGGGCTATAGTCATAAAAACAGCCTGGTACTGGCACAAAAACAGACCTGTTGACCAATGGAACAAAACCGAAGATCCAAATCTGAGCACATACAATTTCAGCCATCTCATATTTGACAAGGGGGCCAAGAAACCACAATGGAGAAAAGACAGCATCTTCAGCAAGTGGTGTTGGCAAAACTGGATCACCACTTGTAGAAGAATGAAATTAAACCCCTACCTCTCACCCTGTACAAAAGTCAACTCCAGATGGATTAAAGACCTCAACGTGAAACCCCAAACTCTGAAGGTGATAGAAGAAAAAGTTGGCAGCAGACTACAAGACATAGGCGTAGGAAAAGACTTCCTAAATCAGACAGCAGCTGCACAAGAATTAAGGTCGACAATTGACAAATGGGACCTCATCAAACTCAAAAGCTTCTGTACATCAAAAGAAACAATCAAGGAAGTGAAGAGAAATCCCACAGAGTGGGAGGAAACCTTCACTGCAGATACATCTGACAAAGCATTGATTTCCAGAATATATAAACTACTCAAAAAACAAAGAAAAAAGAAAACAAATGACCCACTCAATAGATGGAGCAAAGAACTGAACAGAGACTTCACAAGTGAGGAATTAGAGATGTCTGAGAAACACCTCAAGAACTGTTCAACATCACTAATCATTAAGGAAATGCAAATGAAAACCACTTTAAGATATCATCTTACTCCAATAAGACTGGCTAGGATCAAGAAAACAAATGATACCAAGTGCTGGAGAGGTTGTGGGGAAAGGGGAACACTCATCCACTGCTGGTGGGAATGTAAACTCGTACAGCCACTATGGAAAGCAGTGTGGAGAACCCTTGGAAGACTTGGAATGAACTTGCCACCCGACCCAGCCATACCACTCCTGGGCATGTACCCTCAAGACTTACGCCACCACAGAGATACATGCACGGCCATGTTTATTGCAGCTCTCTTCACAATAGCAAGGAGCTGGAACCAACCTAAATGCCCCTCAACTGACGAGTGGATAGAGAAAATGTGGTACATCTACACAATGGAGTTCTATGCAGCAGTAAAGAAAGACGACATCACGAGCTTTGCAGGAAAATGGCTGGAGCTAGAGGACATCATGCTGAGTGAAGTAACACAGTCCCAGAAAAACAAACGACGAATGGTATCCCTCATCTGTGGATGCTAGTGCCAATTACCCAGTTGTAAGTATTTCTTGTGTAGGGCCCCCTGAGCTTTTGTCCAAAGCAGTTGGGCATAACGCATTTTGGAAACAACAACAACAACAGAAAAGACTGCATCAAAGAACTGACTGAAACAGTGAACTTCTGCTCAAAACAGTCAACTTCCCCATGGAAAATATTGAGAAAGACTAAGAGATGGAAAGCATGTTTGGCAGAATGCATGAGCTCTGGCGGGGTGGGGGAATGAGCGGGAACACAGGTCTAGATTTGTTAAAAATAAATAAATTTATGTGAAAAAAAAAAAACTAACTAAAAACACAGATGAATCTCACAATCTGGAAAGAAGACAAAAATACTCAATATGGCTCTCCTATAGAAGTTCAAAAGAAACTACAAGTGTTTGTTTACATTACATATGTAACAAAATCATAGTGTAACAAGTGCATAGTGTGACAAATCATAGTACATCGGAGACTGACACACATAGCCAGAGCTTCAGGGGAACTGAGTGTACTTCATTTCATAACCTCTGGGGTCTGTGGATATTTGCTTTATTCCCCCTCTTTAAATCATTCATTTGTTCTGTATGCTTTTGTACTTTTGTAGTGGTTCCATAATGTTGGTACGGGGTTAGTGAGGATCTGTGTGCAGTACCACTGGACTATATACCTCTAGTCCCAAATAAAAACTTTTGAAATGGTAAAATTAAAAAAAAAAAAACTATAGCCTAGCTATTTAAGGCAATTCTAACATGACTTAGTTCTATTATAATCCTGGTGATAAGCACTGTACTCTAAGATTTAGGCATACTGGCCTAAATACGATCTCTAGATTTAGGTGCACACATCAAGCTCCTTCCAAACATCCCTTAAGCGTCCCGGTCAGTCCACACACTCACTCACTCCTGAAGGCAAAGCCTACACTAAAACAGGCCTCCCCTTGTCTTGAAGGGCCTCTCTAAACTTCAGATCACTTATCACCTGAAATTATCTTATTCCCTCCCTGTCCTCTTCCTTCCCACAAAAGTAATTCTCCTAATGGCAGTCTGTTCCTCACTACATCCCTGAAAGGCTATGTCTATAAATCAGACACAATGGAAAGAATTCTTCTTCTAATTTATGTCATGTGCTTATTCCAAATATTGACAAACTGCATGTGAGCTCATTTTTAACAACTTTGCAATTCATTTTGCAAACATCTGCTTTGCCAGAACCCATAGTGCCAGAGGTAGCACATGCCTGTAACTGCAGCACTTGGGAGACTGAAGCAAGATTCCCAGGAGTTCAAGGCCAAACTGGGCTACAGAATGAGACTATGAGACTACAGCATAACCCCACCCCCCAAAACGAACAAACAAAACAAGAGGAAAAAAAAAAAAAAATAAAAGTCAGCCAGGCTTGGTGAGCCGCCTTTAACCCTAGCCTTGGGAGCAGAGGCAGGTAGATCTTGTGAGTTCAAGTTCAATGGCATCCTGGTCTACAGAGCGGAGTTCCAGGAACAGCTGGGGTACAGGAAGACTGTCTCAAAAGAAGTAAAAAATAAAAGATCACTAGTAAGTAGCTACATTGGTAGGTTATACCATTTACAACCTTAAAATGTTTGTTTAAAAATGACCACTCAATAGATGGAGCAAAGAGTTGAACAGAGACTTCGCAAGTGAGGAATTAGAGAATGGCTGAGAAAACCTTAAGAAGTGTTCAACATTCAACTAATCTTCATAGGAAAATACAAATCAAAACCACTTTTAAGAATATCATCTTACTCCAAGAAGACTGCCTAGGATCAAGAAAACAAATGATACCAAGTGCTGGAGAGGTTGTGGGAAAGGGGAACACTCATCCACTGCTTGGTGGGAATGTAAACTCCTGACAGCCACTATGGAAAGCAGTGTGGAGAACCCTTGGAGACTTGGAATGAACTTGCCACCGACCCAGTCATACCACTCCTGGGCATATACCCCTCAAGACTCACTTCCACACGCAGAGAAATACATCATCAAGGCCAGATGTTTATGCAGCCTCTTCACAATAGCCAAGGAGCATGGAACCAACACCAAATGCCCTCAACTGATGAGAGCGGATAGAGAAAATGTGGTACATCTACACATTGGCGCTCTATGTTCTATGCAGCTAGTAAAGAAAGATGACATCAATGAGCTTTGCAGGAAAATGCTGGAGGCTTGAGGGATATCATGGCTGAGTGAAAAGTAACACAGTCCAGAAAACATAACAACGGAAATGGTATCCCCTTATCTGTGGAATGCTAGTGCCAATTACCTAGTTGTATTCTGTGTTGCCATGCCCTCTGGCTTTTGTCTAAAGCAGTTGGGAGTGATCATTATTGGAATAACAAACAACAAACAGAACGGACTGCATCAAAGAACTGACTGAAACAGTGAACTTCTGCTCAAGAACAGTCAACTCCTCATCGGAGATATTTGAGAAAGACCTGAGAAGAGAATGAAAGCATATTTGGCAGAATGCATGAGCTGTGGCGGGGTGGGGAATGGGGGGGGCACGGGTCTATATCTGATAAAAATTATAGAGAAAGAAAGAAAGAAAGAAGAAGAAAGAAAGAAAGAAAGAAAGAAAATGTTTGTTTATATTTATTAATTTGTATACAATTATATGTTAATACATTTGGAGCTGTTCCCTTAATATTCAAAAATCACCAAGTTAAAGACCAAAGAGTTTTGGCTTTTTATTTGTTTGTTGTCTCTTTCCGAGCTTCCAAGATGTCGAAGCGAGGTGAGATTTAAGATTTGGGATCCGCTGGCATCTGCCATGCTGGCGGCCGATCTGTCATGAGGCGAGGGCCCCGGGCGGCGGCAGTGCTTTGCTATCCGCGGGCCAGAGAGGGAGGGAATTGCCGCCGCAGGGCCCTGGGATAGCCCCGAAGGAACGCGGATGGTGGCGGTGCCAGGGCGCTGAGCTGGCAGGAACGGGACCTGGTTGGTACCAGATCGGACATGGTGTGGTTGTCCTGCACAGCGGATGATATCTGGCCTGGTTTCGGCTCGTGTGGGTGGCCTGTGTGCACCCCGCCTTGCTGGTATACCTAGTGTTGCAAAAGCTGAGCAGTGAATGGAGTCGTCCAGAGCCCTTAATTCGGGGGGTGGGGGTGGGGTGGGTGGGGGGGGAGTAGTGAGAAACCCACTAGGTTCTGTGAAAACTAGGAAGGTGGACTTGGTGGGTCCTCTAGTGCGAAATTCTGGATTTCCCTGGGTCTTCCTGTAGGAGCTGTGACCAACTGTGCTGACAACACAGGAGCCAAAAATTTGTATATCATCTCTGTGAAGGGAATCAAGGGACAACTGAACACACTTCCTGCTGCCAGTGTGGGTGACGTGGTGATGGCCACAGTGAAGAACGGCAAGCCAGAATTAAGAAAAAAGGTCCAGCCGGCAGTGGTAATTCGACAACGAAAAAAGATGGGGTGTTTATTTTTGAAGATAATGCAGGGGTCATAGTAAATAATAAAGGCGAGATGAAAGGTTCTGCCATCACAAGTCCAGTTGCAAAGGAGTGTGCGGACTTGTGGCCCAGAATTGCATCTCAGAACGCAGACAGCATTGCCTGATTGTCTAGTGTATTTGTAAAAATCTAATGCCGCATTAAAATGTCTTTGTTGCTCGGAAAAAAGAAAAAAGAAAAAAAAAAAAGACAGATGTAATTAGAGACATATTATATTCACAGAATACTCTAGAAAGTTAATTTTTAAATATGTCAGTTTTACAAGATTCATTTCCTGGTGCCTGATGGAATAATAAATTAAATTAGGGTTCATTTGCATAGCTTATCTGATGTCTTTCTGCATATAACACATCTTAGACCTGGTTTACCTAGTGAGTTCCAAAACAGCTGGGGTTACAGGATACCCTGTCTCAAAAAGACCAGGAAAAAAAATGGGAGGGGGGGGAGAGAATTATCAATATTCAGGAAGGTATAGTGGTGCACACATTTAATCCCAGCACTCAGGAAGCAGAGGCCACTCTTATCTATGTAGCAAATTCTAGGCCTGCTGGAGCTGCAGGAAGACCCTGAAGCACTAGAGATGGAAAATAGGGCATATGCATTATTGACTTCTGAATGTTGGTTTTATAGTCTAAAACTTTGCTTAAGTTGATTATTGCTTCTAAAGGGCTTCAAAGTTGGCATTTTTAAGGTTTTCTATATATAAGGTCATGTCCAATGTAAACAGTGACAATCTGACTTCCCCTTTTGTAATTTAGATGTCTTAGGACCTTTTGTTGTTTGTTTTTTGCCTGATGACTCTAAGACTTCCAGTAATAAAAGTGATAAAAATAGACACCTTTGACTTGTTCCAGATCTTAGAAAGTTGTATTTCTCAACTGAGTATGTTTGCTATGACCTATATGTAGTCTTGTGTTAAGCTACACTCTCCATAACTATTGTTCAGCATTTTCTATCAAGAATGTTGACGTGGGGACTGGAGAGATGGCTCAGTGATTAAGAGCACTGACTGCTCTTGCAGAGGACCCAGGTTCAATTCCCAGCACCCACATGGTGGCTAAGAACCGTCTTAAACTCCAGTTCCAGGGGAATCCGATGCCCTCTTCTGACCTCCGTGGCATTGCACAACACGGGTGCGCCAACCTACATGCAGACAGTATATTCATACATATAAAAAATAAATAAAAATTTTAAAAAAGAATGACTTTATGATCATCAGTATAAACAAAATCCTTTAGCAAAGGATTTTGTTTATACTGATCATATAGTTTTGTTTTTTCATTCTATTGATGAAATAGATCATACTTAAATTTGCAATATACTAAATCATCCTCAAATCTTTGTGACTAATTCCAGCTGATCATGGTGAATTATCTTTGTAAAGTGCTGTAGATTAGGCTTGGTAATAATTTTTGTTTACATCTGTCCATCAGTGTTCAAAGACATTGTTATTGTTTTCTTTTTAATTTTCACTTGTTTTATTTATTTTGTAGTTGTGTATATGTGTGAGTGTAGGTGCACACATGGAGGTCAGAGGACAACTCTTGAAGTCAGTTCTTTCCTGCCACCTCACGGGACCCAGGGATGGAGCTCACGTTGTCAGAGCCACGCACCAGCAATTCTACCCACTAAGCCATCTTGTCAACCCCAGTTTTGTTCTAGTGACCCTGTCTGGTTTGGGTATTAGAGTAATCCTGGTCATGGAGAATGTGTTTAGATGAATTCTTTCCTTTTGAACTTTCTGGAATAATTAGAGACATGGTATTCAGTCTTTAAATATTTAATATAAATCAGCAGTGAAACTGTCTGGTCCTAGGGTTTCAGATTTTATTCATTCATTCATTCATCTTTCATTTTGGAAACAGGGCTCAGCCTCACAGCCCAAGTTATCCTCAAATTCATGATGATTCTCCTGATTCAGCCCCTTGAGTGCTGAGATACAGGCATGAGGCATCTAGCTCCACAGCTTTACTTTGACAGGTGACTTTTAATTACTGACTCAATTTTATTACTTGTTGGTCTATTCAGGTTTACTCTTCTTTGATGACTAAACATAGTAAAATGTGTCCCATAGTTTGTCAACTTAGTCTGTTCAAGTTTTCTATTTCTTCATGATTTCATCTTGGTACAATGTATATGTCCAGGAATTTGTCCATTTCTCTGTTATCTCACTTGTGGGTATATATTCGTGTTCTTTTTTTTTTACTTATTTTTGTATGTGTATGAATGTACTGTCTGCATGCAGGTCTGTGCACCCGTGTCATGCAATGCTGCGGAGGTCAGAAGAGGGTGTCAGATTCCCCTGGAACTGGAGTTCTCCTGGAACTGGAGTTACAGACGGTTCTTAGCCACCATGTGGGTGCTGGGGATCGAACCCGGGTCCTCTGCAAGAGCAGTCGGTGCTCTTAACCACTAGGCCATCTCTCCAGCCCCGCAATGAGTATACTTTTCTTTCCTGTCCATTAAAGTACAAGAATTTTATAAATCATATTGGACTTCAACACCCTTTCTTAAATAGAGAAATTGCACCTAGAAGGTTACATTCCTTGGCACACAGAGACCCAAATAATTAGATTATCAACCATGCAAAGGTCTGCCAAGGAATCTATTATCAATCCTGCACATTCAAACAAGCACCCAAATTCATCCATGTTTTGCTTTGAACACAGGGTTCAGATTATAAGAACCTAATCCATTCATGCCAGATTCTTGCCAAGGAAATAATGCTGATATTAATCCAACTTGGAAGTAAAACAAAATTCCTCTAGGACTCTGAGATGGCTTCATGTTTTCTTTCACGTTTTCCAGTTTTGCAGAACCTGCAGTGCCACTACATGTAAGAAGAGAACCAAGACTGCTTTCTACAAGTCAAAAGAGAAAATAAATAAATAAAGCATATGGCAAACTTCAGGTGAGAAAGGACACAAACATCCCTGCGTGCCCAGAAAGCATTCCTGGGCGAGTCTAGGCCTGAAGGCCAAATCAGAGGCTATGCTAAGAGCACTTTATGGGCCAACAGTATCTGGTAATATCATGTGAAAATATCCCTGGCCTTAACTCTGCAAGGCCAGCCCAAGTGGGTATCTATTACTAAGTTCTTATTCATAGATCTAAAGTCACTGGAATGGCTACCTGTGACAAACCAACAGGGTAAAAGGAAATCAAATTGAACCTACAAGGTGCTATATCCCAAAACAAATTCATAAACCTGGAGTAGAAGGCTCAAAGCCAAACACAGCACTTAACAATCTACTTACTGTTGCCTAAAAAAGTCTATGGATTGTGAAAAACTGTTCAGAAATCCCACTATCTAGTCCACACTCGAAACCATCATCCCATCCTCCCTAAACCACAGTACCATTCCGAGGCACTGCATACATTCCATGAAGTATGGTTCAACTGGAGCTAAGTACTGTCTACAGAGAGCACCTGCCACAATTGGCTATTACATAAGAAATGGACACGGGTAGTGACCCAGCTCACTGGTTTTCCAAATGTCAGGCCACAGATTTTTTTGTTAATAAAATCTTATTTACAGGAAGGGGAAAAAAAAAAAAAGCACAAAACCAGACAAAGATAAAACGAATAGCCCTGATTTCCTATCCTAAGCCACAAGGATAGTGGCTGGAAACAACACATTCTCTCTCTTTCCTTCATATAGGTCAGAAGTATGTGGTCTGATAAATGGAAAACCAGTGATCGAGGTCAGCGGGTATCACAGGCCTGAGTTCCTTCTGAAGGGTCTAAGGCTTCAACTTCTACAAGTTGCCTGAACTTGTTAGCTCACGGGTCCCAGCTACTGACTGCATCATTCTGACATCTGCCTGTCATTACATCTCCTTTGTGACTCTGTCACAGACCACCAGGATTACATTTGGCCCAAGGACAATCCAGGATAATTTCCCCCATATCTCAGAGTCCTTAAATTAATCATATCTACAAAGTCTTTTTTTTTTCCATCATGTAAAATAACACTGACAGTTTTTAGGGATTGGGGTGAACCATCTCCAGAAGACTGTGTCTTATAACCTAAGGTGCTCTGCTGATCGCTTTGCATTTATTAATGCAGTTAACTACCACAACTCATGAGATATGCACCATCATTATGCCCACTTAGCAAGACAAAACAGACACACAGGTTAAGCAACTTGCTCAAAATCACACAACCAGAGAACAGGAGAGACAAGCAACGCTGCTCAGATGGAGTGAAATAAAAAACCTGCTCCACTTAGCAGCTAGCTCCTCATGACGTCACATGCATGGCCAATCTAAAAACAACCTGCGCTATCTATCTCCCATCTTCACCTGACAGTTCAAGGAACAGACACAACACTGGGTGAGCAACTCAATTTCACACACTTATTCTAGGGGAACTCTAACAAGCATCCAAGTCTGTTCTTTCTCAGGCAAGTCAGAACTGTTTGTGGTTTGGGCATAATGTTACTAGACACAGAATGACAGGGGCAGACGCTCCTGTTCGTAAGGAATACGCAATCCAGCAGTCAAAGAGCACATGTCAGCCAGGCGTGGTGGCGCACACCTTTAATCCTAGCACTTGGGAGGCAGAGGCAGGTGCATCTTTGTGAGTTCAAGGCCAGCCTGGTCTACAGAGTGAGTTCCAGGACATCAGGGCTACAGGGAGACAAAAAAAAAAAAAAAGAGCACATGTCAAAGAAAGGCAGCTGAGGACATGCATGCAGGTGCTTACATGTGTGCCTAAGGAGTCCAGGCATATTTGAAGGTAAAAAGAAAACTGACGAGGCTTTGGGGGATAAAAAAACATCTTGGCCAGTTCGATCCCAACCTCCACCTTCTCTAACTGCACATCATAAAGAAGAACAGCAGATGGGCTGAACAGCACCATAATGGCAAGATTACTTACTGAAACTTAGTATGACTTGACAATCAGGATTCCAAACTGGTGATCCTACAGAGTTGTTTATTTGGCTCTCACTTTCATTAAATTCTAATTTAAATCTCTCAGAACCTCCAAGACCCAGCAGCTGAGCACTCCCAATTATCTTCCTCTACAATGGCCTCTGTGCATTTGGGCTTTCAAGTCCTAGTATAACTCAAGTCATTTTGGGTGGGACTTTATCTTAGAGACAATATAATGTAATGCATAGGCGAGACATCAAAGGCAGAATATATCAAAAGTAGTGTGGCTTATTTAAAAGAGAACGGTACTTAACCATCTCAAATATGGGACTAACTACTAGGTACTATTCAAGGTACTGTAAATATAATAGAAAAAGATCCTACCAGCCAGGGAAAAAAACGGGGACACACTAAAGGGAAGGAGCTTTGAGAGACAACAGATGACAAAGCAAACAAATAGCATAATGTACTCAGAGGAGATGAGCACCATGAGAAAAGGAAGGTGAGCCGGAGGGTGAGATACCTGGAGAGGAGCTGGGCAGCTCAGAGAGGACCTCACTAAGAAGGTGGCACCTGAACAAGGCTTGAAGGCGGTGAGGAGCAAGCCAAGCAGGCAAGAAGCCCACAAGATGAAGTAGGAGCCACTTCCTGGGCCTGACGCAGGGACAGTAAAAAGCCAGTGTAACTAGAACTACCTGAAGGGTTGGATGGCTGGAACAGTAGATAAGAAAATCAAAGATGATGGAGCCCCAGTCCAGGAAAAGCCCACTTGAGCAGGGAATGGACGCATCTGACACTTAGCAGCATGATTCTGTTTCCTGTGTTGAAAATAAACTCAAAAGTGGACCATGTTATATGGGAAGGCAAGTTAGAGGGTACTATGGTTTATATACTGTATCTTCCCCAAAACCTCGTGTGTTGAAAGCATGGCCCCAGCTCACATCACAGACCCAGTCATTGAGAAGTGACTGGGTCCTGGATCTTCAGGATTCTGAACTAATCGATGGACTTATCCACTCATGAATTCACAATGTGATGACATTACTGGGAGATTACAGAAGCTTCAGAGGAGGGGCCAGGTTGGAGGAAATGGGTCATACATACATGCATACATACTCTCGGAGCTATTACCTCAGTTTAGAGCTAGCTAGTTTTCTCTCTCTCTCTCTCTCTCTCTCTCTCTCTCTCTCTCTCCCCCCTTCCCCCTCTCTCTCCCCTTCCCTCCCTCTTCCATGAGGAGAGCAACTATACCCTCCATACCCTTTTTTTTTCATATCCTTCTACCATATGTTCTGCCTTACCCAGAACTGAAATAAGGGAATCCAACTGACTATGGGTGAAATCTATGAAACCATGCAAAATAGGTTTTTACTCCTTTTAAGTTGTCCTCTCAGGTATTAATCAAAATTGAGGCTACTGCCCTGGTCCAGGTAAGAGAGGATCATGGTTCTCCAAGAATATTCTGGAAACTCCACTAACAACTGGTGGGGCAGACACTTCAACCTGGTGATTTGAGAGTTTACGTAGGGAACCTCCAAGAATACCAATACCTCTGAAGCTTTGGGTCTTTAATGCTGAGAAAGCCTGGGGGTTTTTTGTTTGTTTTGTTTTTTGTTGTGTTGTTTTTTTGTTTTGTTTTGGGGGGGTTTGGTAATTTTGAGACAGGGTCTCCCTTTTGTCCCAGCTGGCCTGAAGCTTACTCTGTAGACCAGGCTGGCCTTGAACTCACAGAGATCTGCCTTCCTCTGCCTCCCGAGTGCTGGGATTAAAGGCGTGCGCCACCATGCCAGCCAAAGTGTGGTTTTTAAGTGCTGTAGTAAAATTAATAAGATGTTGTTTTCTTGTATTATGGGGTTGACCTGTGTTCTCCCAAGATTTTTATGCTCAAGTCTAATCCCTAGTACTCAGAAACTGGTCCTTGGGAAAAGAAGGCTGAAGTGAGACTGTACAAGCAGGTCCTAATCCATGACTGCTATCCTTATAAAAAGGGAGAATGTGGACAAGAGGAACATGGAGGACAGACAGTATGACCCCATCAGGATAGACAGCCGTCTATGACGTAAGCACAGAAGAAAGGCCTAGACCCAATCCTTCCCGACAGTCTGCAGATGGAACGAACCTTATCAACATCATGACTTTGAACTTCTGGTCTCCACAATTACGAGACAACACATTTCAGTTGCCTGAGATGGGCAGTTTATGCTACTTTGTTTTGGCAACCCTAGCAAATAAAAAAACCGTAATTCTCTGTTAGAGAAATATGGGCTATACAAGGGGAATTCTCCTTCAAGCTAAAATCATATATAGGTATTAACACTATTTACAAATATTGTTTTTAAAGATCAAGTACGTTAAGGCTCAACATATTATTCAAATGTTTTGGAACTGGATATATCAACTTTCTGAAGTAGTTTCCAACATGTCTTAAGGAGAAATCAAGAGAAAACAAACTCACATACAGGTGTTATGTCAAGACAAGGCACCTGTTAACCGCAATATATTCTTAAGTCCCAAAGTAAATATTAAGAGGATATAGATGTCAAGTGTCCTCGGGTTTCATGAATGTGAGCTGTCACTGTTCTGCCAGTGGAGTATTACCAGTGGCACAAATAAGAAATGTTGATAGTCCAAGCTAATAGTTATTTACAACACCTCCAATTTCTATCAAACTTTTACTACTTTCTTTAATATAGCTTTTCTAAAAAGACTCTTTCTAGAACTGGTGAGATGGATCAGTAGGTAGATGTACAGGAGACCTGAGTTCAAACCCTTGGAGCCCTTATCATGGAAGGACAGCAATGATGCCTGCAAGTTGTACACACACACACACACACACACACACACACACACTGCACTGACGCCTGGAGCTGGTGAGATGGATCAGTAGGTAGATGTACAGGAGACCTGAGTTCAAACCCCTGGAGCCCTTATCATGGAAGGAGAGCAATGACGCCTGCAAGTTGTACACACACACACACACACACACACACACACCGCACTGGCGCCTGCAAGTTGTACACACACACACACATGCCGCACTGATGCCTGCAAGTTGTACACACACACACACACACACACACACACACCGCACTGGCGCCTGCAAGTTGTACACACACACACACATGCCGCACTGATGCCTGCAAGTTGTACACACACACACACACACACACACACACACCGCACTGGCGCCTGCAAGTTGTACACACACACACACATGCCGCACTGATGCCTGCAAGTTGTACACACACACACACACACACACTCACAAATGTCAGTTTTTTATTTAAACTCCTAATTGAAGAACTAACAACTCCCTCTTTTGTACCCCAAGTTAAAACGGGATTACAGGATCACAAAAAAAAAAAAAAAAAAAAAGCACTGACTTTCTAGACTACTTCCATTCACTCGGCACAGCCCAAGGTATCACATAAATGCACAGACAGCGAGCAGAGATACTGCCAGAAGGAGTCTGTGCCGGTGTCACAGCAAAACCACCAGCACTGCTTATGAATTGTGGGAACCAGGTGACAAGTCCCACAGTGATTCAAAGAAAGACAAACTTGGGAAAACATTAAATCTATCTGAAATGAAAAATACAATGTGAAATAGGGGATTTGAACAGAGTCCAGAAAAGCAAGTATGATTTTTTATCACTGTACACTCTAGAGGATATGTTGAAGCTATTAGGAACAAAATGAGAGGAATCATTTAGATGATGGATGGATGGACGGACGGACGGACAGACGGACGGACTTATGGATGGTAGACCAAGGTAGAAAGACTATATGTGGTATATGACTGATACAAAAGGCAGGACTTTTTCAGCATAAAGACTAGTAAAAATCTGATTTCAAAGAAGCTATAAAAAAAATACCAGGTTGACAGGAGGAAGACCTGGAACAGCTAGCACGTCCTGAGAGCTTCTCTCTGAGTCTACAGACAACAAGGCTTTTCTGAGACTTTACTTCTCTGCCCCATACACGTCCATGTCTCTTCTCCAAATGAATGGGCACTGGCTCAGGTCTGTTGCCTGTAATGGCCTGGCAGGGCCACCGTGGCAGTCCTCCAGCTGCAGCCCAATGTCCTCTTATTTCTGAAATTAAGCTTCCCTAAAGTATCAGATCAACTTGGACCTTTCTCATAAAGGTCTGTGTCCTGTGCCGGGCGTGGTGGCGCACACCTTTAATCCCAGCACTCAGGAGGGAGAGGCAGGCGGATCTCCATGAGTTCAAGGCCAGCCTGGTCTACAGAGCGAGCTCCAGGCCAGCTGGGACTAAAGGGAAACCCTGCCTCAAAAAAAAAAAAAAAGGTCTGAGCTATCCCATGCCAATCTGCTACCTCAGGGAAGGGAGAGGTGGAAAGCACACAGGCTTCAGAGCTGCTCCTGCTGAGGTGGGGCTACTACCATGCTTTCCTGACAGGAACTGTGAGGTAATGGGTATATGCCACCAGTGCCAACTCAGGTGATGAGGCCAGGAAGCTGGACAAACACTCCCTTATTATTCTAGCACAGGACACTCCACAGAAAAGGCTCTAAGATGGGATGGAGAGATGGCCTAGTGGTTAAGAGCGCCGACCGCTCTTGTTCAATCCCCAGCACCCACATGGCGGCTGAGAACCATTTGACTCCAGTTCCAGGGGAATCCGACACCCTCTTCTGACCTCTGAGGCACTGAATGACACAGGTGTACAAACCTACATGCAGACAGTGCATTCATACACATACAAAAATAAATTTAAAATTTTTTTTTTAATTAAAAAAGAAAGAAAAGGCTCTAAGGGGCAAAAATGAGTCCATTCAAAATGCTGATTCATGCAGTCCCTGCATATATGAAATGAACCATTTTTACATAAGGACTTGTGTTCCATCCTCACAACCAGTACTTGAGAAAAACAAATTAAAGGACGGAATATTCATTTTAGCTTTGTTTCGGAGGCTGGTCCATCATAATGAGAAGGGTGTGGTGGACCAGGCACCTCATGTCACATGCCCTGCTGGCCAGGAAACAGAAGCAGAGGACTAGAAAAGCTAGTGCATTTTCTGCCATCTTCCCCCTTTTATTCCCCTACCCGCCTGCACCTATGTGATGGTGGGACCACTTTCAAAGCAGGTATTCTCTTGGTTAATCTTCTCTGGAAACCTCACAGACATACCCAAAGGTGTACTTTGCTAATCTCCTGGGTGTTCTCAACCAACCAAGCTGATTAACCATCAGATTAGGATTAACCATCACAATGAAGAAAAAGAAAAAGTTTTCACTTTTTGGAGAGAGGACCTCCCTATATGGCCCCAGCTGACCTGAAAGGAACTATGTAGACCAGGCTGATCTCAATCTCACAGAGATCCACCTGCCTCTGCCTCCCATTTGCTGGGTGGAACATGAACTCCAATGGCCTACATGAAGAAACTTTTTAACGTTTATAATTAGCTAGAAAATTACTTCAACAGTGATTGTAAATGGTTTGAGTGTAATAACCATGTAATATTCAGTCAGTGCTCCAAGTAAGTGACTTGCATGTGTTCGTTCATTTAATCCTCAACATAATATAACATAGGGAAATATGTTCACAGTTCATCTTACAAAGGAGCACAAGAAGGCACAAAAAAGGAAGGCGTTGCCACAAGGTAAAGCCAGGGAGGGAACCCTGGGATCAGCTACCAGCCCTAACCACAATACACTGCCTTAGCACGGGAACAAGTAATGTTCAGGGCACATTCAGACACAAGACTGAGTATCGATGGCAATATAAAATAGATATGAATAACCAAATGTCTTTAGTATGTGAAAATATAGAAGAGAGGTGTTCTACTTTGTCTTCCATTGCTGTGACAAAACACTCTGACCGACACCAACTTGGGGAGGAAAGGGTTTATTCAGCTCACATCTCCTGGGTCGTAGTTCATCACTCAGGGAACCCAAGGCAGGAACTCAGGACAGGAACCTGGAGGCAGTAGCTGAAGCACAGGCCATGGAGGAATGCTGTTCACTGGCTTGCTCTCCTGGCCCATGCCCAGCTTGACCTCTTATACAGTACACAACAACCTGCCCAGGGTGGCACCACCCATAGTGGGCTGGACCCTCCCACATTGCTCAACAATCAAGACAATACTCCACAGACATGGCCACAGGCCAGTCCAATGGAGCCAATTCCCCAATTGAGGCTCCCTCAACCCAGGTGTGTCAAGTTGACACTAAAGCTATCCAGCACAAGAGGTATAAAGTAGAATGCCAAAAATAAAGGAACATGTTCCAAGATTTGGCTGGGTAAGGGAGAGTTACAGTAAGGAGGACAAAGCCAATAGAAAAAGACAAAGTAAATATGGAAGACTGTCAGAACAATGAAAAGTGGTGGTTACACTATGAGGTCTTCCTCAAGGGCAAAGCTAGCCTATACCAAGATCACAGGCTGCAGAATCAACATAACCCACATCACCCTGGAGCCCACTAACAGTGATGGAGATCCTAAAGTCTAGCTGTGTTGAAACAGGAAGATCATATTACATAAACAAAACATCTGGTAAAGTCAATGAAAGCATGAGAAAGATTATGTAATCGGACATAAAATACTTTAGAAAATGGGCCTAGCCCCCAAGATTTTAACCAGGATACCTTTTATACACTCCCAGGTATTATTTTTCTTTCATGCCCATATACTCTTCACTCAGCATATTTTTACCATGGAAAGAAATTTCAGAGAGGGTGATATGAGGGAAGAGAGAAGGATGTTGGGAAAAGGGGGAGCAGGAGGGAGAGAACACACATATGCGTGCACATACACACAGACACAACCTGACCATCTGGAGAACACACACACACACACATGCACATACACACAGACACAACATGACCATCTGAAGAACACACACACATGCACATACACATGGACACAACATGACCATCTGGAGAACACACACACACACACACACACACACACACATACACATGGACACAACCTGACCATCTGAAGAACACACACACACACGCACATACACATGGACACAACCTGACCATCTGGAGAACACATACATGCACATGCACACGGACACAATCTGACCATCTGGAGAACACACACACATGCACATACACACGGACACAACCTGACCATCTGGAGAACATACACACATGCACATACACATGGACACAACCTGACCATCTGGAGAACACACATACATGCACATACACATGGACACAACCTGACCATCTGGCCAGGCAGAGTTGCAGTGTGGCAGAGCCAAGCTCACAAGACAGACCTCACCACCTTATGGCTGTGATTTAACGAACTTTGCCAAATGCTTTGGAAGACCAAATTTCTGAGGTAGTAGGACTCTGTTACAGAGTGAATTCATACCTGCTATACATTCGGTATAAGAATACCCCAATAGGGTAGAATTCAGGGTTATAATTAGGAAACATAGAAATCAAAAATAAAAGATGGCCCAGACTGCAAGAAGCTGTTGAACTTAAAGAGAAAACTGACAATGAAGAGGAGTCCAGGAAATGGAGCATGTGTTTGTTGTTGTTGCTGTTTGGGGGGTGTTGTTTGAGATAGGGTCTCAAATGTAGCTCCAGCTGGCCTGGAACTCACTATGCAGACCATCCCAAGCTGGCCTCAATCTCAGAGAGATCCCACTTGCCTCTGCCTGCTGAGTGCTGGGATCAAAGATGTGTGCCACTACACCCAGCTGGCTTGTGTTTTGTTGTTGTTGTTGTTGTTGTTAGGATTATTTATTTTTATTTTATCTTATGTATATGAAAGTTTTGCCTACATGCCTGGTGCCTGCAGAGGGCAGAGAAGGATTTAAGATCTCCTGGAACTGGAGTTACAGACAGTTGTGAGCTGCCATGGGTCTGATGGGAACTAAAACCAGGTCCTCTTCCAGAACATCAAGTGCTCTTGGCCACTGACTACCTCTCAGCCCTGGGGGTATGTGCTTTTAAGTATAGAAATGAGAAAATAAAACTGTCCTATTTAAAATAAGAAAGGGCTGGAGAGATGGCCTAGTGGTTAAGAGCACTGACTGCTCTTGCAGAGGACCTGGGTTTGATCCCCAGCACCCACATCGTGGCTGAGAACCGTCTTTAACTCCAGTTCCAGGGGAATCTGAAGCCCTCTTCTGACCTCCGCGGCATTGCACGACACAGGTGCACAAACCTACATGCAGACAGTACACTCATACACATAAAAAATAAAAATTTTTAAAAAGATTTAAAAAATAAAATAAAATAAAATAAAATAAGGAAAATAGCCAGGCATGGTGGCAAGGCTACCCTGGTCTACATAGAAAGTTCCAGGCCAACAGGGGCTACAGGAAAACTGTCTCAAAAACAACAAAAAGTAAAAAATTTAAAAAAAATAATAAGGAAAACAGTCTCATTGCCTAAAAGTATACAGAATTCAAAAGCATAATCCAAACAGAGGACACACAAAGAAAAATATTAAAAACAAAATTTTCCATGTCTATCATATTTATTAGCATAAATAAAATATTAGTAGATTAAGAACAATTAATACCAGAATACTCTAGAATAAATCCCATTTTTGGAGCTATTCAACTATTTTTCTCAGTCCAAAATTTGTTCTTAAAAGACTTAATTTTAGCCAGGTGTGGTGGCACACACCTTTAATCCCAGCACTCAGGAGGCAGAAGCAGGCAGATCTCTGTGAGTTCAAGCCCAGCCTGGTCTACAATAGTGAGTTCCAGGATAGCTGGGGCTAAAACAAAAAAGGAAAGAAAAAGACTTAATTTCCAATTGTTTCTTTATAATATTACTTTCAATTATTCACATATCACACTTTTTATTACCCTGTATAGCAAATCAGACATAACTATTTTTCTTTGACTTTGATTCGTGATGCTTCTTAAAAATGAGTATATGCTGTGCTGAGTATTTTATATAAAAACTTCTTAGAATTCTAAGTTCTCCTCTATATTCATGTCAGAGATAAGGAGGCTCTAGCAAAGTCAGTCACATACTGTAAAACCAGCATCAACCCCCGGCCTCTCCAACTCCCGACTCATCATATTTTCATTCTCTGAGTTTTGGTCCAAAGCCTTGTGGCATGGGATGCTTGCAATTTCATTAGTGTAGCATCCTTGCACACGGTTTTCCATCTGTGAAGGGCCTAGAAACCTGGGAGCCAGGCTGGGTAGAACTGGGTGGCAAGGAAGTATGGTACCCACAGATGACACCTCTCAAAGTGCCAGTCCCTAAACTATTTGTCACAGGGACCCTGGGAAACATGGAATTCTGACAGGGTGGTTGTTTTCCTTGTGGCCTGCTTGCTCCAGCTTCTCCCCATCCCCTGAACCCTTGTTATCTTTCCAACACTGCCACCCCATAGCCCGTCTGCCCACTTTCATCTTACATATGCAATCTGGGCAAAATTTAAGTCAGCTGAGTCCATGAGTACACTGTTTTGGAGGCCTGACATTTGAAGAAAGCAAATTCCTTATCTGTGATAAGCAAGTGTGTACTCAAAGACGATAGCAAGGGGTAGCCATGCTTTGAACAGCACTAACAAGAGCAGCAATCTTCAAGGTGACTAATGAGTACTAGAACCAGTATACTGGGCCGAATCAGCATTTCTTAACAGAAGAGATAACAGAAAATATCTCAGTCTGATTAAGCGAATTAAAAGGTGGCCAGGGACTATTAGAATGGTGAACTAGTTTCAGACAACCTCGCAAACATTTAAATGAGACCAGTATTTTGGAAATCATGACAGTAGACAAATAGGATTTTGATGTATGAAGATCTGATGATAACAAATGTGGAGTTACATGTGACCTGGGAAACCAAACAGGTTCTAAGTACCCACCTGGTCTGCCCAGTGAGCTAGCACAGCATGTGGTCCTAGTAGCTCTTGGGAGCCAAACAAAAATAAGGGCTGAATAGAAGGTATCGTATATGTCATAAATAACATTAACATTAAAAGAAAGGACTAGGGCTGGAGAGATAGCTCAGCTGTTTAAGGCTCATACTTCTAAAATAAAGGACTCATTGGCTAAACATACTGTGTATGTATAAACTCAGTGGGCTTACGGTGTACAGAATTGGAGAGCAGCTAACGTGGGGTTCAAAAGAGTTCTAGAACAAGCCAAGCATGGTGGTGCACGCCTGTAATCCCAGCACTTGGGAGGCAGAAACAGGAAGATCTCTGTGAGTTCAAGGCCAGCTTGGTCTACATAGTGAGTTCCAGGACAGCAGAGGCTACAGGGAGACCCTGTCTAAAAAAAGTATTAGCATTAAGCTTTCTCAAGCTACTGCAATCCCAGTAAGCAATACTAGATGAGTAAGGCCATTAGCTTTTTTCAAAAGTAAATAGGAGTGCGGGCTGGAGGGATGGCTTAGCACCGACATGGCGGCTGAGAACCGTCTGAAACTCCAATTCCAGGAGAACTCCAGTTCCAGGGGAAACCGAGACCCTCTTCTGACCTCCGCGGCATTGCACGACACGGGTGCACAGACCTACATGCAGACCGTATATTCATACACATAAAAAAAATAAATAAATAAATGTAAATAGCAGTAATGAATGGCACCCCTTCCATAACTCCGCCCTGGAAACTCAAGAGTAGGTGCTTAGTGTTAGGTTATGGAGGCACAGAATACAGGAATAATAGGAGAAAAAGACAGAAACCATAGCAGACCTCAGACCAGACTGTATTTTATTCTAGGCACAGGGGTGACAGCTGTCTTCCCATCCGCATGCTGGAGATGACTACCCTGTGTACGGGCAGAGTGAGTGCTCATACAGGGCTTGGGCAGGGGGAAGCGGAGGCAGTTGTGGGGTGGGTGGCACACTACATGTCTCCTCCAGAGGCCCTTGCTCAAACAGGCCAGGCTATCTTGAGCAACAGCTGATCTCCAACAGTCCTGGGGATAGATAAGGTCAGCAGCAGTTTAGAGGTAGATAAGATTATCGGTAGTTTCTAGGCTTCCACAACCGGGGCGTTCTATCATTTAGAGTCTGCTGTGAAGAGCAGAGAGACAACACAGAAATCGTAACAGCACACACTGGCATGAGAGCTCCCTCTCAGAGCACCCACCACGCCACAGTTTTAACACTCAAGCTGTGTGGAAGGAACTGGGAGAAGTTCTTCCTATGCCTCGGATTCCCTACCAGTAACTCCAAGTTAAATTGCACTTATTTCATGGAAGTTGCTTAAAGAGCATGCAGAATGGTACCCAACCAATCCTAAAAGAATAAAAATACTTGTTCAAGAAAGCAACTGTTTCATAGTTGTCTGGTGATTGAATTATAACACAGAGCGCTAACTCAGTACCTGATACTTTTCTAAGTAGAAATCATTACTAAAGCTTTGGAAATAAAAAATGTATTTAGAGTAGAAAGAAAAAAAATCACATCATTGTTTATCTTTTGGTTTTGTTTTGTTTTGTCTTTTCAAGACCGGGTCTCCCTGTAGCCCCAGGTGGCCTGGAACTCACTCTAGACCAGGCTGGCCTTGAACTCACAGAGATCCGCCAGCCTAGGATTAAAGGTGTGTGCCACCACGCCTGGCTTAAAGACGGTTCTTAGCCACCATGTGGGTGCTGGGAATCAAACCTGGGTCCTCTCCAAGAGCAGTTGGTGCTCTTAACTGCTGAGCCATCTCTCCAGTCTTCAATCATTGTTTTATTCAGCTGAGCACAGAGTGGGTGACCCAGTTCAAACCCCGGGCATGGGCATGGCCCAGTCTCTAACTCAGGTAACAGCTCTGCAAGGCTGGCAGTGTTCCAGTCCACACATGAGAGCAGACACAAAATGCCCCTCCCTAGACATGCTACATAAACATGATTACTACAGGCTTATTCTCCATGCCATTTCTGACCTGCCACTTTTATCTTTTAAAGAAGTAATATTCCATGGCTAAGTCAGAAAGCTGTAAGAACCAATTCTGAAGGAACACTAGGGTGAAATAGATCATCCAGGAAAAGTAAGCAGGGATGATAAATCCAACACCTCAGGCACTGAGAGGTAGCCATGGCGGGCAGAGTACGAAAAGCATTTCTGATTTTTGAAGGACATTAATTTGGAAAATTATTAAAGTCGCTCTCCATGGTCTTAGAGAACCCAGGTAAGGCTAAAATCCCAGGTAAGGTTAAAGGAAGGTACACTTAGCTTATCATAAAAGAGATCTCATCATCTGTAATGCAAGAGGAGGGCTCTTTGCAGGCAATTATGAGATGATAATACCCCTACATATGTGCAGAGTCACCTGCAAAGGACAGAAAGGAAGGCACCACAATGCTCCAGAGGGACCTATCCAACGCCATCTTGATTATAAGCCAATAAACTTGGTGAATTACTAACACTAATGTTACTATCCTGACTTTCATGTCATAATTCAATTATTTATTAATTACTGATAACAAGTTTGCTGTTTTACCTAATAGTTTTTGTCAAACTGTCCACCAAATTCTAAACAACTGACTCTGGCATATTTCAGGCTATGCTGGGTGATGGGAATTCTAAGCCCAGGATCATTCATTTCTTTCTTAATGCAGATACATTTTATTTTTCAATAAGAAAGGAATGGGAAGGAGGAGGAAATGGGAAGGGAGAGAGGGAGGGGGAGGGAGGGGGAAGGAGGGGGAGGGAGGGGGGTTATTCCTTTTCAACCTTCCCAGTATGGACTGAAGACTCATGTCTCTCCAAGAATCTTCCAAAACTTCAATGCCAGATGGGGACTGCTGAGACATCCAGGTTGTGGACTGAGCTACTACTGGGGTTTCCGCCTCTTCAGAATATAGACTCCCATTGTTGGACTACTCAGGCTGATTCACGGAGACCAGTACAGGAGACGATCAAGACAGGATGCGGTGCTTACCGGACCTCATTTAGTGACCATGGGAAAAGAAAACCTGTGTGGAACACAAGGTCAGAACTGAGCTGGTTTGGGCTTGCCAAGGAGAAGCCTTCAAACATGACATCTTTCAGCCTAAATAAAAAAAAAAGTCACAAGCTGAAGATGTAAAACCTATGATCTATGTGCATGCATATGTGCATATTTTGGAGTGATGCATATTGGAAGGAATAACAACAAACAACAACAACAACAAACATCAGAAAGACTGGGTCAAAGAACTGATTGAAATGGTGAACTTCTCAAAACATTAAACTTCTGCATCAAGAATTTTTGAGAGAGACTGAGAAAAAGATGAAAATCATGTTTGGCAGAATGTATGAGCTCTGGTGGGGTGGGGGGCAAGGGAGGGGGGCATGGGTCTAGATTTGATTTGTAATTTTGTATAAAATGCACAGAGCTTCAATAAAACATTGGCTTTAAAAAAAAATATTCTGCAAAGTATATAAATGAATGCAGAATATTTTAGGCAGACTTCTATGATGAACTTCCCTGAAGTGACACTGAAGTTCATCTTGAGCACCTACGTTGCAGTCCAGTTATAGGCAGCTGACCACAGATCCTACCAACCTCACATGGAATGTCAGAGAGCTTGTAATGCTTTTTAAAAATGTCCACACTTGCAGAGGACCCGGGTTCGATCCCCAGCACCCACATGGCGGCCGAGAACCGTCTGAAACTCCAGTTCCAGGAGAACTCCAGTTCCAGGGGAATCCGAGACCCTCTTCTGACCTCTGCGGCATTGCACGACACGGGTGCACAAACTTGCATGCAGACAGTACATTCATACACATACGGAAATAAATAAAATTAATAAAAAAAATTTAAAAAAATGTCCACACTTAGCCCTTGAATACACTATTGATATTAGATCCCGAGGTTCAGGGGACACAGTGAGGATGAAGTTTCTTCTGTCTAAAAATGCAAAATAGGGGCTGGAGAGGATGGCTCAGCAGTTAAGAGTGCCGACTGCTCTTGCAGAGGAGGGGTTCCATTCCCAGCACCCACATGGAGGCTAAGAACCGTCTCTAACTCCAGTTCCAGGGGAATCTGACACCCTCTTCTGACCTCCACAGTATTGCATTACATGGGTCCACCAATGTACATGCAGATAGTCCACTCATACACATAAAAAATAATAAAATAAAATATCCTTTATTTAAAAAAAACAAGAAATAGATGAGACAGAGGGTTACTGGAGGGACGGTTTTTTAAGCAAAGATGCACCTCAAAGAGAGTCTGAGAGATTGAGCAAGATCAACTTAGTAACTCGAATGAGTTTTGAGTTTTGTTTTGTTTTGTTCCAGCCTCTCACTGGCTTAGAACTTCTCACTAAAGTTAGATAGGCTGACCAGGAAGACCCAGGGATCCATTTGCACCAGCCTCCCCTTGCTGGGATTAGAGGCTCAAGGAAACTACCCTCATCTTTTTTATGTGGATTCCGGAGATGCAGCTCAGGTCATCAAGCTTGCACTTATTGTTGAACAAATATCTCTGCAACCCTGTATTCGTTTCTATGCATTGGAAAACTGCTACAAGCAGGATGGAGAGAATTGAGATATTTTCTATCACTAGCTCTGGGCAAAACTAGAATCAATAACTTCCTTTTACGAGTTTCAATCTCCCATTTTTTATAGAGGAATGAGCAGTGGACTTGAGTTTCCATTGACAACAACGAACAATAGATTTTAGCAACAAATATTCCTGTTCACATTGCAGTCAGGTTGCACATTGCTGCAGCTCTGCAGAGCTCAGTGGGGCTCTGCTCAACCAAGTTCCATGGAACTTCTCTCCTGCAATCCAGGATAAAGGAGCAGGTCCTGGCTGAGGTCTTCTGTCTTCATTGTGAGGCTCAGAAAAGAACACTCACGGATACGCAGTGCAGGAAAGACTTACACTGGTGAATCATGCCCTGAGTATTTGCTTTCCAGGTTCTGTCAGACAATCTTTATTATACCATAAAAGAACATTAGGCACCAGATCTTGCAATGTTTTGAATAACTTTAAAATTTATTAATAAAAACTGCAGAAACACAACTGAAAGATTTATAATAAACAGACAGTTAAATAATAACTATCACATATTAAATATATTACTGTATAATTTTCAGTGTCAACATATTAAATACTAATTATTGAATATTAAATTAAATACTTGTAGAATTGACAGTGGAGTATTACTCATATTTAATTTTACCTAAATATACATAAAAACATTAGGAAAAATAACTAAAAATTTTAAAAAGCTTTAAATTGAATAATAGTTTTGAGTAAAGTGTTCAGAATAGCCCTTACAGCGTAAAATTTGAGATTAAAAACAAACATTTAAATACAGCTTCTTCAATCTATTTCCAAGAATAAAGGAGATCTCCTTAATTCCAAAATCCAAAGTATTTCCAAATGTCTGTCACACCTTTCTTATATACTTCTGGACAGGCACGGTTTCCTGGCCACAGCTCCATAATACTGTGGGAAGTCGTGTAGAGTCCAACATTTCTGAAACATTTCCAGCTCGATTCTCAGCAGGGAAAGGCAGTTTGATTAGCATTCCTTTCAGAAATAAACAGATCAAGAAAGTAACTGAGAGTTAAAGATAAAAAGCACTAGCAAATGGCCAGTGTAAATCAGAGAAAACTGGGAACATACACAGCAAAAATAAATAAATGAATAAATAAATAAATAAATATAATAAAAAAAAAAAAATTTAAAAAGTAAAGTAAATCCAGCTAGTCTCACTTTCTCAAAAAAAAAAAAAACTCTCTTTAAAAGACAGTACATTCGTACACATACAGAAATAAATAAAATTAGTAAAAAAAAAATTTAAACTCGTATTTGTGAGCATGTGGTGTTAGGTAGGTGGGTGGGTGAAGTTTTTTTTTTTTTTTTTTTTTTTTTTTGGTCTTTGTGAGACAGGGTCTCCCTGTAACCCCAGCTGTCCTGGAACTCACTCTGTAGACCAGGCTGGCCTTGAACTCACAGAGATCTGCCTGTCTCTGCCTCCCAAGTACTGGGATTAAAGGTGTGTGCCACCACACCAGCCAAGAGACTCTTTTTAAAAAAAAACAAGGTTGGGGCTGGAGAGATGGCTCAGCAGTTAAGAGCGCTGACTGCTCTTGCAGAGGACCCAGGTTCTATCCACAGCACCAACATGGAGGCTGAGAACCAGTGGTTAAGAGCACTGGCTGCTCTTGCGACAGGGGAATTCCTAGCACCCACCTGGTGGCTAACAACTGTCAGTAACTCCAGTTCCAGGGGAATCCAACGCCCTCTTCTGACCTCCATAGGCACTGCATGACACAGCTGCACTTACATATGTGCAGGCATTACACTCATACAGAAAAAGAAAAGTTAATAAATAAAATGTTAAAAAGTAAGGTCTATGGCTCCTGAGAAAAACTACCAAAGGTTGACCTCTGTGCTCCATTTGAACCCACTATTGGAACACGAACACAGAAACAAAGACACATGTCACGAAATTGCCAAGTGTTTATGATGTAAGTAAACAAGGCAAAAGTGAAAAATTCAAAGGAAAGAGATTAAATACAGCCTTTCCTCTTTCAGTCTAATAAAAAATAAAAAATGACATTCTAATAAAACTCAGAATCTTTGGTTTACATTTTCTTTCTTAACTCAATTTTTATAGGAAAAATATAAAAAGAACTATTTTATTATTTCAGTACAAAGCAAAATCTAATAAAAATCACACTTTCATGACAAAATTATGACTTTTCTATTTAAAATAATCTTAAGCCTATTTAGAAATTTTAAAAATTATGCAGTTATAATATCACAAAAATCTTGGCAATATATTGATTTTATTGAATCTTAAAAACAAAAAAAAATCTGTTTTGCTGAAAAGTGAGAATGTATAGCATTAATCAGTCATAATAGACACCACATAAAATGCTTTAATAAATAACAGCCTGGATACCAACTTAATATTATGAGGTGAGTGCAACTACCATAATAAAAAGAAAAAATGAAAATGTTTGTTTACATATGAGTTCCCAAAGGTACGGAATGTTGAGTGCTCATCACCAGTCAAGTTAAAAATGTAGAACAAGAAATTTTCCATATAATTTAAAACAAAGAGACATAAACAACTAAAAACAAAATGGAAATAACACCCCCAAAACATTATTTTGCAGGCATTTAATTATTTTTAGGTGGTACTGAGGATGGAACTGAAGGCCTTACATGCCAGGCAAGTACTCTACCACTGAGCTACATTTCTAGCCCCTACCTCCCCATAATTCTCTTGTAACATCCAGCTTAATAGGAATATGTGAAGACATATTCATAAGATTCATTTCTATAATCTTCCTAAGCTGAGATGAAAATGACTTTTAAAATTTTATTTTCTTCTAGTATTTATATAAAATATCATATAACAATATGACAAGTTCGATGTTAATGTTGCACAACTAATACCTGTAATGTGTTCTTCCTACAGTTGAGCAGTTGCATCCATGGGCTCAAGTGTACCTTCAAAAATATGTTCCCAGAGATACAAACCTGGTAATTAAAGAACAGAAACAGAAGCATTTACTGACTTATCCACTGAAGTGTGTTAGAGAAATGTATGTTCTGTTCCTTTCCATGATGACTGTGAACCCAGAATTTTCTCCCCATGGTCTCCTGGCAGGCACTGCTCCCAAGGAAAAGCTTAGTCATCAATATGGCAGCTGAGTGTATGAGTGACAGACCTCAGTGACTACAGGTATTAAAGTGGGCTACAGTAAAGACAACAAAATATTATATTCTACCCTGAGAAACCCCTATTACTGAAGTTTTCCTGTCCATCATTCTCTGAAAGAAAATGCATGATATTACAAACTAAATTATCACTGTGATTAGAATTAATTTTATATTATAACCAGAGGGAGTATTACTTCTCTATTTTCAACAGACATCTTGAATGCAAGCTACCCTTTGCAGACCAATGACACTTCATCCTTTCTTCTCAGAACAACCCTTGATGCTATATCTTGGCTTCATCTGAATGATACACTTAAGAGTGGAAGAGATCAGCAGTGCACAATGAGGTAATAATAAGATATATAACACCTTTGAGAGCCTTGTTTTAGTTTTATTGGAAGATATACTTTGTTTCATTTTCAGTATACCAATGCTACTAAAGCCACACAAATAATCAGGTTTAAAACTTAGACAATCAGATTAAATTTTTCAACTGTATCAGGCTAAATAATGCCTTCTCCTTACATACTGTCAAAAAAAAGTGGCCCTGGGAGGAAATGATTATTGTGTATTATCTAAGCTCAGCACAGTCCAGAGACTGGGAAGACAAGAAGTTCAGAGTAGGGGAGAGCTGTGAGGACAGAAGCAGGGCTCACAGTCATGTGACCTGGAATATGGGTAGTGATCTGTAAACTGCAAAAGGCAAGGAAACATTTCTTCTAGCACCTGGGAAAGGAACACTGCCTCCTAGAAACATTTTAAACTCCCACCTTGAGAGAGGCAGGTAAGAAAGTTGTATTATGTTGAATCACTAAACATGGTTAGGGCAGCTATGGGAAGCTTTCAAGTATGTCGGCTTTATTGTGCATAAATCTAACTCTTGCTCAAAGACCCACAGAAAGCTTCTTTTAATGCACTAGATACTTATAGCTGTTGTAGCGCTCACTCACCGCTAGCCTCACTCCCTAGCTGAGCAAAATACATACCCAGAACACTAGTGTCTCCTGATAGTCACTATGTACTCTAGCACTGTGCTACACCCACAGCTGGCAATCAAGTTTAATCAGAGGAATCCTCTAACCCCCTGCCCCATGTCCACTGGACATGCAGAAGGAACAGGAGCTTATTAAAATTTCTGAGAAAGGTCTACACCTTTTGTTTACCACTGCTCTGTTCAGCATTTCCCAAATTTGTTTGTCCATGAAGGACAGGGACCATCTATTACATATCTATATCATGTGAACATTCGGTTTGCACATGAGTTTCAATATATCAATGCTACACAGTCTACTTTGCATCTACCAACAAATCTAATAATCAACAGGGGGGTATTTTCACACAGTGGTATCTAATAGAAAAGAGATATCAAATTCTAAAAAAGGTTAAAAAGTGTATGTCTTCATTAGACAATGATGAAATATACAAAAGTAAATTTAATTTTACTATTTTACTTGGCTTTTGCAAGATTTTCATTTTTAAATTAATTTACCAATGGCAGCTTTACCCCAGATTTGTACACTGTAGTCTGTATTTACTTTTGTGGACTTATTTCATTTTTTTCATCTCCTTCCCAAGGATTCCATTCTTCACTTCCCAAAGTAGACTGTTCTGTTTTAAAAAGAATGACAGTGTTTATTAGAAAAGAATAACTGTAGTTGTAGATAAAGTCATTAAAATGAGAAGTTAGAGTTCTAATTTCATCTTAACTTCAAATTTTCAGAGATAATCAACTGACTTTGCACTGATTAAAAGCACACAATAAAATTAAACCAGCAACTTAATTCTCTTAATTAATCTTAATCCTCTGCTTTCTGCTCCTGCTTGGGCACCTCCTGACACCATGCCTTCCCACCATGATGGATACTTAATTTTCCTAGATCCAGAAGCTCAGATAAACTCTTCCTTTTAAAAGTTCCCTTGGTTATGGGTGTTTCTATCATAGAAACAGAAAAGTACAGTAATTGTTACCAAGAGTGGGGTGCTGGCTGTGAAGAACCTGTTTGGAGAAATGTAGAAGACTTTGGAAGTTTGGGCTAGAAAAGCTCTGCTATATGCAGAGCTTAACAGTCTATTCTAGTAGGAATCTGGAAGGAAGTAGTGCTGGGGATAGAGGGATAGAGGGTCTTGCATTCAGCTCCGCTCACATCATCACCCTACATGTCTCTTCATTTGGATCATTTTTTACTTTTCAGACTTCTGACTGGATCTAGAACAGGGCACCCTAGGGACTAAACTTTGAACCTGGAACTGGACTGGAGGATTCTCAGCTTTCGTCCACTGCTTGGTGTTGGGGGGGGGGGAATCTCTACACCTTTGAAATCAAGTAACTAGAGTGTGTTGATGTTGCAGAGTGAAAGATTTTGAACTCTGATTTTCCTCTACATAATCAAAAGCTGTATTAAAGTTATATGTTAAATTTGTAAGACCCATATACCATAAGAGAGATTTTTATTTCTCTGTATACTGCTGACAAAGGTAAGTGAAAAAACTCTATAGAAATCTTTTGTCTTTGGAAAATTGTAAACAAATTGTAATGCTTTCTTTATACAACTCAGAGAATAGACATTTCTGATTAGTAGAGTATATTCAAGGATGGCAAGACATCTTAGCTGGTAAAAGGTCTTGCCATGTGTAGTAGGGATTCCACTCAGGAGATGCCCAAGCACATGGTATCTTGCCTCCCCGACCCCCGGTTCCCAAGGCCAGCAAGAAAGGTTCTCCAAACCACAGTCCAGGGAAGACTAACGAGCTCCCTCAGGCTTGTCTACAAAGTGAATAGAGACAAGATATCACTTCCATGCCAAGCAGCAACTCCCTTCCCACCATGTCCATCCAGAGTCCCAGCATGGACTCTGGTGTCCTCTGCCCAAGATGACAAAATGCCGAGAGACCACCGCTGATAAATGGTGTCCTTTTACATGCCCCTGGCCCCTCCCCTTTATATAGTCAAGGCTGTTTGGATGGCTGGTTGGTTGGCCCTCTGGCCCCTCCCTTTCCTGCAGAAGAACCAGTCAAGTAGACAGCTTGATATAAAACAACAGAGTTTTAGAAGAAAATCTCAGATAAGTGGATGTTCTTCATTTTTACTTTTTTAAAAGCTTATTTTATTTATTTATCATTATTATTATTATCAGTGTGTGTGTGTGTGTGTGTGTGTGTGTGTGTGTGTGTGTGTGTGTTAGAGGACAACTTTCAGGAGTCACTTCTCTCCTTCCAACATGGAATCCTGAGGTCAAATTCAGATCTTCATGTTTGCATGCTGTAAGGTGGGCGTTCCTTGGAAAGGACTTTCTCACACATCCAATGCTTTCTCACATCCCAAGGCTCCTGACTCTAAAGCTATGCACTTGATTGGTTCTTCTCTTCTGCTCTGTCCCTCTCTCTCCCTTCTCTTTCTTCTCCTCCTTCTCCTCCCCCTTCCTTTCCTTCCCCCTTTCCTTCTTCCTCTCCCTCTTCATTTTCCATTTCTTTCTTTTTACTTTTTATTTAATTTAATTTAATTTATTTAATTAATTTATTCATGGTGGTTTTATCACAGCAACAGAAAAGCGACTAATACAATCACCATCTGTTGCATGAGAAAACTTTGCTGGTGAGAGTTGAGAGATGTATTAATATTCTCTCTGCCTCCTGTTTCACTATGTTCTGTGAGCCTTAGGTGTAGAAGTTCTGTTGTAGGTGTGTAACTTAGGGCTGGGCATCTCACAGACACTTATTCTTTGTGCTTGACCAGTTGTGGAACTCTGTAATAGTCTCTGTTGCAAAAAGAAGCTTCTTGGATAAGTGGTGACAGCTATACTTGTCCGCAAATATGAGAATACATATTTAGGATGCAGTAAGAAATTACATTTGTTTACGGATATTACAAATGTACAGTTTTCTTTAGGATCTGTGCCTTCTCCAGTCATGTGTGTTTGGCTATGTTTATAGTACCACACATGAGTTTCCTCCTTTTGAGTGGGCTTTAACTCTAATTAGATAGCTGTTGAATATTCACAAGATAAATTGCCAGTTCTATACAAATAGAGATAGTTTCCTGTGCTGGTCATTAGGCTTTTTACATCTGGGTTAGGGATTGTAATATACATTTTTAGCACTAGGACTAAGAGAAAAATATCACTTGGGAAGAAAGTAAGAAAAACCCAAGAGGGTGAGATGCGGGCTTCACAAAGAAGAGTCTTCTTCCTTCTCTCTTTACAATAATTATACATAGAATTTTGGTGATTTTTTTTTGAAGTTACTATTTCTAAAGCTTTGCTAAGGAACTTCAGTGAGATCGCAGGGTGGCTCCTCAGGTGTATCTGAAAGGATTACAATTGATACCGTAGAATTCTATACCCTAGATGAAGGAAATTGGCATATCTCTACTGTAAACAAAGTTATTTGTGAGATTCCCCAAAACATCTTCAAGAAGTAGAGGCCAAACCTAAGGTTCTATACACATAGGCCTTAAGTTAGAATATTGTTAACACTCTTAAAATAAATATTACTCCTGTGAAGCAATAGCCACAGCAAATATTAATTGTACTGGATTTTTAAATTTTCTGCTGTTGAGATGCTTCAATGAGACCCCATAGTGGGGCTCCTTTCCTTCCCAAGGTTTCCATAATCTTCCCTCCTTTTCTACTTTCTCAAGCTACTGCAATCCCAGTAAGCAATACTAGATGAGTAAGGCCATTAGCTTTTTTCAAAAGTACAACTAGAGTGCAGAGGACTGAGGGTTGATGGCTTAAGCACCCACATGGCGGCTGAGAACCGTCTGAAACTCAATTCCAGGAGAAACTCCAGTTCCAGGGGAATCCGAGACCCTCTTCTGACCTCCCGGCATTGCACGACAGGGTGCACACCTACATGCAGACAGTACATCATACACATAAAAAAAATAAAATTAAATAAATGAAATACAGTAAATGAATAAGGACCTTGGACAATAACTCCGCCCTGGAAACTCAAGAGTAGGTGCTTAGTGTTAGGTTATGGAGGCACAGAATACAGGAATAATAGGAGAAAAAGACAGAAACCATAGCAGACCTCAGACCAGACTGTATTTTATTCTAGGCACAGGGGTGACAGCTGTCTTCCCATCCGCATGCTGGAGATGACTACCCTGTGTACGGGCAGAGTGAGTGCTCATACAGGGCTTGGGCAGGGGGAAGCGGAGGCAGTTGTGGGGTGGGTGGCACACTACATGTCTCCTCCAGAGGCCCTTGCTCAAACAGGCCAGGCTATCTTGAGCAACAGCTGATCTCAAACAGTCCAGTGGTTAGGTAAGGGTCAGCAGCAGTTTTAGAGGTAGATACAGGATTATCGGTAGTTTCTAGGCTTCCACAACCGGGGCGTTCTATCATTTAGAGTCTGCTGTGAAGAGCAGAGAGACAACACAGAAATCGTAACAGCACACACTGGCATGAGAGCTCCCTCTCAGAGCACCCACCACGCCACAGTTTTAACACTCAAGCTGTGTGGAAGGAACTGGGAGAAGTTCTTCCTATGCCTCGGATTCCCTACCAGTAACTCCAAGTTAAATTGCACTTATTTCATGGAAGTTGCTTAAAGCGCATGCCCGATGGTACCCAAACCAATCTAAAAAGAATAAAAAATACTTGTTAAAAAAGCAACTGTTTCCTAGTTGCTGGTGATTAATTATTACCCAGCGCGCTAACTCAGTTACCCTGAACTTTCTAAAGTAAGAGTCATTACTAAAGTTTGGAAAATAAACATGTATTTACGAGTAGAAGAAACAACAATCCCATCATTTTTATCTTTGGTTTGTTTTTGTTTTGTCTTTCAAGACCGGGTTCCTGTAGCCCCAGGGGGGGGGAGAGATGGCCTGGAACTCACTCTAGGGGACCCAGGCTGGCCTTGGTTGAACTCACAGAGATCCGCCAAGCCTCAGCTATCCTAGGATTGATTATTTAGGCATTAACGGTGCTTGTTGTTGCCACCACGGGCTACCGGCTTACAGACGTTTCTTAGCCACCAGTGGGTGGCTGGGAAATCCCACCTGGGTCCTCTCCAAGAGGCAGTTGGTGCTCTAACTGCTGAACCCATCTCTCCAGTCTTCATCATTGTTTTGTTTTATTCAGCTGAGCACAGAGTGGGTGACCCAGTTCAAACCCCGGGCATGGGCATGGCCCAGTCTCTAACTCAGGTAACAGCTCTGCAAGGCTGGCAGTGTTCCAGTCCACACATGAGAGCAGACACAAAATGCCCCTCCCTAGACATGCTACATAAACATGATTACTACAGGCTTATTCTCCATGCCATTTCTGACCTGCCACTTTTATCTTTTAAAGAAGTAATATTCCATGGCTAAGTCAGAAAGCTGTAAGAACCAATTCTGAAGGAACACTAGGGTGAAATAGATCATCCAGGAAAAGTAAGCAGGGATGATAAATCCAACACCTCAGGCACTGAGAGGTAGCCATGGCGGGCAGAGTACGAAAAGCATTTCTGATTTTTGAAGGACATTAATTTGGAAAATTATTAAAGTCGCTCTCCATGGTCTTAGAGAACCCAGGTAAGGCTAAAATCCCAGGTAAGGTTAAAGGAAGGTACACTTAGCTTATCATAAAAGAGATCTCATCATCTGTAATGCAAGAGGAGGGCTCTTTGCAGGCAATTATGAGATGATAATACCCCTACATATGTGCAGAGTCACCTGCAAAGGACAGAAAGGAAGGCACCACAATGCTCCAGAGGGACCTATCCAACGCCATCTTGATTATAAGCCAATAAACTTGGTGAATTACTAACACTAATGTTACTATCCTGACTTTCCTTCCTAATTCAATTATTTATTAATTACTGATAACAAGTTTGCTGTTTTACCTAATAGTTTTTGTCAAACTGTCCACCAAATTCTAAACAACTGACTCTGGCATATTTCAGGCTATGCTGGGTGATGGGAATTCTAAGCCCAGGATCATTCATTTCTTTCTTAATGCAGATACATTTTATTTTTCAATAAGAAAGGAATGGGAAGGAGGATGGAAGGAAAAATGGGAAGCGGGAGGAGAGGAGGGGAGGGGAGGGGGAAGGAGGGGGACGGGGAGGGGGGAGGGAGGGGAAGAAGGGGGGAGGGAGGGGGGGGGAGGGGGAGGGAGGGGGAGCGGGGGAGGGAGGGGNTCTTGCCTCACATAACACAATTAACAGTTCTAGTTTGGAGGACACTAACTAGCTAAAGTTTTAGCCCAAGCTTTGCATCTTAGAAGGCTGTCACTGTTGTATAGTATTTCAATATGAAGTGTCACTATTTCTTCCCTGGTATCAGTTTTCATAGTTGCATTTCTTATTTGAAGCAGGTCTTTTTTAAAGATTTCTTGGTGCTTCTTCCTGCAAGTTTCTGAACATCTGAAAAATGAACTAGTAGTTTACAATACAGAACTATGAGTGTTATTTTCTAGCTCTTAGGATTGAGATAAAAATTTTGGACTTATTTGGGGGGGTGGTCAGTTCCATGACCTTTCTACCTCTCAGACCTGGAGTCTTATCTGTCACCCTATTAGATACATATGCTATAACTATTAGTTAAAAACTACTCTCTACACTATGAGTTATTTTTGTCACTATTATTCCATTTAATTATTTTTTTTAATTTTTTATTTATTTTTGTATGTGTATGAGTGTACTGTCTGCATGTAGGTTTGTGCACCCATGTCGTGCAATGCCGTGGAGGTCAGAAGAGGGTCTCGGATTCCCCTGGAACTGGAGTTCTCCTGGAATTTGAGTTACAGACGGTTCTCAGCCGCCATGTGGGTGCTGGGGATCGAACCCGGGTCCTCTGCAAGAGCAGTCGGCGCTCTTAACCACTAGGCTATCTCTCCAGCCCCCCCATTTAATTATTTTTTAATTTAAAACTTGTATGGAAATACTGAGATGTCTTTGAGAATGCCCAAGCCTCTCTTCACTTGAGGAGCTGGTGTCCAGGATAATATAAATGTGCATCTGTGAATTGGTGATGCTTTTTTGGAGTTCAGAAAGAATATTACAGAGAGAATTCTGGGCTTGTTATTAAGATATTTGCGTTCACAGATGACATTACTTCAACTGGGGGACAAAATGGAATCGCAGTAACAACAAAAAAGAAAGCTTATCTGGCTCTGCCACCATCTGTCTTCCACTGACACGTGTCACCCTTGCTATTCGTGATAAGATGGCCTCCTGACCTATGATGTTTGCCATTTGCTTCCTCCTTCACCTTGGCTGGTTGTGGTAATGTCTTGCCTATGAAACATCTGGGCCAAAACCCAGTGGAAATGCCATTGCTACTGTGCTAGGAGGTGTCTACAACGATGCTGCCCAGCCGTAGTGATGTAGGAGCGACAGTAGTAGCATTGTAAGTGCTTATGACAAAGGTGGCTTGTCACTGCCAATTCTGCTGATAAAGGTATGCATCAACTATATAAAGTATTGTTCTTACTGCTGCTTAGAAACAGTCTTAAAATTTATTTATCAGTTAATTAATTTATTTTATGTTTTTTTTTTGTGTGTAAGTGTATACATGTAGTGTATGCCTATGGCCAGAAGAGGCCATTAGATCCTTTGAATTGGAGTTATATGCTTGTTGCTAGCTGTATGTGGGTGGGGACTGAACCTAGTTCCTCTGCAAGAAGCAGCCGGTACTTTTAGTCAATACCATCTCTCCAGCCCCCAGAAACAGCTCATTTGTATTTATCTCTCTCTTTTAGGGAAGAAGGGCGAGGGGAGGGGGAGGCGAGGGGGGGGCAGGGAGGGGAGGGAGGGAGAGGGCACAAGAGAGGTGAGGGGGAGGGAGGTATGGGGCGGAGAAGGGAGGGGGAGGGGATGGGCGGGGAGGAGGGGGGAGGTGGAGTGAAGGAGGGGTGTCGGAGGGGGGACGGGAATGGAATTGAGAGAATAACGTCAGGGTAACTGGGAGTGGAAGGACAGGAAAGAGACACTCCCACACCTGTTTCCAAGCCTTACTCCTTAGACCCTCTCAGGCACCATTATCCAAAGGACAGTAGACATATTTATTCACACTTACTGTGCCTGTTCCTGTTGTGTCCAGGGGAAAGAAATGCCTCCCAGCTGAGACATTTCAACTCTGACCCAGTTTCCTATCACTCTGAGAACTTCGAAATGTAGTTGTAAACAACTGCCTATGGGTATAAATATGAGTACTATGAATAATCTTCCAATTCAACCAAAGAACATCAAGGGCAAAAAAAGAGTAAGACTCACGATTAGTTATAGGTTAAGAACGTTGAAAGAAAAACATTATGAAAATATTTATATAAAATTGTATCAATTTGCATACCTACATTAACATGTTGGATGCCATGGCTGGAATTGTTTGATGGGGGTAGCCGTTGATCCTAGCACTTGGGAGAGAGGCTCAGTTCAGATCTCTGAGTTCCTGGCCAGCTATGAGCTACAGAAGACCCTGTCTCAAAAAGGAAAATAAAAAAAAAAAAAAGATGCATAAGACTTTTTTTATTTTTTTTTTTTTTTTTGTTTTTTTTTTTTTTTTTTTTTTTTAATTTTTATTTATTTGTATGTGTATGAATGTACTGTCTGCATGAGGTTGTGCACCCGTTTGTGCAATGCCGTGGAGGTCAGAAGAGGGTCTCGGATTCCCCTGGAACTGGAGTTCTCCTGGAATTTGAGTTCAGACGGTCTCAGCCGCCATGTGGGTGCTGGGGATCGAACCCGGGTCCTCTTAAGGCAGTCGGCGCTCTTAACCTAGGCCATCTCTCCAGCCCATATTATTATTTTCTTAATGTAAATATTCTGTATTTTTGTGAATTTCATACAATTCATCTTGATTATTTTTAGATCCCCTCCCCGTTTTGCACCCCAACTTCCAGGATTTCATGATTCTGTGCTCACCACAAAACGTTCCTCAGTGTGATCATCCACTGGATCTTGCCTCACATAACACAATTAACAGTTCTAGTTTGGAGGACACTAACTAGCTAAAGTTTTAGCCCAAGCTTTGCATCTTAGAAGGCTGTCACTGTTGTATAGTATTTCAATATGAAGTGTCACTATTTCTTCCCTGGTATCAGTTTTCATAGTTGCATTTCTTATTTGAAGCAGGTCTTTTTTAAAGATTTCTTGGTGACTTCTTCCTGCAAGTTTCTGAACATCTGAAAAATGAACTAGTAGCTTTACAATACAGAACTATGAGTGTTATTTTCTAGCTCTTAGGATTGAGATAAAAATTTTGGACTTATTTGGGGGGGTGGTCAGTTCCATGACCTTTCTACCTCTCAGACCTGGAGTCTTATCTGTCACCCTATTAGATACATATGCTATAACTATTAGTTAAAAACTACTCTCTACACTATGAGTTATTTTTGTCACTATTATTCCATTTAATTATTTTTTTTAATTTTTTATTTATTTTTGTATGTGTATGAGTGTACTGTCTGCATGTAGGTCTGAGCACCCGTGTCGTGCAATGCCGCGGAGTTCAGAAGAGGGTCTCGGATTCCCCTGGAACTGGAGTTCTCTGGAATTGGAGTTGCAGACGGTTCTTAGCCGCCATGTGGGTGCTGGGGATCGAACCCGGGTCCTCTGCAAGAGCAGTCGGTGCTCTTAACCACTAGGCTATCTCTCCAGCCCTTAAGCCTTTTTGAAATAGGGTCTCCCTATAGCTCCAGCTGTCCTGGAACTCACTATGTAGATCAGGCTGGCCTTGAACTCACAGAGATCTGCCTACCTCTGCCTCCTGAGTGCTCACCTGGCTTATCTCACTTAATTTTAAAAACTAATTAATGTCTGGACCTCTCTAACTAGACATAGAAAAGGTATCATGGGGAAACATTCTGAGATGCATTTGATGCAAAGCCCCATATAATACCAAGTTATGAAGTTCATTTGTCTGGGTGGTGCCACCAATCTTAATTACAGTGCTTACTTTCTTTGAAACAGAATAAGAATGGTGTTGACATGTGATAAAACTTTCTTTTGCAAGAATAAATATTTTATAAGGTCATTCAGAAGCTGTGTTGTTTTAGATTGTATCAAAAACACTAATATTAAAAGTGGGTCAAATATACAGCAGGCATTCAATCTCAGTCAACATAAAACTGGATTCTTATCTGAACAGGTTTCCATTTGTATGAATGCTTCTGCATACTAAATGTTCTAAAGCCTAGAATACTATAGCATATTCTGGGGTCTTTATTATTTTGCTAACATAAAACAAAAACAGCTGGAGAGACAGCTCTGCAGTTAAAAGCACTGATTGCTCTTACAGAGGACTCATTTTTCCCAGCACCCACATGGTGGCTAACAACCATCAGTAACTCAGTTCTGGGGGATGGGACACCTTCTTCTGACCTCCATGGGCATTGCATGACATGAATGCACAAACATGCAGGCAATACACTCATACACATAAATTAAAATAAATTATTAAAAAAAAAAAACAATTAAAACAAAAGCCCAGCTCTGGTCTGGGATTCTGCAATTAACTAGCAACAAAACTGCTAAGTCCCAATCATTTCACATGACTCCAAAGAAATCACTGACTAGAAGACAGATAAGGTTTGCTGGACCCAGAAAACTAAATCCTAAATTTTCCTGGCGTTCCGTAAAGTTTTTACAAAGCATAAATAGCTGAAGAAATGACTCAGCAGTTAAGGGTGCCTGCTCCACGATCAGGAGCAGCTGAGTCTGGATCCTAGCAGTTAAGGGTGCCTGCTCCACGATCAGGAGCAGCTGAGTCTGGATCCTAGCAGTTAAGGGTGCCTGCTCCACGATCAGGAGCAGCTGAGTCTGGATCCTAGCAGTTAAGGGTGCCTGCTCCACGATCAGGAGCAGCTGAGTCTGGATCCTAGCAGTTAAGGGTGCCTGCTCCACGATCAGGAGCAGCTGAGTCTGGATCCTAGCAGTTAAGGGTGCCTGCTCCACGATCAGGAGCAGCTGAGTCTGGATCCTAGCAGTTAAGGGTACTTGCTCCACGATCAGGAGCAGCTGAGTCTGGATCCTAGCACCCATTGCACAAGTGGGGCACCACCACAAATACCGTCAGTCCCAAATCTAAGGGCACTAGAGACACAGGATCCCTGGGCCTTGCTGGTTTCTGGTCTAGCCAAGACACAAGCCCCAGGTTCAGGCAGAGACCTTGAGTCAAAGGAACAGGAGGAGAGGGATGCAAGTGGAACAACTCCAGGAATGCGCAGTGATCCAGGCAGACCCCACAAGCTAGTACAGTCCCTACTGGCCTGGCATAGAAACCACGGCCCTGAAACCCCTATCCCTTATCTAGAAATGTGAAGGAAACCAGAGGATGCCACTGGAGAGGTCCCCTATCACCTCAGCAAGTCTCTTAATCCTCCCACAGGCCTCTCTCCAGGCAAGGGATCCTGCCACAGCAGGGAAGTCCCTGAGTCCCCAAAGGCCTGAAACTACATTCCCCTGATGGGAGCTGGCTTCAAAGCCTGGTCTAGGGACATTCTTTCTGCCCTCAGAGTCAGCACAGAAGCAGAGACCAGAGCCCCAAGGGACAGCTGATCAGCCAAGTAGAAAACAATATTTCCACAGAGGTACTCAAAATTGAACCCCTATTGGAGCCACAGCCTATAAGTCGGGATCTGGTACTAAAGTTAAATTTGGTGACTGCCTGTTGTAACTGAAGGTTTGGTTAACATCCAAGTGTCTTAATGGACAGCATGTCCGGGATACAGCTGAGAATCAACTGTCATAACAAGAACCAGGGAAAACCACCTCCCAGATGAGCTAAGCCAATCAGCAGAAGCCAACCCTAGAGCAAATGGAGTCTGAAAAACCAAGGGCTTTTTTTTTTTTTTCTGTATGTGTATGAATGTATTGTCTGCATGCAAGTTTGTGCACCCGTGACTTGCAATGCCGCGGAGGTCAGAAGAGGGTCTCGGACTCCCCTGGAACTGGAGTTCTCCTGGAATTGGAGTTTCAGATGGTTCTCGGCCACCATGTGGGTGCTGGGGATCGAACCCGGGTCCCCTGCAAGAGCGGTCGGCTCTCTTAACCGCTAGGCTATCTCTCCAGCCCAAAAAACCAAGGGCTTTAAAGCAGCCACTGGTAACACTGCCTCAACCAAATGTAAATTCTGTTGAAACAAGTGAAAAAAAATCTCAGCAAAGAAGTAAGAATGACTCCTGAAAAATATCAACAAATAATACAACTGGAAAATATAATACAAATTTTCATGTTTCTGCACTTAATAGCAGGCTGAATGGAAGACAGAACAACAGAACACGCTCATCTGAATCCAGACGGAAAAGAGCGGAGTCCCCAGGTCCTGTGCAACAGCAAACACCCATCAGCAGAGAAGGGAGCTAAGAGTATTCAAACAAACAATAGCTAAAAGGTTTCCAACCCTGGTGAAAGATATATGCAGAATAAAGCAGCAAATTTCTGAATCAGAAAGAGAAATCCATGCCAAGCTGGGATCAAGCGTAGATGAAAAACATCACAGCTACTGTTCTGAAAAACTAAAGACAAAGATACCATCGTGAAAACTGAGAAAGCCAACTCAAATGTCAGCAGTTCATCCCTGAGAAACCATGGAAACTAAAAGAAGGGTAACATTTGTCAACAGCCAAAGTAGCCCCAACTATAAATTCTATATCTAGCAAAACTATTCTTTGGAAAGAATACACAAACAAACTTCCAGAAGAAGGAAAACTAAAATTGTCACTATCAAAACTATCAAAGAAAGAATGGCCATTAGCAAAGTAATTCCATTTTTCAACAAAATTTTCTACAAAGACCTGTCTCACTGAAGTGAGATGACACAAAATGCTTTCGTGACCAGAGATAATTACAAAGATAGGGCACAGTTTAGACCAGCTTTGAATAATACACTACATCAACAGAGCTACAGAAAGGGTGGGTCCCTCATGAAAAGCTGCATAAGCAAGAAATGAAGAGATGTGAGAAAAGAAACAACACTTATGAGAGAGCACAGGGAGGAACTACTGGAACGTTTATGAAAAACCTGGCCAGGGACAGGAATGACTCACTATTCCTGCTTCTCTATCTGATGGAGAAATGCAGGGGAAAACAGAAGGGCTGAGCTTGATCAGATGTAAAACAGAGAGAAGGGAAAGCCACTCACCATGCTGCCCGCCAGCTGCTCGGGAGGCTGAAGCAGGAGAGTCACTTAAGCCCAGGAGCTCAGGACCAGCCTGGACAACACAGTGATACACCAATCTTTAAAAAAAAAAAGGGGGGGGGGCCTGGAGAGATGGCCTAGAGGTTAAGAGCACCAACTGCTCTTGCGGAGGACCCGGGTTCAATCCCCAGCACCCACATGGCGGCTGAGAACCATCTTTAACTCCAGTTCCAGGGGAATCCGACACCCTCTTCTGACCTCTGCGGCACTGCGTGACACAGGTGCACAGACCTGCATGCAGACAGTACATTCATACACATAGAAAATAACTGACATGAGGGGAATAGATGAAGTAAGATAAGTGCGATAAAAGAAGACTGTGTTAACATACTTCAAGGGGACGCAGCAGACCCTGGAAAATTCGGAGCTAGGTGTCACAGGCCTGGTAACAGCTCCTGTGAGCCTCCAAAGATGAGACTGATGTGACAAACTAGAAACTCCTGAAGAGGGTCCATCAGCTACGAGAACAGCATGAGGAACCCTGGTGCACAGTGGCCCAGGGTAAGGGGGGAACAGCATGAGGAACCCTGGTGCACAGCGGCCCAGGGTAAGGGGGGAACAGCATGAGGAACCCTGGTGCACAGCGGCCCAGGGTAAGGGGGGAACAGCATGAGGAACCCTGGTGCGCTGTGGCCCAGGGTAAGGGGGGAACAGCATGAGGAACCCTGGTGCGCTGTGGCCCAGGGTAAGGAGGGCAGTGAAAGAATGAAACACACCTAAGCAAGCTGGAGCCAATGGGAAAGACTCAAGCCAGGAAGCTGCAGTTTATCCTGAGTACAAAATGAGGATTTAAAAGAGACACAAAAATAAAGTTTGGTAACTCTGAGGCGACCACACAAAAGCTAGAAAGAAAGAGAAAACCAGAGTCAGGATCCTATTTATCTTAGTTCAGCAAAGTCAGAGCCACCGTGTGCCAGGGTCCAGGTCAGTGCTCAGAGCACAAAGATTTCCACCACTGGTGCTTCCCAGCCCAGGAGGTGGCAACGTAAGCAAAGAGGGGAAAATCAACCCTGAAGACACTGTAGAGCAAGATGCTACAAGGGACATACTACGCAGCCTGAGGAACGAAGCAAGGAGGAGGTTTCCACATGTGAAGCAGCAGAACGGTATAACTATGGTACAGTTTAAATCTTGGGACCCCATACGACTCATGTTCAGAAGTAGGCTTTGGGACATTAACTAGATCATGAGCCTGCTAACTTCAACAATGGATTAATACAGGGATTAATTTCTATTCCAGTGGCCTACTAGGAAGTGATGTCCAACTGGATGAAGAAGGCCACTGGAGGCGTGGCTTTAAAGAATATATTTTGTCTCCACCCTCTCCCCTTTCCCTTCCCAGCCATTGGAAAAACCCAGTTTTCCTTCACCACATACTTCACCATAATGTTCTGCCTCAGTACAAGTAGAAAAACCACTGAATCAAGAGAACAGGGACTATGGAGCTCAGTAGTTAAGAGCACTGGCTGATCCTGGAGAGGACCGGGTTTGGTTCCCAGCATCCACATGGCAGCTAACAACCATCCCTAATTCCAGTTCCAGGGGATCCCACACCCTCTTCTGACTTCCACTGGAATTGCACAAGACAGGTGCAGTTACATATATGCAAGCAATACACTCATCCACATAAAATTAAAATAATTTTTTTCAAAAAAGAGAATAAGGACCAAAACCTCCAAAGACTTAAGTCAAACTAAACCTTTCTTCCTTATAAAGTACTGCTTTTAGGAATTGTCACTGTGATAGAACACTAACTCATTCTAATAAATAAAGAATAAAATGGTGGAGGACATTTAGGTTGCAGACTTTAGACAGTTCTAGTACTACTTCTCACAGGAGGAGCGCCCCTTGACATCCTCCCCACTCAGCAAGTCAGATATCTTTCTGCTATGCTAGAGAAAAACTGGTCACGGGTCTCCAGACACAGTTTACCACAGTGTACTATCCTGTAGATATGTGTTTGTCTCTGCCACTAGACTACACCTAGCGACAGAAATTAGTATATTCATCTTCGTTTCTATTGTACCTAATAAGGTTTCAGTACATTTAATAAAATTATAATTTTTTTTCTATTACATTCCTAGATCATTCCTCTTTCTACTACCAGAAAAGGAAAACAAAGGTATGAGTATGGATGTGAAGGCACAGGAAAGTTAATCATGATCTTCTAAAACATAAAATCCTAAGACTACAAGATGGGTCGTCGTTGTGTGTTATCTGCTTGCCTTTTCAAAGTGTCGTGTAAAAGTATGCCATGTTCTTGCTTTTTCCCTTTGAACGCACTGGTGTTCCCAGCTACTAACTCCCCCTTTTAGAAAGGGGAGTTATAGCTATAACTATAACTATAGTTATAGTTTCTCATAGCTCCCTATGAGAAACACATCAGTTCTGTGGTCTAAATTCATAGTCCTTCGCCAGAAGAGTCACTCTGCTTTGGGTCTCTGGATTATTCACATGTTATTCTGAGGAGGTCAGCTGCTCTTTATGAAATACCCCAAGTCCAGCAGTCTATAAAGATAGGAGCTGTGCATCATCCACCATGGGTGTCTGGTACACAATAGGTGCTTGGTAAATATGACTTGTTGGAGTCTCAGGTTTGTCTTCATTTGACTGTCCACTACTAGTTGCATGACTGTGGACTGTTCTATACAAAATAACAGAATGAATAATCACAACGACATGCAATAACATAGAGCATGTGCTGTGGAAACCTGCCTGTTGAAGTACCTTCATAGAGAGAAGCACCAGAAAGGGTCGTTAGCAGCTCTTCCAAGATTCCAGCTACTCGCTCCCTCCTGCAGCCCCTCCCAGCTGCATGTAATTCTGCCTCAGCTGCATGTGGACTACAGAAGAGAGTGAATATAGGAAGTTGGAAATTTAGCTGAAGGGTAGATTACCTATGCAAGCATAGGGAAGTAGACATTTATCCTGGAATGGGACTTTTCAATGACACAGCTATCTGGGATCACCTGCTCTCTTCTAAGTAGTCCCTCCCTCATGCTTTTAAAACTAAGTCCAATAAACTCATTGGCTCACCAAATTGGACTTGAACAAATGTCTCAAGTGAAATGAAACCAACTTCCGCAACACCAAAGCCACTGTGTAAATTTACTAAGGCAATGATTTTACAGTTTGTAAGATAATTATGTCAAGTCTGTCCCTCTCTGCACTTGTAGTTCTTAAACAGAGCATAGTGGTCTTTGCATCCTCCCAAAGTAGAATAGCACATGGTCAATCTTGTCTGATTCTATGATTTGCATAATATTCTAATAGAAAAATTGTCGGAAAACTGTAGAACAGTTAACTGGGAGACATCCTTCTCAGCTTTATTGTTTAAGATGCTGAAAATCTATTTTGTGAGTGAACTTGGTTACTTTAAAATTTTCCGTATGTTTCTACTTGTTTACTGACTCAGTCCACAAATACAGTAGCCTACAAAGATACAGAGTGCCCAATTCCTACATTCTAAGAAGCTTACTGCTAAGGAGGAAGGCACATGAATGGACATGGATTTGTTCCTGCAAAGCACTATTAAGCAGAGGGCTGTCCCTGGGGTGTTTTAATGTTAATTCTTTGGCCTGTTCATTCCTGAGCAAGTTGAACAGTATTCCTATGAAACCTACAAAATGAGAGGAAACTGATTCTTAACATTAAGAAAGCAACAAGAGTACTCTCATCCATCCCCGCAGGGCAAGCTCAGGTGGACAGACCACCCGGTACTTCTGGCCAACAAACTACTACAAGGTTCTACTTCCATCTCTTGGCACAAACACCTGCTCTCTGTAAATAAGGTGGTTAAGACTCCATGCTAGTGGTAGTGTAAGTTCAACTCCTACAATGCTCCTCTGCAATCATGTCCTTTCTTCACTGTCAGATTTCATTCTTTTTTTTTTTTTTTTTTTTTTTTTTTTAAAATGGTCGTGTGAGACAGGGGCCCCCGCCCTGTAGCCCCCAGGCTGGACCTGGAACTCACTCTGTAGACCAGGCTGGCCTTGAACTCCCAAAGATCCGCCTGCTCTGCCTCCAATGCTTAGGATTGAAAAGGAGTGAGCAACACAACGCCCGCTACGGCTTTTTTTTTTTTTTTTTTTTTTAACACAACTGGGTATTTCAAAGGGATAGGACCTACACTGTATCCAGTACTGGTATGTATTATGTAAACTAAAAGATTTTTTTTTTTTTGGTCTTTTGGAGACAGGGTCTCCCTGTAGCTCCTGCTGTCCTGGAACTCACTCTGTAGACCAGGCTGCCTTGAACTCCACAAGATCCACCTGCCCTCTGCCTCCCAAGCACAGCTAAAGATTTTTACATTTTTTTTTATTTTTTTTAAATTTTTTTTTTTAATTTTTTATTTTGAATGTGTATGAATTGTCTGCTCGCATTAGGTTTGTGCACCCGTGTGTGTTGCAATGCCGCGGAGGTCAGAAGAGGGTGTCAGATTCCCCCTGGAACTGGAGTTTCTCCCATGGACTGGAGTTCACGGACGGTTTCTCGGCCCGCCATTGGGTGCTGGGGATCGAACCTGGGTCCTCTGCAAGAGCAAGTCGCTGCTCTAACCCGCTAGGCTAATCTCTCCAGCCCCAGATTTACATTTTTAACAGACCTTGACCAGGCCCCCCGGGGACTCCCACATTTTTATAATGGTAAATTTTCTAAGCTCGGGGCTGGAGAGATTGGCCCTAGTGGGTTAAGAGCGCTGACCGCCATGCAGAGGACCCGGTGTGCGATTCCCAGCCACCCACTGGCGGCCGAGAACACATCTGAGACTCCAATTCCAGGAGAACTCCAGTTCCAGGGGAACCACACCTCTCTCCTGACCTCCGCGGCATTGCAACACCAGGGGTGCACAGACTGCATGCAGACAGTGCATTCATACACATACAGAAATAAATTAAAAAAAAATTTTTTTTTCTAAGCTCAAAATTGCAACTAAAAAAAAAAAAAATCACATCAGGGAAAAACCCACTGAGAACAAAACAGAGCAGATGCCACCAAGGAGCAGAGAACTTGATGAACATTCTGAGCTTCAAATAAGAACCTGAAGAAATATAAAAACCAAAAAATGTAAAAAAGTTAACAGACAAGCAGGAGTCAGATGCCAGTTAAGACTGGTAATACAAACCAGCTCACATGGCCATCCAGCAAGTGTCCAGTTCTCTCCATAAACACTGGTGGCCTGTAGTAGTTCCCAGCAAAGGTTTATGTGTTCCCTTACTGCCTTTCTACACCAGCTCTATGTTACAAGAAAACCAAGTCTTAACATGCTACTCCACTGAACCAAAAGGTTTTTACTAGAAAGAATCACATACCCTTGGGCTGGAGAGATGGCTCAGTGGTTAAGAGTACTTACTGCTCTTGCAGAGGAGCTGGGTTCGAGTCCCAGCACCCACATGGCGGCTAAGAACCATCTTTAACTACAGTTCCAGGGGAATCCAACGCCCTCTTCTGACCTCCGCGGACTGCACGAACGGGTGCACAAGCTACATGCAGACAGTAACTCATACACATAAATAATAAAAAAAGAAAACTTATTTTTAAAAAAAATGAATCACATACCCAAATATAAGGATGCACTGAGAAGAAAATTCAAAGCAAGCTGCCCTCATAGGCTGCATATGGGACTCTCACCTGAGTATCATCTTAAGGGAGGAAAGGAAGGGGAGGAAGCTGTTAGTAAAGTTAAAGATAAAATACCACCAAGTCTCTGGGTTGTGGGGATAGCGTAGCCGTTAAAGGCTGAGGCTTATAACCACAAAAAAAAAAAAAAAAAAACCAAGTCTAGCATTCCCAAACCCAAGTAATACGAGAGACCAGCCTGATTATGACCAAGATTCATATACAACATTGTTCATGAGCTGGGGCTCATGGGTAAAGAAAGCACCTAGAATCCAGGTAAAGCTGGAGCCCGTTGCATAGCATCTGTAACCCCAAGGCTCCCATAGCAAGATATGGAGTGGAGTCAGGAGAATGCCCAGGAGTTAGCCTGGTACATGCAGCAGCAGACAAGAGCCCCCGCCTTAAGAGGGCAAGGAGCACACCTGAGGCTGTTCTGTGACCTCCACATGAGCTCTGAGGCACAGTGCACTGGTTCCCATACCACACACATGCATGTACTCACAGATGTCTTTTTAAAGAATATTGCGCTAAGGGGCTGGAGAGATGGTCTAGCAGTTAAGAGCACCAACTGCTCTTGTAGAGGACCCGGGTTTGATCCCCAGCACCCACATGGCGGCTGAGAACCCTCTGTAACTCCAATTCCAGGAGAACTCCAGTTCCAGGGGAATCTGACACCCTCTTCTGACTTCCCCGGCATTGCACGACACAGGTGCATAGACTTACATGCAGACAGTACATTCATACACATACAAAAATAAATAAAATTTAAAAAAAAAAGAATATTGCTAAAAGAATTATTTCTTGGAACAGAAAACTGTTATAAACAGGCCAAATGCCTACTCCAATGGGAAATGATAGAACAAGATTAACACGGGAAAATAGTATACAGTGGTGAAAATGAATGAACCCAAGTCAGTACAACAACTAAGATAAGTTGAACTAATAGTAAGTAATGAGAACTGCGAGGTCCACAGTGAGAGCTGCCCCACTCACATGGCACCTTGGGCCTGCATGAGAAGACAGACATGTACCTAAATGACTACATCTAGGTAACATCTGTCCATCACCCATTCCAGAAGGACTTTCCAGAAACTTGTAATTGATCAACATGTCTCAGATAAGTGGGGGACAGACAGTGCAGGAATATCCACATGGGAAGCAGGAAGCCCTCAAAGCAGAATCATAGACCCAGTAAGACACTGTGCCCAATTATATACTGCACATACACAAATGCCATCAGCAGTATAAACAGAAAAAGCTAAAACCTACAAAGCTGAAACTGTGAATCAGAAAAAGCAACTTAGTACTGACAACATACTTGAAGAGGGCCCATGAGTCCATGCAGGGCTCTACTGTCATAACCTGGCCTCACAGTGAGGCACCACACTTCTCAGTATGCTAAAGTGCAATAATATCCCACAGCCCAAGGCCTTAGCTGCTTCTTTAGTTGACCTGTTTATCTTTAAAACTGATGAAATTGTAGTAGTAATAATTATTATTATTATTAGGTAGGTAGGTAGGTATATAGATGGGTAGGTAGGTGATTTGATAGATGGACAGACAAATAAGCAGATAGATAGCAATCAGTTGAGTTTGGCAGAAGAATAAAGATCTTCAGTTCAGATAGTTATGGGACACATTAAACATGATTAGACTAGCTGAACCTCCTACTTTGCCATACTTATAAAAATAATGTAGCAAACAACCTATGAAGGAAGAGAGCATAATTAAGTGAAATATCTCTTTGAGGCCCAGCTCAACATCTGAGATCACAAGACTTGGATAATCTAGTCTACTTCTTCAGTAAGGTCATATACACAGCTTGATGGAGAGCTGTCCTCTGCTCACCTGGCCTACCTCGGATCTTGGTGCCCCAGTTTCGCCCATGCGCTCTTACAATCTCAGCTGTAAGTGGCTTAATGCACACTTACCAGGAAGACACACTTTTCTATATTCAAAAGGGGTCAGAGTGATGGCTCAGTGGTTTAGAGCACTGGCTGCTCTTCCAGAGGAGCTGGGTTCCCAGCACCCACCTGGCAGCTAACAACTATCCAGAACTCCAGTTTCAGGGGATCCAATGCCCCGCTGTGGGCACTGCACACATTAATGGTGCACTTACATACATTCAGGTAAAACGCTCACACACATAAAAGTAATAATTTCTTTCTTAAACTGGGCTTGGTGGCTCATACTTTTAGTTCCAGCACTTGGGAGGTAGTGGCAGGATCTCTGTGAGATTGAGCCCAGCCTGGTCTACATGGTGAGTTCCAGGCCAGCTGTTGGCTACAATGAGACTCTGTCTCAAGAAAGAAGGGGGGGGGGAACTGGGTCAAATAAGAATTGGGTTTTTTGGGGGGGGGGTAAAAGTTAGAAAAAAACTAGGCTGGAACACTTAAATATTTATGTTAGCAAGTGCGCTTCAGTATTTAACAAATGTATAGGCAAATGTATGCCTTGAGATAATTTCAAATTCATGTGGTTGTATGTCAGAAAATACTGTGTTCAAAATCAACTGCTATTATAAAAATAATACAACTGAGTTTTTGTTGTTTTGTTTTTTTTTTTGTCTTTTTGAGACAGGGTCTCCCTGTAGCCCCAGCTGTCCTGGACCTCACTCTGTAGACCTCTGCCTCCAAAGTGCTAGGATTAAAGGTGTGCACCACCATGCCCGGCTGAAATATCTTTTAGAAATTAATTTTAAGGCTAGATAGCCAGGCACCCTAAGGAAATTTGTGAGACCTTGTCTCAAAACTACTGTGAAGAGTGACTGAGACAGACACCCGACATCACACACACACACACACATACACACACACAAACACACACAAACACACACAAACACACACAGAGTAACTCATTCATACAAAAGCAGCCCAAAGGACCAAAAGATTTGTGAAAAGATAAGCAATTACCACTACTCTCAGCCAAACTCCATGTTCAAGTTTGAGGCTTGACACCAACCAGATGGGCAAAGTTCAAGTTAATACTGATAAAAGAAAGTGATTTCATTGACCTACTGTAGCTTTTGAAGGGGGGCTACAGACTGGCTGCTATGTAGAGGATCAGGCTGCTGCCTAGTGAAACTGAATATCGCCTTATGGTGGTCAACAATACTACTACCTCCAGGCAATTCTGCTGCTACAAGCCCCCAGAGAAAGTCCCATGTGTGTATCAGCAGATCTATTCACTGTACGCCAGATCCAGGGATCCATGCCTTTAATCCTGGCAGTGGATCTTTGCGTGATCAAGGCCAGCCTGGTCCACGTAACGGGTTCCAGGCCAGCTGGCACTACAGGGAGACCCTGTTTCAAAAATTTTCAAAAGTCCACAGTACTCCTATAAAAAACAGTGAAAACTTGTAAACACTTCAAAAAATACCTAGCAGGAAAACATACAAATATATTATAGAGCCGGGTGTGGTGGCACATGCCTTTAATCTCAGCACTCAGGAGGCAGAGGCAGGTGGATTTTCTTGAGTTCAAGGCCAGCCTGGTCTACGTAGTGAGTTCCAGGCCAACTGAGGCTGCAGGGAGACCCTGTCTCAAAAATAAAATAAAAAATTAAAAACATAAATATATCATAGAATAATCATACAATGAATTATAATAAATCAGTTTAAAAACCTATTGTGACAGAGCAAATGAATAAATTCCCAAAACATGCCCTTTATTCTCTTAAATATATAGCTTGCTATCATTTTCATAAAGTTCTAAAATGCTTATATTTCTCATAACTGTATACTTATTTAATTTAAAAAAGTCTAAAAATATGTATGGCAGTGCTCCACCCAAAGTCTAGGGTAGTGGGTAGTGGCTCCTTCTAGAAAGGGAAGGAAAGGGATATACAGGGGTCTTCTCATCTTATGGTGTTCAATCTCATATATTGACCAGACAATTGGGCAAATTTCCTTTAAATATTTATATCTGAAAAACTCAAATCTGAGTACTTCCCTAAGTTCATTATATTCATGATATTTTATAGAAAAACACTGACAATGGTTCATTCAAAAGAAAAAACAAAAATGAACAGAATTTGATAAAAACTTCCTCAAAAGATTAGAGGAAAATAACTATTAGTACATGACTTTAACACTATCTAACAAATGTGTGCTCAAATAACCTGGACAAGCAGGATTAAAAGATTCAATTACTAATCTAGTCATCTCCAATGATTGTCAAATAATGTTTAGTCACATGCTTAAATATCTGCATATGAGTAATTATCAATAATATACTGGATATCCTCTTCAGTGGAAAATATACTTCGTACCAGATAATCCACTGTTGTTATTGTTGAGCCCACACCAGCCTCATATTCAAGAGTTGACAGCCTCATCCTGCCAAGTACTAGGATTAAAGCATGCACAACCACACATGACTAGATGGCCCATTTTTTGAAAACAGCATTATTAGGGATTATAGGCTGAATATCTATGGTCCCACAAAATTCCTATGGTAAAGCTCTAAACCCCCAGTATGGTGATACTTCAAGGTGGAGCCTATGGGAAGTGATTAGAGTTAAATAAGGCCTTGAGAGGGGAGCCAACATGATGGAATTAGTGTCCTTGTAAGTGAGGATGCAGTGCTGAGTGCGAGCCAGGAGGGGGGCCCCCTACCCCAAACCAAATACACTAGGACAACTAGATCCTGACCACCCCATCTTGCAGAACAGTGAGAAACAAATGCCTGTCATTTTTAAGACAGCCCTATCTCCTACCCAGCCTGTGGTATTTTGTTATAGCACCCAAAGCTGACTAACACACTAGGATTTAACAAAGAAAGCTTTGCGCTCATTAAGAACACACCTTTCTTAAGTGCTAAGCAAAACTCTCTGACATGAGCATGGTGCACAGGTGATGGGTACCTGTAATCCCAGCACTCCAGAAGCTCATGAAAGAGACAAGACTCCACTACATAGTAAGACCCAGAGGGACGCATGGAAGGGAGGGAAAGGGAAACCTTGCTTATCCCACCCAGCCAACAAGATCCTGTCTCCTGGGCCAACATGAAAGCTGCTTTAGTAGACGTCCAACACTGTCTTAGAAATTAAACCTATAATGTACTTGGCAAAGGCTCAAATGGGAAATTACAATATAGAAGATTTGAGTTCTGTTGTATCTCGCTATGTAACTGAGTGGCCCTGCACAGGCCAGTTAGTCTATTTCCCTACAACCCTGACTGAAAAGAGACTAGCCCAGGGAACCAAAGTCTCATCTGCTCCAGAATAGTCTGCATTTCTTAAGAATGTCTAAACCTCTCACTTAAAACGTGAAGAACATAACCAGGTGGCACTTAATTCTATAAAACATACATACACGTCAGGCATGGTGGTGCACGCCTTTAATCCTAGCACTCAGGGGGCAGAGGGAGGTGGATCTTTGTGAGTTCAAGGCCAGCCTGGTCTACAGAGTGAGTTCCAGGACAGGTGGGGTTACAGGGAAACCCTGTCTCAAAAAGACAAAAAAAAAAAAAAAACCCCACACACATACACAAAATATTGCTTAACTATGCCATGCTAAATTTTCTTTTTACTTCCATGGAGGTAAACAGTTAATTCTTAGAGGTGCATGTGGCCTCAAAATCTCACCTGATTCTTTCATGTTATTAACCAGCACTGTAATCATGACCTGGTATTATCTCACTGGAGGGAAAGTCCAGCTGTTGCTGCATGGCTGTACGTAGCAACATGGAAACATCGATGTTCTCAAACATGTAAAAATACCTTGCCTTCTTGGTGTGACAGAAATTGACCAGAATATTGATCATTATAGCCTAGGACAAATATCTCAGGACTTATTTTTTGCATTTTCACCAAAAGAAATCAAGCACGGCTACCATTTACCGAGACGATGCGGTGTTTATCAGCCACTGCTCAAGTTCTATGCACAGAACACTCCTGAGTGCACATAAAGGAACAGAACAGGCCTACAGAAGGGACGGGCCTTATCTATGCCCCTGGCCCCAGCCCTCATGCGCAGATCTGCAGACTCTACAACACAAAACAAGAGGACTGTGCTGGGAGGGGATCTCAGAAGTGTGCTTGCCTAAGCCCCTTACTTCTAATCCTATCAAAGGCAAGCTGTGCCTTCTCTTTCTAAACCACAGCCCATCACCCCTAGATCTGTGCTTCACATTAACTCCAACACAAAGCTGTGTTTCCCAGAAGGCAGTATGACCTCACCCAGGTCATTCTACTGTATCAGAGTCTCTATTATCAGGAGACCAGAGTCAAGGCTGTTATCCTCCTTACACTGCACACGAGATGACAATAGTACTGGTCACTGGTCTTGGGGCCAGGTGGCCCAGATGAGGTAAGAATCAGCAAGAAGACAGTGAGCTGGAACCTAAACCCTCTGAGAACAAAGTGTCCGAGAGGTAGCCAGAGGTGAGACAAAAATGAGACTTGCTTCATTCTAATCTCCACCAAGCTGCTGACAGATTAGCCTTCCTGTCCCAGCAGCCTAGGTCCTGTCCACCCACTGCCTGCAGAGCACAGCCCCAAATTCCTTAGCTGCTATTCATGGCCAGTTTGAGCATACATTCGATCTGCGCCTGCCCCGCCATCCTTCCAACACACCCCAGCCAAAAGAAAGATCCCTGTTTACCTTCCCAAGCACCAGCTCCTCCCTCTGCTAAGGGTTTGCTATAGTGGTTTCCGGTATTGAAAATACTCTTTCCTAATCCTATCTGTTGACTCATGGAGATATCCTGTGCCAAGGGTATCTCAGGTGCCACTTAACAAAAGAAAAAAACTTCAACACTACTTTTCCCAAGATATCATGCATGATCCTGCCTTAAACACCTCTCTTCTCAAGTCCAGCACTCTATTTCAGCCAGGTCTGCTTCTACCCTGATTGCTAGCTATGGAGGTGAGACTGGTGAGCAGCAAGACATTAAACTTCGTGGGCACCAGGACTCAGCACTCCGGGCCCTTTCTGGCAGGGAAGAGAATGCTTGATAACAAAGGAGTGACTTGCGGGGCTGGAGAGATGGCTCAGCAGTTAAGAGCACCAACTACTCTTGCAGAGGACCTGGGTTCAATTCCCAGCACCCATATGGCGACTAAGAACCATCTTTAAGCCGGGCGTGGTGGCGCACACCCTTAATCCCAGCTGACAAGAGCTGAACATAAGCAGCAGCAAGTGTGCCAGCACCAAGTCCAAAGGGGTCAGGAGTGTGCAACCCTGGTGGGGACAGCATCAGAGCAGGGAGAACAAAAAGGTAGCTATGGAGGTTGAGTGAAGAAAGGGAAGCAGTAAGATGTGGACTGTCTCATTATGTAATGTAAATCAGTCCAACCTTGAACTTGAGATCTTCTAACTTCAGCCTCCTAAATGCTGACAGAGGTTATGTGCTGCCAGACTTTTTTTTTTTTTTTTAATGTGTATGAGTGTACTGTCTACATGTAGGTTGGTACACCTGTGTCATGCAGTGCCTCGGAGGTCAGAAGAGGGCCTCGGATTCCCCTGGAACTGGAGTTAAAGACAGTTCTTAGCTGCCATGTGGATGCTGGGAATTGAACCCAGGTCCTCTGCAAAAGCAGTCGGCGCTCTTAACCGCTGAGCTATCTCTCCAGCCCCAAGGTTTTTTGTTTGTTTGTTTTTAAATGTGGTCCTTCCTTATATAAGCCTCAAATCCCTGGGCTCAGCAAAGCTCCAGTCTGGGCCTGGTTATGTAGCAGGGACTCCAGGCACACATAAAGCCCAACCTCAAACACTGCATCTTTTTTCCTACTGTTATGCTGTGAATCAAAATGTTTCATGGAATTTCCCCCTTCTGCTCCTAGAGATGGTAAAGGATCTGGGTTCAGAGGAAGAGACAGCGAGTGGAAAGAGGAAGAGAAAACTCTTTCCCACCCTACTCGCCACTGCCAGAGCTGAGCTTCTTCCAGACTCCCACAGCCCTTGCGAGCTCTCTGGTTCTAAGTGTTTCCAGGTTCACAGAATGAGTATGGTTACTGTTATTGTTTAGTCTCTTCTACCAACACATGCAGACTGGTTATCTGATGGGCTACAGCTGCCTGCTAATAAGGGGCTTCCACTTCAGAACCTACTTCCCGATCCCATGTCAAACTTCCACAGCTTCCCAGTCCCAATCCCCCCCTACTTTGAACCCAAAAAAAACGCAACTTTATACATGGAAAATCAGGAAACCCAATACCTCTGAAATGATCCACCTCAGAAAAATTCTTGTCAATAAACATGAAGCAACCTTAGTTTTCACAACATCAGAAACAAGTTTGGCCAGTAAAAAAAAAGATCATTTGATTTTGTTTCTTTGTTTTTTTTTTGGGGGGGAGGGGATCTTTTTTGAGACAGGATCTTTCCATAGCCCCAGCTGGCCTAGAACTCATTATGTAGACCAGGTTGGCCTTGAATTCACAGAGATCCACCTGCCTCTGCCTCCCAAGTGCTGGGATTAAAGGTGTGCGCAACCACACCCAGCTGAGCATTGGTATACATAAAGGTTAAGAAAATGTGTCACTTAATAGTTATCTATGGGGGCTGGAGAGATGGCCTAGCGGTTAAGAGCGCCGACCGCTCTCACAGAGGACCCGGGTTCGATCCCCAGCACCCACATGGCGGCTGAGAACCGTCTGAAGCTCCAATTCCAGGAGAACTCCAGTTCCAGGGGAATCTGAGACCCTCTTCTGACCTCTGCGGCGATGCACGACACGGGTGCACAGACTTGCATGCGGACAGTACATTCATACACATACAGAAATAAATAAAATTAAAAAATTAAAAAAAAATAGTTATCTATGAGCCAAAACTTTGTAGTGATTTTTAAAGTTCATATTAAAATCTCACAGAGCAGAATCATCTATGTATGGCACAACTACTGTCCACACTGAACAACATCATGGCTTATGGTGACAGAGGGAAAAATCAAGTCTAAAACAGGGCCTCTTAGTAGTGAAGTTCTTCATGAGGATTAATATTTTCATTTTAAGGGGGGGATAAAACCTTATATGGCAATGTTTGCGGGGAGGAAAACTGTCTGGATGACTTTCACTCCATGCTATTTGTGTCCCTAGACGCACTTGAATTCCTTGCAGCACCTAGTCATACACACTCTTTGCAATAGTCCCATTCTACTCTAACACACCGTTGATCCTCAGGAGTGCAGATTCCACTTAGACCTGACATGGTTCACGCCTTCCAAAAGCAGCTGGGGAGGAGGAGGCATTTCAGATGCTAGCTAGAGGCCTTGGGGTTCAATCCCCAGTGCCAAAGAAACAGGCACAGAAAGTCAACTGGGAACCTGGATCAGTACCTGGGACCAAAGAACAGGAAGAAGCAAAATCACAGACAGCAGAAGGAATGAGACTCCATGGGGCAAACAGGAGAACTCGGGCCCTGGGATCTCACTTAGACATTCTGTAACCCTTCGGCATGCATAAACACTGATGCTTCCATCTTAAGTCTTAAGGACTTTTAAGCATCAATCCACAGTCTTTCCCTTAGCTTGGATATTACCAGGGTACATTTTATTACCAACTATCAGGGAATGACTGTCCATATACACTTTATTGTTTGGGAATTGACTACAGTGTATCACATCTAACACAATTTTTTCCTGAGCCTTTTGTGTCTTTAATGAGTATGTAACCTATAAATAACCTGAGAATGCTCTCAAACCAATGAGGAAGTCTCTACCCATGAATTTCCCAAAAGTCTGTTCTTTCCTACTTGCAAACTGGTCTGACCCCTCTGAGCAAGTCCTAACAAATTCTATATTGGGCACCTCTGACAGGACTGGCATGCTGCAATTAGACTTTAGCAGTGGCAAAGCCAGTGAGCTCACAGTTATCTGACAAAGCCCCTTCCAGTCACCTGACCCCAAGATCTCATACAGCTAGCTCTCCCAAAGCAGATTTCTCAGCCTGCCTTCTTGCTGAGGTAAGACCTTTTTTGCTGACAGCCATTGCCGCAAAGTATTACTCTTTAAGTAGCAGCTGACTGGCTGGCCACAATGCAGACACGAGAACCCACTCCTGAAAACATGCTGGTTTTACGCAGATAACAGAACGTATATGCCAGAAGAAAAACACCACCAGCACTCCACAGATGACCTCATACATGACGGAAGACAACAAATCAAGTTCCTCGTGAACATGATTAAACATGCCCAATACTTGATCTTTCAACCCTATTACATGAGCCACCACAAAGAATAGCAAAGATTTCAGAGTCAAAAATTTCTAGGCCCACACCCTAAATACTCACTGCAAAAAAATGTTTTCTAATCCAGTCACTACAGGACATTCACTGCAGGGCAATGTGAAAAACAGTGCACTGAGTATCACCTCCTTTGTAGGTCAGGATCACAAGAGAAAATTAAGTGAGAAGAACTATTAAGTGATTTTTTTTTTCAAAACAACTTCACAGTATTTCAAAATTGCTGCAACTAAACTGTCAGTTTTTCAGCTTGGAAATACACATTTAAAACAGAGGCCTAGAATTTGGCAGTATGTATTACCAACTACACAAATCTGACCTAGATTTCCTATTTCTAAGAACTTGGCTTCAATAGAAATATTCAGACATGCACATTGGAGACTTATTTGTTTAGCTATCATTTATAGTAGCAAATAGCCGAAAAGAAATCTATATTAGTAATTTATGCCGATTGGTAAAGAAAATTATGGTACACCTAGGAAATGAAACACAAGCCATTAACAATATTTAGTTAAAATATTTCATATGTCAAAATAATCCAGATAGAACAGGCCTGTTATATCCTTGTTGAAAAGAATGTTAAAAAGCAGAGGTCTGGCCAGGTGTGGTGGCGCACATCTTTAAACCCAGCACAGGCAGAGACAGGCGGATCTCTGTGAGCTCCAGGCCAGCTGGGACTAAAGGGAGACCCTGTCTCACAAAGTATGGCTCAGCGGTTAAGAGCACCAACTGCTCTTGCAGAGGTCCCGTCTTTGACTCCCGTTCCAGGGGAATCCAACACCCTCTTCTGACCTCCACAGCACTGCACGACACAGGTGCACCTACTCACATGCAGACAGTACACTCATACACATATGAAAATAAATAAAATAAAAAAGCATTTAAAAATACATATAAAAAAAAAAAAGCAGAGGTCTGGTGAAGGTGGGTCAGCGGTTAAGAGCACTGGCTGCTCTTGCAGAGGACCTAGGTTCAATTCCCAGCACCCACATGGCAGCTAAAAGAGTTCATAACTCCAGTTCAACACCATCTTCTGACCTCCACAGGCACTGCACAACATGAGTGCACCTACAGACATGCAGGTAATACACTCATACACACAACAATAAAAATAAATTTTGCTGGGTAAGGTAGTGCATGCCTTTGATCCTAGCACTTGGGAGGCAGAGGCAGGCAGATCTCTGTGAGTTCAAGGCCAGCCTGGTCTACAGAGTGAGATCCAGGACAGCTGGGGCTACAGGGATACCCTGTCTCAAAAAGACCAAAAAAATAAAATAAAATAAAATAAAAATAATTTTTTTTTTTTGGTCTTTTTGAGACAGGGTCTCCTTGTAGCCCCAGCTGTCCTGGAACTCACTCTGTAGACCAGGCTGGCCTTGAACTCACAAAGATCCGCCTGCCTCTGCCTCCCAAGTGCTAGGATTAAAGGCGTGCGCCACCACACCCAGCCAAAATAAAAATAAATTTTAAAAAATAAAAAGCAGAAGAAATAAGGCCATAGTATGAACACAGATTGAAGATCTGGAAAGGAAATAATATATAAAAGCAGCTCCTCACTGCTTTTAATTCATATATTTGAACATCTCCCATATGAAGGGTGATCCAACATGAGAAGCATCCCAGTGTGGTCCAAAACTAAACGTTCATCTAGTCATGGTGAGGCACATCTGTAATCCCAGCACTCAGAAAGCTGAAGCAGGATGATCAGAGACTTGCCGCCTGGGCTAGCCTTATGATTCATTTAGCAGGTGAAAAATGTTTGTCCCACAACCACCTGAGTGTGACCTCCAGAACCCATGAAAAGGTAGAAAGAGAAAACCAACTCCATGAAGTTTCCTTCCGATCTCCACATGCATCCTGTGGCAGGGGCATGCCCAATACTCACCTACAAACCCGCACTATAATAACAAATGAAATAAGAATTTCAGAGAGTTCAAGCCCCTCTCTGCTACATAGCAAGACCCTGCTAAAAATTTTTAATGACTAAGAAGCTGTGGCGACAGGTTGGTGGCCAAATGTTTGTGTATTCTCTGGGTCCTAAGGAAGATCCCTAAGTCTTGTAGAATGGGAATGAAACTGTCAGATGGGAGTCCTTCTCTTTCTTTCCTTTCTCATTCTCTGGGATTCCCAAAAGTGGAGGAGAAAGGCTGAACCCACACAGAATTCACGGCACTTTGTGGCCCGCCTCTACAGGCTCCAGCTGCCAATTCTTGCAGAGCACAGCACGCCACTGCCACTGTTGGACCCCCTTACAGGGGACGACTGGCTGGCAGCACTCTGGAGCATCCACTCACCCTGCTGTGTCTCAAGTCTGTCACTACGGCCTTTTCTGTCATCGGTGTTGTTCCACCACATGACTGCTGCCGTGCTCAGGCCAACCACAAAAAGAGGCTGACCTGTCAGGACTTCAAGTACTTCCTTGTCTATGAAGGACAGGCAAGTGACTTCCTCTCTCTACCAAGTAACAAAGGGGAACCCCAGGACAGAGCTGCCCAGTCCCTTAGGTGAGGTGGTCAAATCAATCTGGTGCTTTCTATCCTTTCCCTTCCAGAGGTCTAATCCAAATGAGTTTTGTGATAAGCACAGCATTTCATCAAATCCAAGAACACTGTCCTCTTCCCCTTGGGCTCTGCTTCCCAGGCTCCTTCCCCCATTATGACACCAATTCCTTTCATTCCTAGTAAGGGGGCCCCCTACACAAGACATGCATGCAGCCAGATATGATAGGAGAAATGTGTCACCTAAGTCCTGGTACTGACTTACCGTGACCCAGACAGGACCCACTGAACTCCCCAGTGCACTCCCCAACAGACAGGGCACCACAGGGAAGACTGAGTGAAATAACTGCAAATGTCACAGCATAACTTAGGGGTAGTTCACGGCTGATTTTTTTTTTTCTCTTAGGTACTAGGAACTGAACCCAGGGCCTCACGCATGCTAACTACACACTGCATTCACTCAATGATATGCCAGGCTGATTGTTGACTTTGAATTTTATAGTTATACTTCAAATTTTCTAAATGAATGTATATATAACTTTGAATAATAAGGAAAAAGCTACAGTACTATCTGTGGGCATTCGTGACAAACTGATAATGGAAGGGGGAACAGGACACTATGGAGATATATTGCAAACACATATAATTTGGGGTACGGAGCTAAGAAGCATAAGTGATTTATAACAGTATTATCTTTGGTACGGTGATAAGAAGCATCAGTGATTTATAACAGTATTATCTTACATTTACTTAAGCAAGACTGTAAGAATGTAAGAGCCTAGAGAAAATTACCATGAAATGACTGTTTTGTTTAAGTAAGTAAGTAGAAAGAAAGAAAGAAAGAAAGAAAGAAAGAAAGAAAGAAAGAAAGAAAGAAAGAAAGAAAGACCTTCCATTTAAACTATAGGATAATAGGAAATTAATTTGGGAGACAAGAGATTACAAGGTTTAGAATCATGTGAAGTTTAGACATTAAAAACAATTAGAAGGTGTGGAAAATTACACACCTTCTTTCTTTACAATTCAGGATAGACAGTTACCTCTTTGAAAGAAAACTATTTGATTCCGTTTAAAAATAACTGATAACCTTCCTCAAGAGTAGCTTCTTCTCCAATTCCCACTTGATTTCCACTTTCACATGATCTTCATTCTCCAGTCTTACAAGCTGAAGGAAATGCTAGGTCACCTAGGCATGCTTCCTCTTTCTACCTTCCTCATTAATGAACGAGCCATCCAAGCCTCTCCGCATTGTACTCCTGGGACAAGCCGCCCAGGGCCACTGCCCTGTTCCCGCTTCTGGCCACATCCTTCTAAAAGGAAATGACAGTAATTGCTTCTGATCAAAAGTCATGCATGGCTTCCTACTACTACCCACGACAGAGGGGCAGCGTGAGAAGCCAATGAGACCTCCTGAGGGTCACTGCTTTGCACAATGAGGGAACACAGTATACACATGCATGGTGGCCCTGGACTTCAATGGCCTGGCTGCCCTCTGGACACAGCAGCTCTGATCCAGTATGAGTCTCAGCTTTCACGCTGCAGGCAACCCCCAGACCAGCAGCATCCATATGGCCAGCAAACACTGAAAAATGTTCATTCTAGAGCCCGCCCTACTGCAGACCTAGAGAAATGAGCTAGGGCCCACCAGACTGCAACACAGACGGTGAGAACACCGACCCTAACAGATGTCCCCAACTGACCTATTCACCATCTCCAGAGCACAGTTTACACCTTCATCTTCTGTCCCTTAGTCCACAGAGCATTCTTCCTTTGTCAGCTTAATCCCTGTCTGCCCTTCAATGCGCACATCAATCCTTCTGCTGCCATAGACCTCTACTATTCCCTGTCATCTTTGGAACTCTGACTGAAGTAATTTCCATTCACTCAACACTAATAAAAATGACAATAGAGCAAGACTGACAGCACTATATACCTCTAAGGCAGGGATCACAACAAACTTCATGAGCCATATTTGGCCAAAATATCTAGACAATTCTAAGATTTTATATATATATATATATATATCTCCTGGAACTATATATATATATATATATCTATATATCATTATATCATCCCCCAAGTTTTCAAATAGCAATGGCCTATTAGCAGTTTCTAAGGGGAAGATGGAAAAAGCAGTTGCTAAGTACGATGAACTTCTCCTTCCTGCTCTAGGGTTTCCATCCAGAAGAGGGCCTGCTGAAGATGTAGAGACTGAACAGACTGCACTGTTCTGTTGGTGGTATCTCTGAGACAGGGACTTCACACTGTCACCTGAGTGACCTAGAACTCATATACTCCAGGCCGGCCTTGAACTCACCTCAAATTTCAGACAATCCTCCATCTCCAGTCCTGAGAGCTGAGATTATAGGCCTAAGCTACTGCACCCCGCTTGAGTGCAGCATCTGACCAGTGTTTGTATGACATGCTGTTGGTAGCCAGGTCTGTCTCTCACATGCCTGTGGGAGAGCAGCCCAAATCATGACAGAGCTCAACTTATCAGGTCAACATGGTTGCACACTGAAACATTATCTATATCATGTTTTTCAAGAACCCTGTGTCATAGTCTGGTAGATCCCAGCTCCTATTCCTCTTGTGCCAATCAAAAATAGTAACATCTAAGCCAGGCGTAGTGGTGCACACCTTTAATCCTAGCACTTGGGAGGCAAGGACAGGTGGATCTTCTGTGAGTTTCAAGGCCAGCCTGGTCTACAGAGTGAGTCAGGAAGCTGGGGCTTAGGAGAACCTGTCTCAAAAAGACAAAAAAATAATTTTTTTTAAATTATATACATATATATATACATATATTATATATTATAATAGGAGAGAGGAGAGAAGAGAGAGAGAGAGAGAAACTCTAACATAGGACAAACAATGCCCATCTATTTCTTAGTGTCCAAGGTATTACTAACACTGTTAGATGGCTTTCCATCACTATAACAAAATAACAGAAAAAACTAATTTTGAATTTATAGTGCTGAAGAGATGGGTCAGCATTTCAGAGTACTAAACTGCTCTTGCAGAGGACCCAGGGTTCCATTCCCAGCACCGCATGGGGGAACATCTGTAAACTCCAGTTCAATAGGGTAATCGACATCTTTTCCTCTCACCTCCACAGGCATCTGTAGCATGGGTACACTTTACATAATATGCCAGGCAAAACACTCAGAACACATAAAATAAAAATAATAATATAAATAAATATTTTTTAAAGGAAGGATTCATTAGGCTCAGTTTCAATCCGTGATCAGACAACTCCAATGATCTCAGTCCTGTGGCGAGGCAAAACATCATGGCAGACATGCATGGACCTCATGACAGTCAGGAAACGGAGAAAGCATGCAGCCCCCACTTCCTCCAATTAACCCCACTTCTTACAATCTCCAACTCCTCCCAGCAGTCTGCTCAACAGCAAGTCCATCAATGAATTAGCCCTCAGAATCCAACACTTCTTGTCCTGTACAGCTTCCACTGTCAACCTGACACACCTGACAGAGGACTTCAACTTAGGAATGGTCCCCATCGATTGGTTGTGGACCTGTCATGTGGGGCATTTTCATGATTGCTGGTTGTCATAGGAGGGCACAGCCCATCATGGGCAGGTAGGCCCGGGCTGTATAAGAAAGGCTATCTGAGGAAGCCAGGAAAAGAAGCCACCAATTAGCAGCGTTCCTCCATAGCCTCTGCTTAGTCCTGCTCTGCCTCAAGCTTCCTGCCTGACTGCCCTGAGGGATGGACTGTCACTTAGGAGGGTAAGGACTCAGTCTTAAATTTAAGTATTTTTTAAAAAAAATTTTTTTTTTTTTGGTTTTTGAGACAAGGTCTCCCTTTAAGTTCCAGCTGGCCTAGAGCTCTCACGTCTGTAGACCCAGGCTGGCCTGACATCAGAAGATCCCTCTGCTCATCTCGCTCTCCTCTAGAGTCTCTAGATTAAAGGCGTAGCCCACCACCTTCAGCCTGAAAGAAATTTAAGAATTTTTAAATGCCTTAAACTAAGCCAAGGCCCAGAAAATATGATAAAATGCTTCCAATCATTTTACTTCCTACTGGTGAAATAATTAACATATCATTCCCAAAGGAATCTTCTTCATCACAGGCTTGTACATTCACTTTATTTCAAACTACTGTGTTTCTTAAACCTCCATCTATTGCCATATGGAACTCAGAAGGCAAAAGCAGGCGCTATGAACTCACCTCTGACGTTTGCTTTATTTAGTACGCATGACTAAAGGTTAGCACAGACACAGCACACTACCTTCCTGTTTTTTTGGTATTTTGGTTTTTCTTTTGTAGTTTTTTCGAGCACGCAGATTCCCTGTAGCCCCAGCTTGTCCGAAAACTTGCTCTGTAGACCAGGGCTGGACTTAACCTGTCTCAACAATAGATCCCTCATCGCCTCCTACCTCCGAGTGTGCTAGATTTAAACGGGGTCACCCACCACGCCCGGACCATGTCTGTTTTTTATAAAAGGGGTTTTGATGTGTTGTGTGTCTGTGTGTGCGTGTGTGGTGTGTGTGTCTCTGTAGGTCGTATGTGCCACCATGTGTCACATAGTAACCCAAATTCCTTGGGTAGCTGGGGTTTAGAAGACTGTGAGCCATCTCTCCAGGCCCCTGAAGTCCTTTTCTAATCTCTTTAAGGTGTTCAATTTCTCAAGACCCTTCCTTTGCCTATAGGAAAACAATCCTGGTTTCAGACACTTAAAACTTTACTACAAACTACACCCCTAATGCCTTTCGATTCAGGCTGCGACTTAGAGAAAATAGCTGCCCCTGCTAGGGTTACTCATTTAGGAGGCTGCGGAAACAAACTTATAACAATCATTTCTTTCACCCAGTCATTGTGATTCACAGTTAGGCTGACAGAAGGTTACATCTTTGAGCCCTTGGGTCAACGTGAGGCCAAGTTTGAAAAACACTCCCCTTGCCAATAAATTCCATCCAGGCAAGGACAATTAATTCAACTAGCAAAGCCAGAAATATCAAATTTCCTAATGAATTCAGTTCTGGCATATTTCTACTCTGAAATGGTTCAAACATCAGTGTTGCTACTCTATTTAATTCAGAAGGGGCTGGCTTGACTTACTGCAGTCATGGAGTGCAATCACTACCTACTCTCTGTTCCAGTCAAAGCCTGCCAGAGTTTTTTCTGGACTGCTCCATGATGAATACAGCCAAACACATACACCCAGATAGATTTTCAACGTGACCACAGCCCTGTAAGGGAGGAAGAGAGGCTCTCTCACAGTACGGAATTCACCCCAAACTTTCACCCTGATATCACTGCCTTTGTGGATCAGAAGGAACCCATAGTATGTTTGTAGCCTCATAACAGAAGGGGCAAGTCTGTGGGTGTGACACGACCCCCCCTGAGCTCCTCTAAAGCCTGCCCCCACGATGAGAGTGGCTGCTTCCTGTCAAACTAACAGCAGCGAACACAGCTCGAAGTCAGCTATCCCCCAAGTTTTCAAATAGCAATGGCCTATTAGCAGTTTCTAAGGGGAAGATGGAAAAAGCAGTTGCTAAGTACGATGAACTTCTCCTTCCTGCTCTAGGGTTTCCATCCAGAAGAGGGCCTGCTGAAGATGTAGAGACTGAACAGACTGCACTGTTCTGTTGGTGGTATCTCTGAGACAGGGACTTCACACTGTCACCTGAGTGACCTAGAACTCATATACTCCAGGCCGGCCTTGAACTCACCTCAAATTTCAGACAATCCTCCATCTCCAGTCCTGAGAGCTGAGATTATAGGCCTAAGCTACTGCACCCCGCTTGAGTGCAGCATCTGACCAGTGTTTGTATGACATGCTGTTGGTAGCCAGGTCTGTCTCTCACATGCCTGTGGGAGAGCAGCCCAAATCATGACAGAGCTCAACTTATCAGGTCAACATGGTTGCACACTGAAACATTATCTATATCATGTTTTTCAAGAACCCTGTGTCATAGTCTGGTAGATCCCAGCTCCTATTCCTCTTGTGCCAATCAAAAATAGTAACATCTAAGCCAGGCGTAGTGGTGCACACCTTTAATCCTAGCACTTGGGAGGCAGAGACAGGTGGATCTTTGTGAGTTCAAGGCCAGCCTGGTCTACAGAGTGAGTTCCAGGATAGCTGGGGCTATAGGGAGACCCTGTCTCAAAAAGACAAAAAAATAAATTTTTTTAAATTATATACATATATATATACATATATATATATATATATAGAGAGAGAGAGAGAGAGAGAGAGAGAGAAACATCTAACATAGGACAAACAATGCCCATCTATTTCTTAGTGTCCAAGGTATTACTAACACTGTTAGATGGCTTTCCATCACTATAACAAAATAACAGAAAAAACTAATTTTGAATTTATAGTGCTGAAGAGATGGGTCAGCAGTTCAGAGTACTAACTGCTCTTGCAGAGGACCCAGGGTTCCATTCCCAGCACCGACATGGCGGCTAACCATCTGTAACTCCAGTTCCAAGGGAATACGACACTTTCCTCTCACCTCCACAGGCACTGTATGACATGGGTACACTTACATATATGCAGGCAAAACACTCAGACACATAAAATAAAAATAATAATATAAATAAAATATTTTTAAAGGAAGGATTCATTAGGCTCAGTTTCAATCCGTGATCAGACAACTCCAATGATCTCAGTCCTGTGGCGAGGCAAAACATCATGGCAGACATGCATGGACCTCATGACAGTCAGGAAACGGAGAAAGCATGCAGCCCCCACTTCCTCCAATTAACCCCACTTCTTACAATCTCCAACTCCTCCCAGCAGTCTGCTCAACAGCAAGTCCATCAATGAATTAGCCCTCAGAATCCAACACTTCTTGTCCTGTACAGCTTCCACTGTCAACCTGACACACCTGACAAGAGGGAACTTCAACTTAGGAATGGTCCCCATCAGATTGGCTTGTGGACCTGTCTGTGGGGCATTTTCATGATTGCTGGTTGTCATAGGAGGGCACAGCCCATCATGGGCAGGTAGGCCCGGGCTGTATAAGAAAGCTATCTGAGGAAGCCAGGAAAAGCAAGCCAGCCAATAAGCAGCGTTCCTCCATAGCCTCTGCTGTAGCTCCTGCCTCAAGTTCCTGCCTGACTGCCCTGAGGGATGGACTGTCACTTAGGAGGGTAAGACTCAGTCTTTAAAAATTTAAGTATTTTTTAAAAAAAATTTTTTTTGGTATTTTTGAGACAAGGTCTCCCTTTAAGTTCCAGCTGGCCTAGAGCTCACTCTGTAGACCAGGCTGGCCTTGAACTCAGAGATCCACCTGCCTCTGCCTCCCGAGTGCTAGGATTAAAGGCAAGCGCCACCACGCCTGGCAAGAATTTAAGAATTTTTAAATGCCTAACTAAGCCAGGCCCAGAAGATATGGATCAATGTACTTCCAATCATTTTACTCCTACTGGTGACAATATTAACATATATTCCCAAAAGGATCTTCTCCAGGCTGTACATTCCCTATTTCAAACATATGCTGTTTTCTTAAACCTCCATCTATGCCATATGGAACTCAAAGGCAGAAAGCAGGGCATGATCTCACCCTGACGTTGTTTATTTAGTACCATGACTAAAGGTAAGCACAGACACACACACTACCATGTCTGTTTTTTTGTTTGTTTTTCTTTTTGGTATTTTCGAGACGCAGTTTCCCTGTAGCCCCAGCTGTCCTGAAACTTGCTCTGTAGACCAGGCTGGACTTGAACTCACAAAGATCCGCCTGCCTCTACCTCCTGAGTGCTAGGATTAAAGGCGTGCACCACCACGCCCGGCACCATGTCTGTTTTTTAATAAAGGGTTTTGATGTGTGTGTGTGTCTGTGTGTGCGTCTGTGTGTGTGTCTCTGTGTGTATGTGCCACATGTGTACATGTACCCAAATTCCTGGGAGCTGGGGTTAGAAGACTGTGAGCCATCTCTCCAGCCCCTGAAGTCCTTTTCTAATTCTAAGGTGTCAATTTCTCAAGACCCTTCCTTGCCTATAGGAAAACAATCCTGGTTTCAGACACTAACTTTACTACAACTAACACCCCTAATGCCTTTCGATTCAGGCTGCGACTTAGAGAAATAAGCTGCCCCTGCTAGGGTTATATTTAGGAGGCTGCGGAAACAACTTATAACAATCATTCTTTCAACCCAGTCATTGTGATTCACAGTTAGGCTGACAGAAGGTTACATCTTTGAGCCCTTGGGTCAACGTGAGGCCAAGTTTGAAAAACACTCCCTTGCCAATAATTCCATCCAGGCAAGGAGCAATTAATTCAACTAGCAAAGCCAGAAAATCAAATTTCCTAATGAAATTCAAGTCTGGCATATCTATCTGAAATGGTTCAACATCAGTGTTGTCTACTTCTATTCAGAAGGGGGCTGGCTGACTACTGCAGTCATGAGTGCATCACTACACTCTCTGTTGCCAGTCAAAGCCTGCCAGAGTTTTTCTGGACTGCTCCATGATGAATACAGCCAAACACATACACCCAGATAGATTTTCAACGTGACCACAGCCCTGTAAGGGAGGAAGAGAGGCTCTCTCACAGTACGGAATTCACCCCAAACTTTCACCCTGATATCACTGCCTTTGTGGATCAGAAGGAACCCATAGTATGTTTGTAGCCTCATAACAGAAGGGGCAAGTCTGTGGGTGTGACACGACCCTGAGCTCCCCAAACTGCCCCCACGATGAGAGTGGCTGCTTCCTGTCAAACTAACAGCAGCAACACAGCTCGAAGTCAGCTTGGATTAAACAAACGTAAGCAAGGAAGCAAAAGGGTCTGGCAAATCTCTCCTTCACCATTTATCAAACATTCTAGAACAAGGATTCCTCAGCTGCCGGCTGTCTGTGGGAGCCCCAAGAGGTTCCTGAGAGGAAAAACAGAACTCGCACTGAAAGAGAACATCTATTAAAATTCCACCAATGACGTCCTAAAAAAGGACAACTTGATCTGTGCGATTTGGATCTGCAGCTCAGTGACAGGTCTACTGAGGACAAATGCATATGGAACACATGGAAGACTATGGACAAACCTCAAAGACTGGGAATTAGATCATTTTTAATATCTTATTTATTTATTGTCCTTTTTAGACAGGGTATCCCTGTAGCCACAGCTGGCCTGGAATTCACTATGTAGACCAGGCTGGCCATGAACTCACAGATCCACCTGCCTCTGCTTCCCAAGTGCTGGGATTAAAGGCATGTGCCACCATGCACAGCTTACTAGTTTTATTCTTTTTTTTTTTTTTTTTTTTTTTGGTCTTTTTGAGGCAGGGTCCCCCTTTAGTCCCAGCTGTCCTAGAGCTCGCTATGTAGACCAGGCTGGCCTTGAACTCACAGAAATCCGCCTGCCTCTGCTTCCAATGTGCTAGGATTAAAGGCTTGTGCCACCACTCCCAGCTATAGTTTTATATGTACTGCCTGCATGCACATAAATGCACCTGTGTGATGCAATGCCCATAGAGGTCAGAAGAGGGTGTAGGATCCCCTGGAACCAGAGTTACAGGTGCTTGTTAGTCACCATGTGGGTGCTGGGAATTGAATCTGGGTCCTCTGCAAGAACAGCCAGTGCTCCTAACTGCTGAGCCATCTCTCCAGGCCCCAAGAGCTAGATTTTTTTTTTAAGAGCTAGATTTTACAGCATCAAAAGTACTAGGAATTACCTAACACTTCTGCATCTGGAAAGCTGCAGAAGCTAACTCTGAGTGCTTGGATTGAAATCTCAGTTTTATGACCAATGCCATCATGTTGAAGTGAACTTTCTGTGCCTCAGTTTCCTACCATGTAAAATGGGTAGTATAGCAGTGTTGCAGACTCAACAATACCACAGAAAGCATTCCATTAGTATCAACAAATGCCACTTCCATCATGGTTGTAAGCAAGCTGCACTTGACGTGCTATTTTACATTCTCACCCCGTGTAGGAGAAAGCAGAAATCTCCCCCCCACACACACACACACACCCAGGCTCCTCAGGAGACTAAGGCTTGCTGCTTGATTTATTTGTAGCCAAAATGAGCCACAAGGCCAGGATTTAAACCCAGAAGGATCCCTACAGCTACCTGACTAGCTAGTCTATCTAGCCAAGTCAGCAAGCTCCAGGTTCAGTGAGAGACCCTGTCTCAAAAAAATAAGATGGAGGGGCTGGAGAGATGGCTCAATGGTTAAGAGCACTAGCTGCTCTTGCAGAGGACCCAGGTTAAATTCCCAGCACCCACATGGTGGCTATCAACCATCTGTAACTCTAGTTCCAGGGGATCTGACACCCTCCTCTAACTCTGACCCCCATGAGCACTGCACAACACGGGTGGACTTACATACATGCAGGCAATACGCTCATACACTTAAAATAAAAATAATAAAATAAGGTAAACAACCCAACCCAACATCATCCTCTGGCATCTACATGTGTGCATACAGACACACATAAACATACACACACACACACACACACACACACACGTCTGGTAAAAGTGTTGAGTTTACAAAAATCTTTCAGAACAAACTGTAATTCCTGGGTGGTCATACCATCCCACAAAACAAACAAAGCTGCAGGAAATAAAATGGATGAGCCATAAAAGTTTGAAATAAATTAATTTATGGACACAATAGAATGGAGATAACAAGAGGGGAAAATAAACAAAGCTTTGATCTCAACCTAAGAGAACCCGATCCTAAAGCATGCCTAAACTCTCCACAAACCCAGGCCGTGTCCTCCTCCTACACACTCACATACACAAACCAAACCCTGCAAATGACACTGAACATCTCCAGCAACAAATTCTGCCCTGAAGACTTCACTAAGAATAAGAGTTCTTGGCAGGGCATGGTGGTGCACACCTTTAATCCCAGTACTCAGGAGGCAGAGGCAGATGGATCTCTGTGAGTTCCAGGCCAGCAGGGGCTACAGGGAGACCCTGTCTCAAAAAAAAAGAATAAAAGTTCTTGCTTACCAAGCCTACCAATCTTAGATTTCAGCTAAAGAACCCAGGTAAATTAGGTCAGAACATTGAACAAGTGGAATGGGGTATCAACTTGGTGTAAGGAATTTAGTACGTACCAAGGCTCAAAGAACAGGTTTCACTGTACGTGTCTTACAGATAGCAACTCGTCTCATTCTCAAAACCACCCTTTGAATATTATTACCCCCATTTGACAGCTAAGGAAACTGGGGCACAGAGAGCAGGATCTTGCCCAAGATCACAAAGCTAAAACGGCAAAACCAGCTGGGGCTTAGCCAGACAGTCAGCAGGTGTGCTGCTTCTCCAGCCTGCACTGCTGGCAGATGTGCTGCTTCTCCAGCCTGCACAGCCAGCAGGTGTGCTGCTTCTCCAGCCTGCACAGCCAGCAGAGGTGCTGCTTCTCCAGCCTGCACTGCCAGCAGAGGTGCTGCTTCTCCAGCCTGCACAGCCAGCAGATGTGCTGCTTCTCCAGCCTGCACTGCCAGCAGGTGTGCTGCTTCTCCAGCCTGCACAGCCAGCAGATGTGCTGCTTCTCCAGCCTGCACAGCCAGCAGGTGTGCTGCTTCTCCAGCCTGCACGGCCAGCAGATGTGCTGCTTCTCCAGCCTGCACTGCCAGCAGGTGTGCTGCTTCTCCAGCCTGCACTGCCAGCAGGTGTGCTGCTTCTCCAGCCTGCACTGCCAGCAGATGTGCTGCTTCTCCAGCCTGCACTGTCAGCAGATGTGCTGCTTCTCCAGCCTGCACTGCCAGCAGATGTGCTGCTTCTCCAGCCTGCACTGCCAGCAGGTGTGCTGCTTCTCCAGCCTGCACTGCCAGCAGGTGTGCTGCTTCTCCAGCCTGCACTGCCAGCAGGTGTGCTGCTTCTCCAGCCTGCACTGTCAGCAGATGTGCTGCTTCTCCAGCCTGCACTGTCAGCAGATGTGCTGCTTCTCCAGCCTGCACGGCCAGCAGATGTGCTGCTTCTCCAGCCTGCACTGCCGGCAGATGTGCTGCTTCTCCAGCCTGCACTGCCAGCAGATGTGCTGCTTCTCCAGCCTGCACTGCCGGCAGATGTGCTGCTTCTCCAGCCTGCACTGCCGGCAGATGTGCTGCTTCTCCAGCCTGCACTGCCGGCAGATGTGCTGCTTCTCCAGCCTGCACTGCCAGCAGATGTGCTGCTTCTCCAGCCTGCACTGCCAGCAGATGTGCTGCTTCTCCAGCCTGCACTGCCAGCAGGTGTGCTGCTTCTCCAGCCTGCACTGCCAGCAGGTGTGCTGCTTCTCCAGCCTGCACTGTCAGCAGATGTGCTGCTTCTCCAGCCTGCACTGTCAGCAGATGTGCTGCTTCTCCAGCTTGCACGGCCAGCAGATGTGCTGCTTCTCCAGCCTGCACTGCCGGCAGATGTGCTGCTTCTCCAGCCTGCACTGCCGGCAGGTGTGCTGCTTCTCCAGCCTGCACTGCCAGCAGGTGTGCTGCTTCTCCAGCCTGCACTGTCAGCAGATGTGCTGCTTCTCCAGCCTGCACTGTCAGCAGATGTGCTGCTTCTCCAGCTTGCACGGCCAGCAAATGTGCTGCTTCTCCAGCCTGCACAGCCAGCAGGTGTGCTGCTTCTCCAGCCTGCACGGCCAGCAGGTGTGCTGCTTCTCCAGCCTGCACTGCCGGCAGGTGTGCTGCTTCTCCAGCCTGCACAGCCAGCAGATGTGCTGCTTCTCCAGCCTGCACGGCCAGCAGGTGTGCTGCTTCTCCAGCCTGCACTGCCGGCAGGTGTGCTGCTTCTCCAGCCTGCACAGCCGGCAGATGTGCTGCTTCTCCAGCCTGCACTGCCAGCAGGTGTGCTGCTTCTCCAGCCTGCACTGTCAGCAGATGTGCTGCTTCTCCACCCTGCACAGCCAGCAGAGCTGCTGCTTCTCCAGCCTGCACTGCCAGCAGGTGTGCTGCTTCTCCAGCCTGCACTGCCAGCAGGTGTGCTGCTTCTCCAGCCTGCACTGCCAGCAGGTGTGCTGCTTCTCCACCCTGCACAGCCAGCACTCTTAACCACTAGGCCATCTCTCCAGCCCAATATGACCTACTTTTATGAATATTCATAAGGTATAAGATCTTCATTTTTTTTCCCCCTTTGAGTTTCAACAGAGCATTGAATTTTGCTTTGTCTTGTATACCAATTAGGAAGAGAAGTTGTATTTTAATGGAAAGAACTTTTTTTTTAAATCCTTTATTTTACTTTTATTTTTTATGTGTATAAGAGTATTGCTTGCATGTGTGTAAGTGCACCTGTATTGTGCAGTGATTGAAGAGGTAAGAAGAAGGAATCCGATCCCCTGGAACTGGAGTTACCAATAGTTGTCAGGTGCTGTGTGGGTGCTGGGAATCAAACCCAGGTCCTCTGCAAGAGCAGTCAGTGCTCTTAACTGCCAAGCCATCTCTCCCGCCCCAGAAACAGCTTGTATGCCAATGTAATCATCCCTTGCCATGTTCTCCTGCGTAGTAAAAAGTCCAGTGTAAGGCTTCCTGTGTAAGATTCCAGCCGCCCAGGGTTGCTGTGGGAAGCAGTGTCAGGTCTTAAAGTCTGTTCTAGGAAACAACTGCGATCCCTGTGTGAACTCCAGTGTTGCGTCCTGAGTTATGACAATAGGGAACAAATTTGACAGTGTTTTCTAGCACATGGTTTCCAATGTTGCTATGATCCTACAAGTAAGGCCTTACAAACAATGATCTGTTTTTCTTGGGTGATGTTTAAAACAGTCTGTTAAAAAGCATGTGCTCTGAGTAATGAAAGCCTTAAATCAAAGTGGAATGATAGGGGATCCCTGTGGGATGAAGGAGGGCTCTTGGTTCTGGACCTCCAATCCTAAAATATGAGTCATCCCTCCGGTCTGCTCTGAGAGAGACTCCGGCGCAGTTTACAAGCTATGTGGAAACCACTTGGTAGAATGGCTGTTCTCTATCCAGTGTCCTGGCTGCTCTCAAGCAGCTGCAGAATGTGGTTTGCAGCTGCTTGAGAGCAGCCGGCAGTGCAGGCTGGAGAAGCAGCACATCTGCTGACAGTGCAGGCTGGAGAAGCAACACATCTGCCGGCAGTGCAGGCTGGAGAAGCAGCACATCTGCTGACAGTGCAGGCTGGAGAAGCAGCACATCTGCTGACAGTGCAGGCTGGAGAAGCAGCACATCTGCCGGCAGTGCAGGCTGGAGAAGCAGCACAACTGCAGGCAGTGCAGGCTGGAGAAGCAACACATCTGCCGGCAGTGCAGGCTGGAGAAGCAGCACATCTGCTGACAGTGCAGGCTGGAGAAGCAGCACATCTGCTGACAGTGCAGGCTGGAGAAGCAGCACATCTGCCGGCTGTGCAGGGTGGAGAAGCAGCACCTCTGAGAATCGTCTTTGACTCCAGTTCCAGGGGAATCCAACGCCCTCTTCTGACCTCTGCAGCATTGCACAACACGGGTGCGCAGACCTGCATGCAGACAGTACATTCGTACACATAAAAGAAATGAAAAAAAAGTAAGGTCATATCAATTCACAATCAATATGCAAACTTTTAACCTGTGGGCATCGCTGGGTATGTTGCTGGGAATCAAATTCAAGGCTTCTGAGATGCAAAGCACATTCTCTTCTCTCATGTGAATTCCCATACCTGCTATTTAAAGTATTATCAAACAGTATCTGAGATGTATCCTAGAGTGGTCTCAAACTCACCATGTAGCCTGAGAATGGCTAGAGACTCCTGATCCTCCCACCTCAACCTCCCAATGTTAGGATTACAAGCATGCCCCAACCACAGTGCTCGGGATTGAAATGTATGCTAGGCAAGCTAAGTGAGCTATATCCCCAGCCCAAACAGCCCTGCCTTAATGCTAAAATGAAGGAGCCCCTCCCACTAACAAAATATACTTAAAGCAAAATGCAAAGACATTTACCCAGATTTTTCACATCATGTGTTCTTTTTTTATCACTCAACTACAGAATATAGGTCTGTCAAAATCTTTCTTGTAAATTATACAAGGGTTCCACCTAACTGCCTGCATGTACTGCTTTTGGAATACTAATCAGTTCTGCCCACCCAATGACTCAAACTGAAATATTAAGATATGAACAGCTGCACTCATCCACCACACCAAGAATAGCTTTCAGGAAACCAAGCTCCAGTTGGAAAACTGCATTTAGTAACCCTGCTCAGCTCCAGAGAATGCTCTGGGAAACGTCTCATCGTTAACAACGAAAATGCCTGCAAAAACTTTATAATATTTATAAAGTGCATATTTTCCCCTAGAAGTGAAGAAAAATTAAATGATTTGTGAACATTATACCCTAGGAGTTGAAGCAGATTTATTTGGAGTTCTCTAAAGCTTTCTCAACATTCTAGAGGAGCATTCTTAGACAAATTAGCATCACTCACCATGTGGCACATGTCTACATTCAAACAGGAAGTCAATAAAACTATACTTTTTTTCTCCTAAGGCCTCCATGCACACCACACATCCATATACACCTGCACATATCCACACTAACACACACACACAAACACACACACACAAATTAAAAAAAATAGGGTGGATGATGTAGCATATTCAACATGCTTAAAGACCTGAGTTCAATCCCCAGAACCAACAACAACAAAAAAAAAAAAAACTACCAAGTGAGAGCAGAAATGCAGAGCAGGTCAAGCAACCCAATCCAAAAGGGCTGGAAACACAGCTCAGTGGTGGAACAGTTTGCCTGTCACAAAAGAAGGTCCTGGGTTCCATCCACAATGAATCGAGGGAAGGAGGAAGGGAGGGAGGGAGGGAGGGAGATAAACCATGGATCTTTAAAGTGTCCACTGGCAGACACATCTCACTATGAGGTAGAAACACCTAAAGAATCTTCAGAGAAAGGAGGCTGAAGGTCACTGCTATGGCAGAGAGGCCTCACACATTTCTGCAGGCTGAACAGAACAAGAAACTTACCAACTTAGCTTCAACCAGAGATGGCATGTGGGACAGCAAGAACTTCCCAAGTAGCCAGACATGGTAGCTCACCAGAGGCAGAGGCAGGCAGATTTCTGTGAGATCGAGCCTGATCTACCTGGCAAGTTCCAGACCAGCTGGAGCTACAGGGAGACCCTGCCTCAAAAAATAAAGCACTAAATAAAAACAGAACTCCCAGAAAAGAAGAAAAGAGTAGCTTGAGTGAGGCATGGGTAGAGTATACAGCATAGAAGGATCTCCTACCTCTAGAAAGGAGCTAGTTAATATTAAGCATGCACCAAGTTCACAAACCAGGTCTCTGTGTAGAATATTCCTTTTAATCATCACGATAGTATAACAATATTTTGAGCATATGTTATTTTTTCATTGTTATAGGATATTCGATTATGTGCCTCAAAAATTCATACAATTCTGGGACTAGAGAGATGGCTCAATGGTTAAGAGCACCTGCTGCTCTTGCAAAGGGCCCAGGTTCAGTTCCTAGCATCCATATAACAGCTCACAACAGTCCACAACTTCAGTTCCAGATCTGATGTCCTCTTCTGGGCTTCAGGGGAATCAGGCATATATCATATTGTTCACATATATATGTAAGCAAAAACACTCATACACATAAAATAACTTTTTAAAAAGAATTCACACAAGGAGGGCGAGGGACGTAGTTCAGGTGACAAGAGTCCTTGCCAAGCATTTATGAAGCCCTGGGTTCAATAGTCGCACTGCATAACTGCCCTTGGTAGTAGTGCATGCTTACAGTCCCAGTACTCATAACTGCCCATAGTAGTAGTGCTTGCTTACAGTCCCAGTACTCATAACTGCCCATGCCCATAGTAGTAGTGCATGCTTACACTCCCAGTACTCATGCTTACAAGTCCCACTACTCAAAAAATGGAGGCAGAATGGGCTGTAGGCCCCAATCCTAGCAGAGAACTATTGGCAACTGATTCCTTCAGGGTGAGGGAGAGTAGAGCTCTTGAAGGGAGTGACTCTAGGCAGGCTGACTAGACTCTAGTGAATGAATGTGCATCAAGTGACATCTGGGACAAATGCTTAAGTGGATGGAATTTAACATACGACAGACTGCACGAAATCCAGTTAGGGGAACTGTGAAGGGTACAGATGGGAGAGGCTCTAAATTTGATTAAGATCAATTATATGAAATGCACAAAAATTCAATAAAAATATTTTTTTTTTTTAGTCTTTTCGAGACAGGGTCTCTCTGTAGCCCCAGCTGTCCTGGAATTCGCTCTGTAGACCAGGCTGGCCTTGAACTCACAAAGATCCACCTGCCTCTGCCTCCCAAGTGCTAGGATTAAAGGCGTGGACCACCATGCCCGGCTCAACAAAAATATTTTAAATAATAATAAAATTAAATAAATAAGAAGCAATTTAAAAAACACAGGCTGGATGATCATTAGGCTATGTGAAACCCTGTCTCAAAATTTTTAATTTTTAAATCATATGTTGAATTCCTAACCCTCTCTCCTCATTAAATATGGATATCTTTGGATTATCATCACCTTTAAAGACATAATTATGTTAAAAACAAGTTCTTTGGGGTGGGCCCTGATCCAACATAACCGATGTCTATACTAAATGAAGAAAACATGCAGAGGTGGGTCCTTTTGTACAGCAATAATGGAACTGCTGAGTCCGGGTAACTGATGAGAAACATTTACAATTTGGGAGTCTAGGAAGCCCAAGGTCTAAAGGCCAGAAAGGGGAATGTGGAGAAAACCAACAGAATTCATTCTTTTATGAAAAATCCATCCCTATACTCATTCCTTCAGACTTTGTTACGTCTTAACAGTCCCCGTCTCAGGAACAACACATAGTGAGGATCATCCAGAATGCCTCACAAAGGCCCACGTGATTAAAGGCTCGGTTCCCAACCTGATGCCATCAGGAGATGGTGGGGCCCAGTGGAATGGTTAGGTGGCCGGGTGTGTGATCTCAAGGGCAAGACTCTGGTCTCTCCTGCTTTCACACCCCAGGCTTGAGGAAGTTTGTTCTGCTAATCACTCCACCATGATATGAACTGTGCCACCACAGGCCCAAGGGAATGGGCCAAATGGTAATTGATTGAACATTCCTAACCGTGGGGCAAGATGTACCTCTTTTACTTCAGAAGTTGATTAGTATAGGTATTTGTTACAGCAACAGAAAGCCAACACAAAGACTAAGTGAAGTTTTCCATCTGAGAAGACACGGGCTTCAGTAAGAAACCTACACTCCCAACACCTTGATGTCCAGTTTCTGCTAGCCAAGAGTATGAAAGTGAAATTCTGTTGAAGCCATCCTATCTAGGGTCCTTTGCTTTGGTCATCCTAGTGAACTAATAGAAGAACTACACATTGAGACTCAGAGACTTAAGTAATTTGAACAAAGTAAGAGAGCTCACACACGCCAGGGCTTTAATCTGAATCCAGACCAAAATACAAAGAACTCTGTCCAGTTTAAATACTTACCTTAGCACAAATTAGGTGCTCAATAAATACTGGCTACATTTTTTTATTTCTATCACATGACAGAAATTAAATGCAAGGTATACACACAGAGCTATAAACTACTGTGACAAGCTAGACATGGTGGCACAGGCCTTTAATCCCAGCCCTTGGGAGGCAAAGGCAGGCAGATCTCTGTGAGATTCTGGGGCAGCTGGGGGTACAGGGAGTCACTGTCTCAAAAAAAACAAATAAAACACCGGGTGTGGTAGCGCATGCCTTTAATACCAGCACTGGGGAGGCAGAGGCAGAGGCAGGTGGATCTCTGTGCATTCATGGCCAGCCTGGTCTACATGGTGAGTTCCAGGACAGCTGGGGCTACAGGAAGACCCTGTCTCAAGAAAAAAAAAAAGACCAAAAAATAAAATAAAAAATAAATAAAACGAAACAAAACTATGATGAGACCATAATGCCTAAGTGCTCTGATGGACAAAACACGGCTGTATCAATGACTCTACAAGTAAGCTCTCAAAATAGAGACGGATGTCACCATTAGATCATTCCCGCCATAGTCCAGGTGACATGTGTCAGCAAGGAGAGGGCTGGCTAGTTAGTGTGTGAACACACTCCACAGCTGGCCGTGGTGATACATGCCTACAGTCCTGGCAACTCAGAATGCTGAAACAAGAGGACGACTTCAGCCCAAGAGTTTGTTTTCTACCAGCCTGAGTAACACAGCAAGACCCTGCATGAAATACACATGTGGATGACACAATGACAGCTCCAGGACTCAGCGTTTCCTCTGTTTGGCTCAGACCAAGCCCTGTTGTAATGTGGAACATGTGCACAAAAGAATGTTCTTTCAGTGCCCATTGCATCTCTTCTTAACCCCAAAATGTACTGCTTAACTTCACAGTTAGAAAAAGCTGGAGCATACCTAAGGCTCTCCAAACACATTCCGAACTCCAGCTATTAGTTTACAAACAAAAAATAATAGCTCTTGATAGCTTCCTATAGTTTCTTATCTGAAATGAGCAGAATAAGGGAGGGAAAACAGAGAGAAAAATCACAAATTGATGCCCAATTTTCAAACAATTAAAAGACAATGAATGTGTGGCATGGAAGCTAGGCTGAACGCACCATCACTGCCAATGAGTCACAAGGTCTCTGTGTGTCCTCAGGGTACACTGTCTGCATTAATCATCCCTGTGGAAAGGAACTGTCAATCTATGGAAATAAAGGGAAACAGTGATACCTAAAGGAATTCATCAGGTAAAGACTGTATCAGCACACAAATCCGTGATGTGTTATTGCCCTTTTAATTTCGTAATATGACTAAAACCATGAATAAGAGAAATATAAGAACCTTAAATTTGCAATTATGAACTATAATAGACACCTGATTTTTTTTTCTTTCTTTCTTTCATCAGGGACATTTACTGAGTAATTGCCTAAAGACCAGAACTCTGTATGTTAAAATGACTCACCAGTGAAAGAGACCAGGGCTCCCTTCAGGTCCCACCCAGTTCCTGAGAGCAATCAATCACCCAATGTCCAACTCCAGCCTTCATAGGCATGCACACAGGCATACATACCTGCATGGTCATACACAAGCCTCCCCGCAAAAGCCCTCAAAGTCATAAGAGCTGTCATCAAATTCGCTCAGTTCCTACAGTTTCCACTTGGAGTCTAACATGACAAAGTGTTCTTTAGAAAAACTGAAAACTTGGCTGAAGAGATTCCTTGGGGGGGGGGAGGAACGACTTACTTTCTAAATATTTTGAACTCTTAATCCTGAAAAAAAAAATTAGCAAGGAAAAATTCACTGAACACCAACCTTTAATCACTTCAGTTCTCAAAACCATTTTGGTACATGTAAGCAATCTGAAAAGGACTGGAGATGGAGCTCAAGTGCCTGCCTGGCATTGGCATGCATGAAGCCTGGCATTAGCATGCATGAAGCCTGGCATTAGCATGCACGGGCTCACTCACCAGCACCATACCCCACCTTGAAAAAAAAAAAAATCTGGCAAGTAGGATCTGAGTAAATGAAGTTGGTGTTAATGGCATTTTTTATTTTGTATAAGTGGATTGTCTGCATGTACATAAGCACACCCATGTCGTGCAATGCCCTTGGAGGTCAGAAGACAGCACTAGGATCCCCTGGAACCATAGTTACAAACAGTTATGAGCTACCATGTGGGTGCTGGGAACCAAACCTAGGTCCTCTGCAAGAGGAGCCACGCTCTTAACCACTGAGCCATCTCTCCAGCCCCAATAGTAGATTCTTTCCACCTGTTTGACAGCAGGTTGATGGGTTTGACTTATACTAGCCTTATGCTCTTGTCAGGAAATATTTTATAGCATAATAAAGCAATATAAGGGTGCCCATGATCAGCTCCATGATCCCTGTAGCTTGAAACTGGAGGTAGGAAAAGGAGGAGGTAGAGAGCTGAGTGAAGGGTTTGCAGAAGCGAGGACCCAGACAGGACAAAGATGCCACCCCAGGACAACTTCTCTGGAAAAGCTACTTCTCTCAAAGCATGTCTCTCAAGAGCCCTATCTTATCCCTTCTGAAATTCAAAAGGACACAGGCCAGCCAAGCACGGCTGTTTATTCAGTGTGTGATCTATGACCGAAATCAATGAAATGTTTGAAAGTCATTCTGCAATGGCCAGTTTCCCATGTCTTAGGATCTACCCCATCTGGTATGAGGAAAGAAGAGGCGTGCCCTAGGATATTCCCATACTTCATGATTGTCTTAGTCTGCATCTCTGCTCCCTTCCCACAGTGTTTTTGCATTAGTCCATTTTTCATCACTATGAAATGTTATTTTAAACAGGTTTACACAGCTCACAGTTTTAAAGCCTGAAAATCTAAAAGCAGGGGGCACTGCTGACTGTTTCAGTGTCTGGTGAGGGCCTAATGGCAAGTCACATCACGACAGGTATGTGGGGGGGGGGGTCACATGACCACTGGAAAGAAGCCAGGGGGCCTGAAGTCTCCCGGCCCTTTTCAAAGGAACATCCTCAATAACCCAAAGCCTTCCCACTAGGCTCTGCCTCTGAAAGATCCATCAACTCAATCCCACCACAATGAGGACCAAATTTCTAACACACGAACCAGTGGAGGCCAATCCCACCCAAACCACATCAGGCTCTAATTTATCTACTGTTTAAGGTCCATTTCCTTCATCAATTCAATGCTTTCCCCCAGCCCTCCATCTCCATCATGCTTATTTTCAAATGTGCATATTTCCTGGGGAAAGGACTCCATCTGAACAAAAGCCAGACAAGGCAGAAGCTGCGCTTTTATTTTCAACCCAGCTCCTGGTAACTTTTTGCTATCTCCTCATTCTTCTTTTACAGGAGCAAATAATAGCTATTTTCTTAAAGACACTTATGGTAGACTTTACCCCTTTCTTAGTGTTTTCAACACTAAATTCACAAAAGAATTAAGTTCTGACTGGGAGTGACTACAGAATTTTTTTCATGTGGATTTAAAAGGAAGAACTCTATAGTCACAAATGCTAAGGCTTCGCTTACATTTCATCCTGACAAACAAAGTTACATTAATATTTACTGATCTTTGTCCTTTGAGAAGGAAAAGAATGTTTTGAGAAGAGAGAGCCTAGTTAAATATACTTAAGAATTGGTAAGATTTAAACAAAGCTAGACAGATTTATTATTGAGCTTGCTTTAATATAATCACTGCACAGTGCATGTCCAAGACAGCACAGAACATGTCATGAGTTCCACCTGATTCCAGATACTGTCTTCACAGAACTTCATCCTATCAGCACCAGCCTTCTCCAGAAAATGCTGAGACTCCTGGGCTACAATACATGCACATTACGCAGCATTCTGGGAGGAGATGAATGTGGCACACTGAGACACACCTATTCCTATGGCATGGATCATGGCTATAATTTTTTTTTTTAATCTTTTTGAGACAGGGTCTCCCTGTAGCCACAGCTGGCCTGGAACTCTCTTTGTAACCAGGTTGGCCCTGACCTCCCAGAGATCTGCCTGCCTGTCTCCCAAGTGCTGGGATTAAAAGCACCAGCACACCCAGTGAATTGTTTGTTTGTTTGTTTTTATTCTGTCTTTTTGAGACAGGGTCTCCCTATAGCTCCAGCTGCCTTGGAACTCCTTATGCAGTTATCAGGCTGGCCTTGAACTTACAGGGATCTGCTGGCCCCTGCCTCCCAAGATCAAAGGTGTGCAACCACCATGCCTGGGCCAACGTGGGGTTTTTTTTGTTTTGTTTTGTCTTGGGGTGTTTTTTTAATTTTTTATTCATTTTGTATGTGTATGAATGTACTGTCTGCACGTAGGTTGGTGCACCTGTGTCGTGCAATGCCTCAGAGGTCAAAAGAGGGTGTTGGATTCCCCTGGAACTGGAATTAAAAACGATTCTCAGCCGCCATGTGGGTGCTGGGGATTGAACCCAGGTCCTCTGCAAAAGCAGTGGGTGCAGTCCACCCTACATACCAACAGTGGTTGTGAACTGGCTTCAATGTATCCTAAAGGTCTTAAATTATAAGCAGGATGGCAAGTGGATTTTGTGGAAAATTAGCTCCTACACTTACTAGATACTGAAAGGGGTCCTTGGCCCAAAATACTTTTTACAACATTCTCTGTGGCCCCACATGATAGTGAAAAATAACCTATAGCTAACTCCTCGGCAATCTAATCATGTAAAAGACATCCATTACACGCTTGCTAAATTAATGTATTCTATTTAGAAGTGTTCTGCCCCAAAACGCAAGCACAGTAATGTATGTCTATAGTGACAGATTGAGGCAAGAGGATTGCTTGGGTCCAAGAGCTCAAGGCAGGCAGGACAATGCAAAAGAACTTGTGTCAAAAACTAAAAATGTAATTCAAAACAGCAGAAAAGACAGAAAAAAGAAACTTGTTCATATTCCACAGTCCATGAAACTAATTCCATTGTTCATATTCCACATTCATGAAACTGTCTAATTCCATTGTTCATATTCCACATTCATGAAACTGTCTAATTCCATTGTTCATATTCCACATTCATGAAACTAATTCCATTGTTCATATTCCACAGTCCACAGAACTGCCTAATTCCATTGTTCATATTCCACATTCATGAAACTAATTCCATTGTTCATATTCCACAGTCCATGAAACTGTCTAATTCCATTGTTCATATTCCACATTCATGAAACTGTCTAATTCCATTGTTCATATTCCACATTCCTGAAACTAATTCCATTGTTCATATTCCACAGTCCACAGAACTGCCTAATTCCATTGTTCATATTCCACATTCCCTGAAACTGTCTAATTCCATTGTTCATATTCCACAGTCCATGAAACTGTCTAATTCCATTGTTCATATTCCACATTCATGAAACTGTCTAATTCCATTGTTCATATTCCACATTCATGAAACTAATTCCATTGTTCATATTCCACAGTCCACAGAACTGCCTAATTCCATTGTTCATATTCCACATTCATGAAACTAATTCCATTGTTCATATTCCACAGTCCATGAAACTGTCTAATTCCATTGTTCATATTCCACATTCATGAAACTGTCTAATTCCATTGTTCATATTCCACATTCCATGAAACTGTCTAATTCCATTGTTCATATTCCACAGTCCACAGAACTGTCTAATTCCATTGTTCATATTCCACAGTCCATGAAACTGTCTAATTCCATTGTTCATATTCCACATTCATGAAACTAATTCCATTGTTCATATTCCACATTCCATGAAACTGTCTAATTCCATTGTTCATATTGCACATTCCATGGAACTGTCTAATTCCATTGTTCATATTCCACAGTCCATGAAACTGTCTAATTCCATTCAGTTCCCATTGATCTTACTACCCAATATTCTGTAATATGTAATACTAGCTCTAAAAGGGCAGTCCAAGATACTGTAGCAGACTCATGACAGAAACACAGCATACTGCAGTTTGAGCATAATATGTTCCCAAAGGCATATATGTAAATAAAGGTTTGGTATCCAGCCTGAGGCAATACTTCTGATAGAAACTTTGGGAAGGTCTAGTGGAACTGTAAGCGACTCAGAGTCATTAAGGAATATCAAAAGGGACATACTTCCATAGCATTCTTGGTTTTAGGCAGGAAGGCCTTATTTTTAACTCATATGGGGCCCCTTCAACTGACTTTCTTAGAGTCCTATAGCCCTGGATATATCTCAGCTTAGAGTTGTTACTTATCAACCTTCTCTTCTTTAAATTGACCAATTGAAAATTAGGGTAGGGGAAAACATTTAAAACCTTAAAACCTTTAAAACGTAGGCCCTCCCCATGGGATGTCTGAACTCTGTCCTGGGTCCCTCTTCCACTTGTGGAGAGCTTTATCGTCCTGTATAAATGTATGCATGTATGTATGTATGTATGTATGTATGATTCTTTATGTATATGGATAGGACTCTTTATCTTTCAATAAAAGTTTGCCTACTGCTCTGTGCTGGTCCACGATTTTTTTTCTGCTTCTCAATTCTTTAATCTGCTCAGAAAACTAACCCAATCTGACCCCTAGAATGATAATGCCAAGTACAACAGAATGACGGTAGCTCACTGTAAACATACCTTGGAAGGAAATGCAGGGACCCTAGCCCCTTCCGTCCAGTTTCCTAGTTACCGTGAAGTGAAGGGCTCCTTTGCCACATGCTCCTTCCGTGATGTTCTGCCTCACCACAGGTCCAAAAGCAACAGAGCCACAACTGAAACCATGAGCAAAACGAACCATTCTTCCTTATAAAAAAAGACCTTCTCAGGTACTCTGTCACAGCAGCAAAAAAAAAGCTAAGAAAAGTACAAATCGGGAAGCCCCACGGTTAGTGAATACCCAAGGAGATTACGAGTCCCACTAAAGTTCAAGAGACACTATGACTTCATTCATGGTCCACATGAATTATTTTTCAGCCTGGCCACACATCAAAATCACCTGGCAGACTCTCAAAACCACCAAAGCCCAGCCAGCCTTCATCCTAAAGCCAAGACAAGAAAAATTAGCACCATTTTTTAGGGTATCCGTTTTTGTAGTTTCTCAAATGATTCTAATGTAGTTTTGAGAACTACTGCTCAGTACAGCTGAATTTTCAGTATAATACCCTGAAATAAATCTACCACACCTTTATTATGAACCCTCTGTTTTCACATTACAGTGTTAATTAACTATAATAAAAGCTGTTGATTTCGGGCTGGAGAGATGGCCTAGCGGTTAAGAGCGCCAACCGCTCCTCAAGAGGATCCGGGTTCGATCCCCAGCACCCACATGGCGGCCGAGAGCCATCTGAAACTCCAATTCCAGGAGATCTCCAGTTCCAGGGGAATCCGAGACCCTCTTCTGACCTCCGCGGCATTGCACAACACGGGTGCACAGACCTGCATGCAGACAGTACATTCATACACATACAGAAATAAATAAAATTTAAAAAAAAAAGCTGTTGATTTCATAATATTCCTCTGTTTAAGTCCTGTCCAAGTTTATATCCTATCCACACTGTAAAAATCACTAGTCTGGGGGCTAAAGAGATAGCCTAGCAGTAAAGAGCACCAACTGCTCTTGCAGAGGACCCGGGTTCGATCCTCAGCACCCACATGGCAGCTAAGAACCGTCTTTAACTCCAGCTCCAGGGGAATCCAATACCCTCTTCTGACCTCCGTGGCATTGCACGACACAGGTGCACAGACCTACATGCAAACAGTACATTCATACACATAAAAAATAAATTTTAAAAAAACCACTAGTCTGTCACAAGTTCTAGCAAGTTCATTAGTAACAGGTATCTGTTCTTTGATTAGTAACACACCCTACCCTAGTCCACCTGGACAGAAAAAAAAAGCAATAGAAACTATTTTTCCTTTTTTGGTATCATCAACTCTCATTTTTCTTGTCCTTACAGACTACCATTCTGTATATGTTTCAAGTAATCTTTGTACCATCTACGAGTGGAGCTGAAGAGATTGCTGTGCTGGATAGCTTTACTATAACTAGACACACCTAGGTTGAGGAAACCTCAATTAGGAGGTTCCAATGCCTCCATTGGACTGGCCTGTGGCCACATCTGTGGAGTATTTTCTTGATTGCTGAGTGGTGTGGGAGGGCCCAGGCCACTGTGGGTGGTGCCACCCCTGGGCAGGTTGTTATGTACAGTTTAAGAAAACAGGGCCAGGGGAGGAAGCCAGTAAGCAATGTTCCTCCATGAGTTCCTATGTTGGGCTCCCTCAAAATAAACCCTTTCCTCCCCAGGTTGGTTTTGGTCAGAGTGTTTTGCCACAGCAATGGAGATGCAAACTACAACAATGGCTAAGTGGTTAAGGGCACTGAATGTGTAACTCCAGTTCCAGGGAATTTGACAGCCTCTTCTGACCTCTGCAGGCACTGAACAACAATAAGTACACTTACATATGTGCAGGAAATATGCACTCATTCCCCAAAACTTAAAATATTTTTAAAAGATCTACCAGTGATAAAGAGTGTAACTAGTCAAAAGTTCATATTCATTGGTAGCACACTAATATTTCAAAGAAATTTCTAATGGTGGAGAATATATCCATTCCTAAAACTCCGTCTAGAAAACACACAAGAAAAGATACCAGCACACAGCTCCATCGCCAGGGAAAGGCCAGTGCAGGTGGCTACTCATTTACCTTTCCTCCTTTTTTTTTTTTTTTTTTTTTTTTTTGGTCTTTTTTTCGAGTACAGGGTTCCGTGTCTCGCCCGAGCTAGTCCGGGGAAATCAGTCTGTAGATCAGGCTGGCCTTGATCACAAAGATCCGCCTGCCTCTGCCTCTTCCCAAGTGCTAGGTTTAAAGGCAGTTCTGCCACCACGCCTGGTGCTAACTTCCTCGTTTTAAAACCTCTAGAGATCACCTTAAACTTGCTTTGCACCAATCAACACAAATCTGAGCAGCGCAGTACCATGGAAGGAAAAGCATCCCACACGCTCTAACTGGATGGATTTCCCAATGCACGCTGCTAGCTGCTGCTTCTGGAACGCAGGCAATCATACTTTATGAGGATACATTTAAAGGCCTGACCCAATTGTTGACACCCCAACAAAGGCATTCCTTCCATTCATGAAGGACTGTTTGCTTCTCATGGAAGAAGGAGGAGGAGGGCATTGCAATTATCAGTTGTGGAATCAGTGGGATTTCATTGATAATTGCACAATTATTGCACATCCTGGGGTTTTTGAACCGAACACTGTTGCCGACACCCAAACCCAGGGAAGTGCCAAACAGATCAGTATTAGAAACAAAGCATCCAAAAACCCACTTATGAGTCAGGGGAAGAAGAATTACTATTAAAAAAAGCATGGAACACTGGGCTGGTGGCGCACCTTTAATCATCTAGCACATTGGAAGCTCAGGGCAGGTGGATCGTTTGTGAGTTCAAGGCCAGCCTGCGTCTTACAGAGTGAGTTCCAGGACAGCTTGGGGCTTACAGGGACGACCCTGTCTCAAAAAGACAAAAAAAAAAAAAAAACGCAGCACGGAAACCCTACTGAAGTATAATATAATTTTAAATAAATATTTCGCCAAGATACTACAAAGGCATTTAACTGATATAAAATGAACTGCCTCTCAGAAATGCCTACCTATAATGATCATGTTCCAGATTTCAGTGCAAGCTAACTTCATAACCAGCCTTTTGCTCCAATACACATGGCTGCAGAAACCCTTGCAAGCCAAGAACGAGGAGCATCCCTCTGTCAGCTAGTGAAAACTACAGCCACAGTCCACAGGATATGGGCCCAGAAGCAACCAAATGCAGTGCCCTCCAATGCATTATGAGAAAAACTGCCATAAAGTAGACAATCAGTTCTTCTCATCTCACCTACCACCTAACTCCTAATTAACTGGTCCTCATTAACTCAGTAAGTCAAATCTCCTTTTTTTATATATATTTTTTAAGATTTGTTTTTACCGATTTTTAATTGTGTGTGTATGGGGGAGGGGGGAATCTCCTGGAGCTGGAGTCACGGGTGTTTGTGAGCCACCCATTATGAGTGCTGGGAACTAAACTCTGGTCCTCTTAAGCATGGAGCCATCTCTCTAGTACTGTTCTTACATTTCTTTTTTTTTTTTTTTTTTATGTGTATGAATGTACTGTCTGTGTGTAGGTTTGTGCACCCATGTCATGCAATTCCGCGGAGGTCAGAAGAAGGTCTCAGATTCCCCTGGAACTGGAGTTCTCCTGGAATTGGAGTTACAGATGGATCTCAGCCGCCATGTGGGTGCTGGGGATCGAACCCAGGTCCTCTGTAAGAGCAGTTGGTGCTCTTAACTGCTAGGCCATCTCTGCAGCCCCATGTTCTTACATTTTTTAATTTTTTAATAATTTTATTTCTGTATGTGTATGAATGTACTGTCTGCATGCAAGTCTGTGCACCCATGTCGTGCAACGCCGCGGAGTTCAGAAGAGGGTCTCGGATTCCCCTGGAACTGGAGTTCTCCTGGAATTGGAGTTTCAGACGGTTCTCAGCCGCCATGTGGGTGCTGGGGATCGAACCCGGGTCCTCTGTAAGAGCGGCGCTCTTAACCGCTAGGCTATCTCTCCAGCCCAGCAGTCAGCGCTCTTAACCGCTAGGCCATCTCTCCAGCCCCATTTTACATTTCTTTTTTAAAAACTTCGCAGGCAACGATGCTCCCCAGGCCGTCTTCCTCTCCATTGTGAGCCGCCCTCGGCACCAGGGCATGACGGTGGGCATGGGCCAGAAGGACTAGTACCTGGGCGATGAGGCCCAGAGCAAGAGAGGCATTCTGACCCTGAAGTACCCCATTGAGCATGGCATTGTCACCACCTGGGACGACATGGAGAAGATCTGGCACCACATCTTCTACAACGAGCTGCATGTGGCCCCAGAGGAGCACCCTGTGCTGCTCACCAAGGCCCCCCCTTGAACCCCAAAGCCAACCATGAAAAGATGACCCAGATCATGTTTGAGACCTTAAACACCCCAGCCATCTACGTAGCCATCCAGGCCGTGCTGTCCCTGTATGCCTCTGGCCGTACCACTGGCATTGTGATGGGGTCACCCACACTGTGCCCATCTATGAGGGCTATGCTCTCCTCCATGCCATTCTGCATCTGGACCTGGCTGGCCGGGACCTGACAAACTACCTCATGAAGATCCTGACTGAGCATGGCTACAGCTTCACCACCAAGCTGAGCAGGAAATCGTGCGTGACATCAAGGAGAAGCTGTGCTACGTTGCCCTGGACTTCGAGCAAGAGATGGCCACTGCTGCCTCTTCCTCCTCTCTGGAGAAGAGCTATAAGCTGCCTGATGGCCAGGTCATCACCAATGGCAATGAGTGTTTCCGCTGCCCTGCGGCACTTTTCCAGCCTTCCTTCCTGGGCATGGAATCCTGCCGTATCCACGAAACTACCTTCAATTCCATCATGAAGTGTGACATTGACATCCGTAAGGACCTCTATGCCAACACAGTGCTGTCTGGTGGCACCACCATGTACCCTGGCACTGCAGACAGGATGCAGAAGGAGATCACTGCTCTAGCTCCTAGCACGAAAAAGATCAAGATCATTGCTCCCCCTGAGTGCAAGTATTCTGTGTGGATCGGTGGCTCCATCCTGGCCTCCTGTCTACCTTCCAGCAGATGTGGACCAGCAAGCAGGAGTATGATGAGTCTGGCCCCTCCATCGTCCACCGCAAATGCTTCTAGGCGAACTGTTACTTAACTGAGTGAGCTGTTACAAACACCCTTTCTTAATAAAACCTAACTTGCGAAGTGTGGAGAGCAGGTGTGGTGACAGTCCTAAGAAGGCACCGAGACTTTAGCAAAGTTTTATGACTAACACCTGAGTCTTATGATTAACACCTGATTCCCTCCTACCTCTAAGTAAAGCCACGCTCACCATTTGAGCTGTGCAGGTGCACCCTGTATACAAAATCAGGCCAGATGATACCAATAGACCAGCCACGCAACCTGGGCTGGGAAGGTGGATAAATAGAGGGACTTTCTAGATAGAGGGATATAGACTCTCTCTCCTTTCTAGTCTTAGGAGAGAAGCTTGCTTGCCTGAGGAAGACACACAGACTCTCTCTCCTTTCTAGTCTGAGAGAGAAGCTTGCTTGCCTGAGGAAGGAGAAGGCTTGGAGAAAGGCTTAAGGCTTAGAGGGAAAGACCTGAGGCTTAGAGGGAGAAGCTTGGAGAAGGAGAAAAGATGTGCTTGACAAGACCTGCCTGCCTGAATAATAAACAGCTTTGAAAAGAACGAGCGAGAGGTGCTTTGTTGCTGCGGCTTCATACAAGTGTCTCATACAAGCGTACAAGTGTTTCATACAGCGCAGAAAAATAAAACAAGACAACACTGGCATGGCTTTGTTTTTTGTTTCTTTTTAATTCTTAAAAAATTTGTTTTGGCAGCCGGGCGTGGTGGTGCACGCCTTTAATCCCAGCACTTGGGAGGCAGAGGCAGGTGGATCTCTGTGAGTTCAAGGCCCGCCTGGTCTACAAAGTGAGCTCCAGGCCAGCTGGGACTAAAGGGAGACCCTGTCTCAAAAAGACAAAAAAAAAAAAAAATTGTTTTGGCGCTTTTGACTCAGGATTTAAAAACTGGTAACGGTGAAGGTGACAAGAAGTCAGCTGGAGCAAGCATCCCCAAGTTCTACAATGTGGCTAGGACTTTGATTGTACATGTTTTTTGTTGTTTTTTTTAATAGTCATTCCAAGTATCCCTGGTTAGAGGAAGTCCCTCACCCTCCTAAAATCCACCCCGCTCCCTAAAGGAGGATGGCCCAGTCTACAGCCTGAGTCCATGCAGGGGAGGCGACAGCATCACTTTTGTGTAAATTATGTACTGCAAAAAAAAAAAAATTTGCAGTACATAATTTACACAAATCTTCCTCCTTAATACATTTTTATCTTTGTTTTCATTTTTGAATGGTCAGCCATCTTGACTCCCCTCTTTTTGTCCCCCCAACTTTTGGTCTCCCTGGGAGTGTGTTGAGGTGTGAGGCAGCCAGGGTGTGCCTGTACACTGACTTGAGACCAGTTTAATAAAAGTGCACACCTTATAAACAACAACAAAAAAACTTAGAAGGGCTGGAGAGATGGCTCAGCAGTTAAGAGCACTGACTGCTCTTGCAGAGGTCCTGAGTTCGATTCCCAGCACCCACATGGCAGCTAAGAACTGTCTTTAATTCCAGTTCCAGGGGAATCTGACACGCTCTTCTGACCTCCAAAGCACTGCACGACACAGGTGCACCTACCTACATGCAGATAGTACACTCATACACATAAAATAATAAATTAAAAATAAATAAATAAAAATAAAAACTACTTAGAATAAAAGAGACAAGAAACTTCAAGGGAAATGTGGGGAAAATAAATTCTTTATAAAAGAACTGTTGGTGGAGCACACACCTATAATCCCAGCTTAGGGAGGGAAGCAACAGGAAGACAGTTCAAGGACAACCTTGACTATGTGAGACCCTGTTTTGAAAAACTGGGGAGGTGAGGTATACTGTCATGAACTGGACATGAAATGTCCCTTTTAAAAGTAGATGTTGGGGCTGGAGAGATGACCTAGCGGTTAAGAGCACCGACCACTCTTACAGAGGACCTGGGTTCGATCCCCAGCACCCACATGGCGGCCGAGAGCCGTCTGAAACTCCAATTCCAGGAGAACTCCAGTTCCAGGGGAATCCGAGACCCTCTTCTGACCTCCGCGGCATTGCACGACACGGGTCCATGGACTTGCATGCAGACAGTACATTCATACACATACAGAAATAAATAAAAATTTTAAAAAAACATTAAAAAAAAAAAGTAGATGTGATGTGATAGAGGGTATTGGCCTCTAGCGGATGATACTATTTGTGGAAGGTTCTGGAAACCTTTGGAGGTGGGTCCCAGCTAGAGGAAGCCACCAAGGGATGGCTTATCCTTGGTCCCTGACACCTCAGCTACCTGTGGCTTGGCCTCACAGTCCTGCCACCACGATGTTCTGCCAAAGCAAGCACAGCATGAATGTTCTGAAACCAGGAGCCGAGAGAGCCCTTTCCTGCTTTAAATTGTTCCCTCAGCAATCCAAAAGCAACCAATATAGTAGAGAACGTATGAAGCCAGAAACACAGCACCACTGTAGTTGTTTACCTAAATCCAATTCCCAGTAAGGGAGGGAGGTGGATATATTAGGGACAGGGCTGAAAACTGGAGGGATCAGTATCAATCAGGATGAAAATTAGCAAAAGGAAACTGTAGGTATCCCTAATAGAGAAGAGGCCCTCAGAAGGAAGGTCTATTTCAGAACTGAGACACAAACCCTTCATATTATAGAACTAGCCCAAGCCTATCTGAAGCCTCAGCAAGAACAGTGGGTCTCCTTCCCCTATCTGCTAGTGCTGTTCTTGCTTCTGTAACCCAAAATAGCACACAGAAGGATATGGACTCATGCTTCACCTCCTGACTCAGCCAATTAGAAACTCTGTAAATTTAGTCGCTTTACTTAAGCTCTCTAGATCTTGGAAGTCATCTGTGAAAAATCCTAGGCTCATTGGACATAGCTTAAAAATACGTACCTCCTTCAACTATCAATGAGGCAACAAGCATTTAGTAAGTGGCCTGCCTCTGAGTATGTCAGGTGGAGATACTGTTTACTATCCTCACCAACTGGAAGGGGTGTGGCTTGAAGCAGCAAGGAATTCGAAATCAAACAGAGTAGCTATTATCACTGTTTGGCTGGTCTGAATGGAACTGTACTATAAGCACAAGCTACAAGGTGGAGCTCAAATATTCCACTTGGGGACAAAAGGAGGATGCAAAGTATCTAATAGCTTTTAAATTGATTACATGTTAAAATAGTATTTGGAAAATACTAGATTAAGTTCACATTCCTCTTAAGATTACCAGAAATTTTTGCTGGGCATGGTGGTCCTCGCCTTTAATCCTAGATTACTAGAAATTTTTAAATGCTACATGTTACATGTGGTTCACACATACTTTTTTTTTTTTTTGTCTTTTTGAGACAGGGTCTCCCTGTAGCCCCAGCTGTCCTGGAACTCACTCTGTAAACCAGGCTGGCCTTGAACTCACAAAGATCCACCTGCCTCTGCCTCCCGAGTGCTAGGATTAAAGGCGTGTGCCACCATGCCTGGCAATACATTATACTTTTAATAGAAAGTAATGAGCTTTAAAAAAAAAAAAAGAAAGAAAGAAATGAGCTATACTATGATTCATCAGTTTGCTCTCCCAGTTGTCTCTCAGCCTTAGTTTCTACCTGAGTAAAATGGAGGTATGAACTTTTTTTTTAATTTATTATTATAGTTAGGGGGCCAGGGAATGCATGCGTGTGCATGTCAGAGGACAACTTACGGAGACAGTTCTCTCCTTCCTCCTTTACATGGGTTCCAGAGATCAAATTCCATTCACCAGGCTTGAGCAGCAAGTACCTTTATTCATTTGCTCAGCCATCTTCACAGCCCAAGATACCAGCTCTTAAAACAGATAATATATAAAGTTTGTTCTATAGCATCAAAGGTTGAAAGTAAGCAAATACCTCACTGCTGACCTTGTGCTGAACACTGCAAGCTATGCCCATCTCCATAAATTGATATTCTGAGAAAAACAGACAACATACACAAACATTCCATCATTCTACAGATGTGCACTAAGGGTTACACTAGGCAGGCAAAGGGAAAAAAGTGGGGGGAGGGGCACAACATGTCAACAACCTCTCAGGAAGCCTCCAGGAGCAGACCACAGAAGCGTAATCCTTACTAGTCGTCCCCTAACACATTATCAGCATCCAAATAGCCAAAGGATGAAGTTTTGGGGGTGAAGACAAAAAAAAAACTTCTAAAAAGCTGTTAACTTATAAAAGCCATGAAAATGTACATTTTAAATAAATGTGTCATGTGTTAGGTGATCTGTATCTCAAAAAAGCAGGCCAAAATTATTAGCCACAGATTTATATATAAATAGATGTAAATGCACCTCAGCCTTTACAGAATGAGGGAGAAAACAGTTCCTTTTAACAAACAGCACATTTATAGCACTAGCAGACACACACGGTAAGCTACGGTACAAGTGCTAGGCTGGTGTCCGTACTACGCCTGGCTTCTCACCCCACATGGCCTTGTTCCCCACCCTGCTGAGGCAGCAGTTAAGGGCAAATCTGTTCAGTATCACAGGCTCCAGCTTACTGGACAGGAGCAGGCTCCAGATCTAGAGACAGCCAACCAACAGGCTGGCCAAGCAAGAGCCAGGCCTGACCACCTCTTCCCAAACAAGGCCGAGGCTAAGGTGATGGGCCAGTTCAAGTCTGTAAGGAATGTGACAGATCAAGGATAGACAGGGGTGAAGTTCCAGCCTGGTACCACTGGAAGGTGGTGAACGTTCAAGATGTGAAGGTCTTTAGAAAGAGATAGCAAGACACACACCCCTGCCAGGTCCGCCTCTGCCTCTCTGTGATTCTGAGCTGCCATGAAGTAAGCAAGAAGTTTTCTCCACCGAGTGCTCTCACTATACTTTTTTACCATTCTTGATCACAGGCCCAAANGTTTCAGATTTCAACGGAGAGACACCATTCTCCTTAATAATGATGTTGATGGGGAAGTGAGCATCCACAGACCTCATTTTACTGGAAGCCCAGGGTAACACCCTTGTCATGTTCTGGTCCTGGCTCCAGATAGTTCGTACAATGGCTACTGTAAGTCAGTCCAGCAAAACTCATTGATTACAAGCTACCCTTGGGTGGAAACCTTTCTTATTTCAATCATTGGTGCATTATTTGGGCTAAGAGACCTTTTCAAAAAGGTCACATGTTGGGTGTGTTGGCACCACGCTTTAACGTGAGCACTCCATGTAGGCAGAAAGACAGGTGGATCCTTTGTGAGTTCAAGGCCAGCTGGTCTACAGAGTGGAGTTCCAGGACAACTGGAAAAAAAAGCTAACAGGAGGGTTTAAAAGACCAAAAAGAAAAGAAAAGAAAAGAAAAGACAAAAGAAAAATGTGTCACACAAATATGTGAGTGCCTGTTAATTCTACCATTTGTTGGTAGAAACGAGAGGCGGGGTCATAGCTGAAGATTACCTATCCTATATACGTGACTTTGAGGCTAGCCTGAACTACAGGAACCCTGTCTCAACAAAACAAACAAAAAACTACTAATGTGCTAGCACTGGGAGGCTAGAGGCAAGCAGATCTCTGAAGACGTTCAAGGCCTCCTGTCTATAGTAGTAGTTTCGAGCCAGCTCAAAAAAAAATAAGAACAAAAAAGACCCCCCCAAAAATCCCCAAAACAACCAAAACAAAAACCTATTAATGCTGATTTAGATATTTTATTAAATTTGTTTATATGCCCCCAAACTATATTATCTTATTTTCTTTATAAATAATAGTTTATCTTTCTGTTTAAATGTATTTATATTTCCTTAGTAATGGCATTCTGAATGTATTTATCTTGTAATAAATTTTCTCTTGGCTCACTTGTGAGGAAACTGCAATCTAGAAGGTTATGCAGTTGTCCACCAAATTATTTAAAAGAGCATTTTTTTTTCTTATTTTTATTTTTTTTTAACAGGGTTCCCCTAGTCCAGCAACAGAGCCTGAAGTCACTATGGGATGAGGCTGCTCTTGATCTCAATGAGCATCCTCCTGCCTTTGTCTCCCAAGGTGCCGTAAATTAAAGGTATGTGCCACCACATCTGTCATTTAGTTTCTTATTTTATGTGTATGTGCACCTGAGTGTATGTATGTGCATCTCATGTATTCAGGTATGCATAGGATGCCAGAGAGAGGGTGTCAGATCCCCTGATAATTACGGCGCAGTTTGCGAGTTTCCTCATAGTTGGGCGTTGGCAATCAATACTGTTTGTTCTGCAGGGTACCAATTGCCCTCTTCTAGTCCCTTTAAAACATCTCCTATATGGCTGGGAGATGGCCTTAGCGTTAAGAGCGCCGACTGCTTCTTGCGAGGAACCTGGTTTGATCCCCAGCCACATGACGCCTGAGAACTCGTCTTTAACTCCAGTTTCCAAGGGAAATCCGACACCCTCTTCTGACCTCTGTGGCATGTTCACGACACAGGTCTCACCAAAACCTACATGCAGACAGTGATCACTCTACACATAAAAAATAAATTAAATTAAAGTAAAAAATGGAAAGCTGTGGCTAAGTCCTGGTTACCTGGCTTCTGCTTTGCAGGAACGAATTGGGGACTTCTTAACTATGTAAGTGATAAAAAAACCCAACCAACCGTGCACCACTTAACTACTACTTTGTTCCATCCGTTGGTTCATGAAGTCTCATTTTTGTACTGGTGATTTCAGTTAATTGAAGTCAATTTTCTTGTGATAATATTAACAGATAAGTGAAGGAGAATGTATTTTAGCAGGGTGATTTTTTTTTTTTCCCTTTTGCAAGACATATAATTAATGTATGTTGAGATTTTAAAGAGGGCTGGAGGTATGGAGAGATGGCCTAGTGGTTTAAGAGAGCCGACTGCTCTTGCCAGAGGGACTGGGTTATCCGCAGCACCCACAATGGTGGCTGAGAACCTTTGTTGGACATCAGTTCAGGGGAATACACGCTCTCGACCTTCACGCGTTCACTCGCTGACTCCAGGGCTGCATGACTATGCATTGCAGACAAAAAAAAAAAAAGGTACAGTTCATACCATAAAAGAAAACCAAATTATAAAAAAGAGGGGTCTGGAGAGATGTCTACTGGTTAAGAGTGCCGACTGTCTTGCAGAGGACCCGGGTTTCGATTCCCAGCACCCACATGGTGGCTGAGAACCATTCTTTAACTCCGTTCCAGGGGAATCTGAACACCCTCTTCTGACCCTCCCTCGGTATTTGCACAACACAAGTGCACAACCTAGCATGCAGAATAGTACATTCATAACGCATAAATTGTTAAAAGAAAAATTTAATAAAAATGAGAATTGAGATGTATTGGACTCATTCGAGTAATTTACAAGGGTGAGAGTCTTATCTTGAGAATGGTTCAAAGTAAAAGCAGAGTATGGTGTGGTGCCATGACGGTAGCACTATGCCTGTGGTAGCCTATGCATGAGGCAGGAAGATTCGCTGTGAGTTTGAAGCCAGAGTGAGACTCTGTCCCACCTACCCAAAGTACCATGTGGCATTCTATCACCATAAGTTGGTTAGCTTCAATGTCCATCGTACTACTACAGTCCTGTGACAGACCACCTCCAAGTTAACTTGGCTGCTCCTTACCAGTTGCTCGTGATCCAGTATCCTGGTGAACTTTTTGAGGGCATTGCTACCACAGTGCCGGACTCATGGGTGTTGGATGATTATTTACTGAGTAGTACCCATCAGATTTCTGAAATAGAGTTGGAAGTCCCTCAATTCTGGAAAGTTTAGATCCAGTAAATATACAGATACAAACAAGGGGAGAGGACTGGGGCCTTTGTCCTGTCCTGTTTCTTTCCGGTTACTTTGTCTTGGGCAGAAAATGCCTTCTGGGCAGGGAAGGAAGGATGGTTTGAGTGTACAACAGCGGAGCAGTGGGCTGGGTAGGAACAAATAGCTCTTGGCCAAAGCAGCTTTTCTAAGAAACTTGGTGCCCTGTGTGCTGTCCCAGGGCCTTTTATGAGTTCCTGGTAAGTACTTTATATCTGATGAGAACAATCAAAATCCCAATATACAGGAGGTCAAGGGGGCTGAAGTCTGGGCAGAAGGTAGTTTTGACTTCAGTTGAATTGATGGCTCCTCGGAACATGAAGACAAACTTATGAGATGTTGAGTCACAGATGGGATAGCATTCAGATACTTCCGAGAGCTCCCCGCACAGGGATGGAAAGAGAAGATCCTCAGGCAGGGGCTGGCAGGACTTTCTTTTTGTTGAATTTGTATTCTCATCTTTTAATGGTTGCTTCTATTAATATTCTGAGAGGTGTCTACACATTTTTCTTTAGTCTGTCACCATATAGAGATAGTTTGGGTGAATTTTGTTACACATGAGAAAAGCTGTAAGACGTTAGGGTTTATTTCACATAAAGGAAAAAAAATCACAGGAAAAGACAAAAGTAATGATTTTCTGGCCATGGGAATTTTTGTATTTTTATTTTGTTAGAATTTATAGTAGAACAACGTCTCTCAAATACTAAAACTTTTCAAAAACGACAATTAAAAATTCCCAAACAATGATATAATAAAAGCAAATTTATTAAGAAAATTCAAAGCAGTAACATTAGAAGAACTTGTTTTTTAAGGACAAAAGATGATATTTTGTTCCTACCAAGCTATGTTTTGTTCTTACTGAAATTTTATTACTAGGTTTATTAATAAAACTTTTGCCTTGTCAGTCACTTCTGTGCTAAATGGTGTCTGGATGTGCAGTGCTTCTAAGCCACATTACATTTATGCCCTAATTAAGAAGTCACTTGCTTCCTAGCATTTATGCCTAATTAAGAAGTCACTTGATTCCTAGCATTTGTTTTGAGGCCAAGAGTGGACCTGAACTGAGAAGCTGTTCCTTCAGATGTCTCGGAACTGTGCTTGCGAGCCAGGCTTTGCTCATTCTTTGATTGACACTGTGCTCCATCATGAAATGGGAAAGCAGAAATCAGGACACACCTTTACCAGAGGATCCAGTTCTTTGTTCTCTGTATCTAGAATACCACCCACTCAACAACGTATTTCTCTCATTGTTTGCAATGAGAAAAAAAGCTGCTCTTCGTGCTTTGATAGGAAAAGCATGTACACCCGTGCTCATTCACTATCTTGGAGTGGAGGACAAAGGGTTAAAGTCAGTGTGCTCAGGTCTCAAGAGAGATTCTGCATTACAGAATAACTTTTTTGGTTGTAAGGTTAGGTAAAAGACATTAGTCCATATTGTGAATGTCATTCCTACATGGATATTATATTCTGTGTCCATGGCCTCTGTTGCCATTTAATTTCTCCCAGAAAATTGTAAGGCATTCCATTCCACCTCCCAGTTTATAAACAGGAAGGGACCCTGGCTCGAAGACTGTCATCAATCAGTACCATGTTATCAAGAAGAAAGAGGCCTCTTGTTGACAACACTGACATCCTTGGCTTTTTCTTTGTCAAGCTGCTAAAAGCAGATGCTACTAATGTGTCCTTTTTTGTCTTTGTGATGCTTTTCTCTATCTAATGTGGTCCATTGTTAGGGAAGGTAGAGCTGTGTGCACTGTGAACCAGCCTCCAGGACCACTTGCCAGGTGTTTTGTCCTTGGTTGATAATCCATTACTTGTCCCAGTTACTTGTTAGGAGAGAGCAGTTCCACAGTAATGACTGGCTGTATGTAACAGAAGAGTCATTTGACAGATCTTGACTCAGTTGGCATTTTTTTTTCTCTCTAACATAAATCAGTAGTGGGCTATTGCTAGTTGGTTGTTAAGGCTGATGATTCTGAAAATCTGACTCTGAAGTCTTCAGTCAGCTTTCTGCTTCTGTCTTGTCAACCATGGTTTTCACAAGGCTTCCTCCAGCTGTAAGTTGGAAGATAGTTGCTTGTGGTTCAGCACTGAAGGCAAGTAGAGAAGATTGTCATGGGTATTGAACAAATCAGTTCCAAATGTGCTAGTTAAAAATTCGAGAGGTCCGGGGCTGGAGAGATGGCTCAGTGGTTTAGAGCACGACTACTTTTGCAGAGGACCTGGGTTCAATTCCCACACCCACATGGTGGCTAAGAACCATCTTTAACTCCAGTTCTAGGGGAATCCGACGCCCTCTTCTGACCTCCTCGGTATTGGCATGACATGGGTGCAAAACCTAAATGCAGACATAGTACAACTCATACACATAAAAAAATAATGAATAAAATTAAAAAAATCAAGAGGTGAACACCTTAGTGTTTCACCCTGCATCATTTATTGAGCAGGCCATTGAGCTCTGTTCATGAGAACTTTCTGTTGCTGGTTTTAAGGCCAAGGTATGATGCACTGCCTTATTGGAAATTACAGTCTGATGGGAATTATAAGACCCAACAGAAGGTTCTCTGTAATTAAGTGCTACACTTTTTCATCAGATGAGAGGAAGAGGGTATTTCATGTGGTAGCATTTCCAATACTGTAACAAAAGAGCTGAGATAATCAGTAAAAAGAAGAAAGGTTTTTTTACACTCAGTTCTAAGAGGTTTGTCAATGGTTGTAATATAGCCATTGCTAACAACAAAAAAACTTAGAAGGGCTGGAGAGATGGCTCAGCAGTTAAGAGCACTGACTGCTCTTGCAGAGGTCCTGAGTTCGATTCCCAGCACCCACATGGCAGCTAAGAACTGTCTTTAATTCCAGTTCCAGGGGAATCTGACACGCTCTTCTGACCTCCAAAGCACTGCACGACACAGGTGCACCTACCTACATGCAGATAGTACACTCATACACATAAAATAATAAATTAAAAATAAATAAATAAAAATAAAAACTACTTAGAATAAAAGAGACAAGAAACTTCAAGGGAAATGTGGGGAAAATAAATTCTTTATAAAAGAACTGTTGGTGGAGCACACACCTATAATCCCAGCTTAGGGAGGGAAGCAACAGGAAGACAGTTCAAGGACAACCTTGACTATGTGAGACCCTGTTTTGAAAAACTGGGGAGGTGAGGTATACTGTCATGAACTGGACATGAAATGTCCCTTTTAAAAGTAGATGTTGGGGCTGGAGAGATGACCTAGCGGTTAAGAGCACCGACCACTCTTACAGAGGACCTGGGTTCGATCCCCAGCACCCACATGGCGGCCGAGAGCCGTCTGAAACTCCAATTCCAGGAGAACTCCAGTTCCAGGGGAATCCGAGACCCTCTTCTGACCTCCGCGGCATTGCACGACACGGGTCCATGGACTTGCATGCAGACAGTACATTCATACACATACAGAAATAAATAAAAATTTTAAAAAAACATTAAAAAAAAAAAGTAGATGTGATGTGATAGAGGGTATTGGCCTCTAGCGGATGATACTATTTGTGGAAGGTTCTGGAAACCTTTGGAGGTGGGTCCCAGCTAGAGGAAGCCACCAAGGGATGGCTTATCCTTGGTCCCTGACACCTCAGCTACCTGTGGCTTGGCCTCACAGTCCTGCCACCACGATGTTCTGCCAAAGCAAGCACAGCATGAATGTTCTGAAACCAGGAGCCGAGAGAGCCCTTTCCTGCTTTAAATTGTTCCCTCAGCAATCCAAAAGCAACCAATATAGTAGAGAACGTATGAAGCCAGAAACACAGCACCACTGTAGTTGTTTACCTAAATCCAATTCCCAGTAAGGGAGGGAGGTGGATATATTAGGGACAGGGCTGAAAACTGGAGGGATCAGTATCAATCAGGATGAAAATTAGCAAAAGGAAACTGTAGGTATCCCTAATAGAGAAGAGGCCCTCAGAAGGAAGGTCTATTTCAGAACTGAGACACAAACCCTTCATATTATAGAACTAGCCCAAGCCTATCTGAAGCCTCAGCAAGAACAGTGGGTCTCCTTCCCCTATCTGCTAGTGCTGTTCTTGCTTCTGTAACCCAAAATAGCACACAGAAGGATATGGACTCATGCTTCACCTCCTGACTCAGCCAATTAGAAACTCTGTAAATTTAGTCGCTTTACTTAAGCTCTCTAGATCTTGGAAGTCATCTGTGAAAAATCCTAGGCTCATTGGACATAGCTTAAAAATACGTACCTCCTTCAACTATCAATGAGGCAACAAGCATTTAGTAAGTGGCCTGCCTCTGAGTATGTCAGGTGGAGATACTGTTTACTATCCTCACCAACTGGAAGGGGTGTGGCTTGAAGCAGCAAGGAATTCGAAATCAAACAGAGTAGCTATTATCACTGTTTGGCTGGTCTGAATGGAACTGTACTATAAGCACAAGCTACAAGGTGGAGCTCAAATATTCCACTTGGGGACAAAAGGAGGATGCAAAGTATCTAATAGCTTTTAAATTGATTACATGTTAAAATAGTATTTGGAAAATACTAGATTAAGTTCACATTCCTCTTAAGATTACCAGAAATTTTTGCTGGGCATGGTGGTCCTCGCCTTTAATCCTAGATTACTAGAAATTTTTAAATGCTACATGTTACATGTGGTTCACACATACTTTTTTTTTTTTTTTTTTTTTTGAGACAGGGTCTCCCTGTAGCCCCAGCTGTCCTGGAACTCACTCTGTAAACCAGGCTGGCCTTGAACTCACAAAGATCCACCTGCCTCTGCCTCCCGAGTGCTAGGATTAAAGGCGTGTGCCACCATGCCTGGCAATACATTATACTTTTAATAGAAAGTAATGAGCTTTAAAAAAAAAAAAAGAAAGAAAGAAATGAGCTATACTATGATTCATCAGTTTGCTCTCCCAGTTGTCTCTCAGCCTTAGTTTCTACCTGAGTAAAATGGAGGTATGAACTTTTTTTTTAATTTATTATTATAGTTAGGGGGCCAGGGAATGCATGCGTGTGCATGTCAGAGGACAACTTACGGAGACAGTTCTCTCCTTCCTCCTTTACATGGGTTCCAGAGATCAAATTCCATTCACCAGGCTTGAGCAGCAAGTACCTTTATTCATTTGCTCAGCCATCTTCACAGCCCAAGATACCAGCTCTTAAAACAGATAATATATAAAGTTTGTTCTATAGCATCAAAGGTTGAAAGTAAGCAAATACCTCACTGCTGACCTTGTGCTGAACACTGCAAGCTATGCCCATCTCCATAAATTGATATTCTGAGAAAAACAGACAACATACACAAACATTCCATCATTCTACAGATGTGCACTAAGGGTTACACTAGGCAGGCAAAGGGAAAAAAGTGGGGGGAGGGGCACAACATGTCAACAACCTCTCAGGAAGCCTCCAGGAGCAGACCACAGAAGCGTAATCCTTACTAGTCGTCCCCTAACACATTATCAGCATCCAAATAGCCAAAGGATGAAGTTTTGGGGGTGAAGACAAAAAAAAAACTTCTAAAAAGCTGTTAACTTATAAAAGCCATGAAAATGTACATTTTAAATAAATGTGTCATGTGTTAGGTGATCTGTATCTCAAAAAAGCAGGCCAAAATTATTAGCCACAGATTTATATATAAATAGATGTAAATGCACCTCAGCCTTTACAGAATGAGGGAGAAAACAGTTCCTTTTAACAAACAGCACATTTATAGCACTAGCAGACACACACGGTAAGCTACGGTACAAGTGCTAGGCTGGTGTCCGTACTACGCCTGGCTTCTCACCCCACATGGCCTTGTTCCCCACCCTGCTGAGGCAGCAGTTAAGGGCAAATCTGTTCAGTATCACAGGCTCCAGCTTACTGGACAGGAGCAGGCTCCAGATCTAGAGACAGCCAACCAACAGGCTGGCCAAGCAAGAGCCAGGCCTGACCACCTCTTCCCAAACAAGGCCGAGGCTAAGGTGATGGGCCAGTTCAAGTCTGTAAGGAATGTGACAGATCAAGGATAGACAGGGGTGAAGTTCCAGCCTGGTACCACTGGAAGGTGGTGAACGTTCAAGATGTGAAGGTCTTTAGAAAGAGATAGCAAGACACACACCCCTGCCAGGTCCGCCTCTGCCTCTCTGTGATTCTGAGCTGCCATGAAGTAAGCAAGAAGTTTTCTCCACCGAGTGCTCTCACTATACTTTTTTACCATTCTTGATCACAGGCCCAAAAGCAATGGGCTAATACACCATTGACGGAAACCTCTAGAACTGAGGTAAAATAAACCTTTCTTCTTTTTACTGATTATCTCAGCTCTTTTGTTACAGTATTGGAAATGCTACCACATGAAATACCCTCTTCCTCTCATCTGATGAAAAAGTGTAGCACTTAATTACAGAGAACCTTCTGTTGGGTCTTATAATTCCCATCAGACTGTAATTTCCAATAAGGCAGTGCATCATACCTTGGCCTTAAAACCAGCAACAGAAAGTTCTCATGAACAGAGCTCAATGGCCTGCTCAATAAATGATGCAGGGTGAAACACTAAGGTGTTCACCTCTTGATTTTTTTTAATTTATTCATTATTTTTTTATGTGTATGAGTGTACTATCTGCATGTAGGTTTGTGCACCAGTGTCATGCAATACCGAGGAGGTCAGAAGAGGGCGTCGGATTCCCCTAGAACTGGAGTTAAAGATGGTTCTTAGCCACCATGTGGGTGCTGGGAATTGAACCCAGGTCCTCTGCAAAAGTAGTCGGTGCTCTTAACCACTGAGCCATCTCTCCAGCCCCGGACCTCTCGAATTTTTAACTAGCACATTTGGAACTGATTTGTTCAATACCCATGACAATCTTCTCTACTTGCCTTCAGTGCTGAACCACAAGCAACTATCTTCCAACTTACAGCTGGAGGAAGCCTTGTGAAAACCATGGTTGACAAGACAGAAGCAGAAAGCTGACTGAAGACTTCAGAGTCAGATTTTCAGAATCATCAGCCTTAACAACCAACTAGCAATAGCCCACTACTGATTTATGTTAGAAGAGAAAAAAAAATGCCAACTGAGTCAAGATCTGTCAAATGACTCTTCTGTTACATACAGCCAGTCATTACTGTGGAACTGCTCTCTCCTAACAAGTAACTGGGACAAGTAATGGATTATCAACCAAGGACAAAACACCTGGCAAGTGGTCCTGGAGGCTGGTTCACAGTGCACACAGCTCTACCTTCCCTAACAATGGACCACATTAGATAGAGAAAAGCATCACAAAGACAAAAAAGGACACATTAGTAGCATCTGCTTTTAGCAGCTTGACAAAGAAAAAGCCAAGGATGTCAGTGTTGTCAACAAGAGGCCTCTTTCTTCTTGATAACATGGTACTGATTGATGACAGTCTTCGAGCCAGGGTCCCTTCCTGTTTATAAACTGGGAGGTGGAATGGAATGCCTTACAATTTTCTGGGAGAAATTAAATGGCAACAGAGGCCATGGACACAGAATATAATATCCATGTAGGAATGACATTCACAATATGGACTAATGTCTTTTACCTAACCTTACAACCAAAAAGTTATCTGTAAGCAGATCCTCTTGAGACCTGAGCACCTGACTTTAACCCCTTGTCCTCCATCCAAGATAGTGAATGAGCACGGGTGTACATGCTTTTCCTATCAAAGCACGAAGAGCAGCTTTTTTTCTCATTGCAAACAATGAGAGAAATACGTTGTTGAGTGGGTGGTATTCTAGATACAGAGAACAAAGAACTGGATCCTCTGGTAAAGGTGTGTCCTGATTTCTGCTTTCCCATTTCATGATGGAGCACAGTGTCAATCAAAGAATGAGCAAAGCCTGGCTCGGAAGCACAGTTCCTAGAGACATCTGAAGGAACAGGCTCCCAGAGTTCAGGTCCACTCTTGGCCTCAAAACAAATGCTAGGAATCAAGTGACTTCTTAATTAGGCATAAATGCTAGGAAGCAAGTGACTTCTTAATTAGGGCATAAATGTAATGTGGCTTAGAAGCACTGCACATCCAGACACCATTTAGCACAGAAGTGACTATGCAAGGCAAAGTTTTATTAATAAACCTAGTAAATAAAATTTCAGTAAGAACAAAACATGTTGTAGGAACAAAATATCATCTTTTGTCCTTAAAATAACAAGTTCTTCTAATGTTACTGCTTTGAATTTTCTTAATAAATTTGCTTTTATTATATCATTGTTTGGGAATTTTTAATTGTCGTTTTTGAAAAGTTTTAGTATTTGAGAGACTTGTTCTACTATAAATCTAACAAAAAAAAAAATACAAAAATTCCCTGTGCCAGAAAATCATTACTTTTGTCTTTTCCTGTGATTTTTTTTTCCTTTATGTGAAATAAACCCTAACGTCTTACAGCTTTTCTCATGTGTAACAAAATTCACCCAAACTATCTCTATATGGTGACAGACTAAAGAAAAATGTGTAGACACCTCTCAGAATATTAATAGAAGCAACCATTAAAAGATGAGAATACAAATTCAACAAAAAGAAAGTCCTGCCAGCCCCTGCCTGAGGATCTTCTCTTTCCATCCCTGTGCGGGGAGCTCTCGGAAGTATCTGAATGCTATCCCATCTGTGACTCAACATCTCATAAGTTTGTCTTCATGTTCCGAGGAGCCATCAATTCAACTGAAGTCAAAACTACCTTCTGCCCAGACTTCAGCCCCCTTGACCTCCTGTATATTGGGATTTTGATTGTTCTCATCAGATATAAAGTACTTACCAGGAACTCATAAAAGGCCCTGGGACAGCACACAGGGCACCAAGTTTCTTAGAAAAGCTGCTTTGGCCAAGAGCTATTTGTTCCTACCCAGCCCACTGCTCCGCTGTTGTACACTCAAACCATCCTTCCTTCCCTGCCCAGAAGGCATTTTCTGCCCAAGACAAAGTAACCGGAAAGAAACAGGACAGGAGGCAAAGGCCCCAGTCCCTCTCCCCTTTGTTTGTATCTGTATATTTACTGGATCTAAACTTTCCAGAATTGAGGGACTTCCAACTCTATTTCAGAAATCTGATGGGTACTACTCAGTAAATAATCATCCAACACCCATGAGTCCGGCACTGTGGTAGCAATGCCCTCAAAAAGTTCACCAGGATCTGGATCACGAGCAAGGTAAGGAGCAGCCAAGTTACTTGGGAGGTGGGGTCTGTCACAGGACTGGTAGTAGTACATGGACAGAAGCTCCAACTTATGGGAAAATGCCACATGGTACTTTGGGGTAGGTGGACAGAGTCTCACTCTGGCTTCAAACTCACAGCAATCTTCCTGCCTCAGCATAGGCTACCACAGGCATAGGCTACCGCATGGGCACCACACCATAGCTCTGCTTTAACTTGAACCATCTCAAGAAAGACTCTCACTCCTGTAAATTACTCAATGAGTCAATACATTCTCATTCTCATTCTTTATAAATTTTCTTTTAACAAATTTATGCGTATGAATGTACTATCTGCATGTAGGTTTGTGCACTTGTGTTGTGCAATACCGAGGAGGTCAGAAGAGGGTGTCAGATTCCCCTGGAACTGGAGTTAAAGATGGTTCTCAGCCACCATGTGGGTGCTGGGGATCGAACCCGGGTCCTCTGCAAGAGCAGTCGGAGCTCTTAACCGCTAGGCCATCTCTCCAGCCCCTCTTTTTTTAATTTGTTTCTTTTATGTGTATGAATGTACTGTCTGCATGCAGGTCTATGCACCCATGTCATGCAGTGCCGTGGAGGTCAGAAGACGCTGTCGGGATTCCCCTGGAACTGGAGTCAAAGACAGTTCTCAGCCACCATGTGGGTGCTGGGGATCAAACCCAGTCCTCTGCAAGAGCAGTCGGCTCTCTTAACCACTAGGCCATCTCTCCATACCTCCAGCCCCTCTTTATAAATTTTCAACATACATTAATATGATGTCTTGCAAAAGGAAAAAAAAAAAATCACCCTCTAAAATACATTCTCCTTCACTTATCTGTTAATATTATCACAAGAAAATTGACTTCAATGTAACCTAAATCACCAGTACAAAATGAGCTTCATGAACCAACGGATGGAACAAAGTAGGTGTCTAAGTGGTGGCACGGTTGGTTGGGTTTTTTTATCACTTACATAGTAAGAAGGTCCCCAATTCGTTCCTGCAAAGCAGAAGCCAGGTAACCAGGACTTTAGCCACAGCTTTCCATGTTTTACTTTTAATTTTATTTATTTTTTATGTGTATGAGTGTACTGTCTGCATGTAGGTTTGTGCACCTGTGTCGTGCAATGCCACAGAGGTCAGAAGAGGGTGTCGGATTCCCCTGGAACTGGAGTTAAAGACGGTTCTCAGGCGTCATGTGGGTGCTGGGGATCAAACCCAGGTCCTCTGCAAGAGCAGTCGGCTCTCTTAACCGCTAGGCCATCTCTCCAGCCCCATTAGGAAATGTTTTAAAGGGCTAGAGAGGGCAATTGGTACCCTTGCAGAAAAACAGTTTGATTGCCAACGCCCACATGAGGAAACTCGCAACTGCCGGTAATTAATTCCAGGGGATCTGACACCCTCTTCTGGCATCTATGCATACCTGAATACATGAGATGCACATACATACACTCAGGTGCACATACACATAAAATAAGAACTAAATGACAGATGTGGTGGCACATACCTTTAATTACGGCCCTTGGGAGACAAAGGCAGGAGGATCTCCATGAGATCAAGACCAGCCTCATCCACATAGTGACTTCCAGGTGTGCTGGGACTAGGGAAACCCTGCTTAAAAAAAAATAAAAAATAAAAAAAATAAATGTTTTTAAAATAATTTGGTGGACAACTGCATAACCTTCTAGATTGCAGTTTCCTCACAAGTGAGCCAAGAGAAAATTTATTACAAGATAAATACATTCAGAATGCCATTACTAAGGAAATATAAATACATTTAAACAGAAAGATAAACTATTATTTATAAAGAAAATAAGATAATATAGTTTGGGGGCATATGAAACAAATTTAATAAAATATCTAAATCAGCATTAATAGGTTTTTGGTTTTGGTTGTTTTGGGGGATTTTTTGGGGGGGGTCTTTTTAAGATAGAGTCTCCCTTCAGCTCCAGCTGGCTCAGAACTTACTATATAGACCAGGATGGCCTTGAACTCTCAGAGATCTGCCTGCCTCTACCTCCCAAGTGCTAGCATTAATAGTTTTTGTTTGTTTTGTTGAGACAGGGTTTCCTGTAGTTCAGGCTAGCCTCAAAGTCACTATATAGTTAAGGGTAATCTTCAGCTAGTGACCCGCCTCTCTCTACCCAACAAATGGTAGGATTACAGGCACGCACATATTGTGTGAACATTTTTTCTTTTTTCTTTTCTTTTCTTTTCTTTTCTTTTTTGGTCTTTTCGAGACACGGCCTCCCTGTAGCCCCAGCTGTCCTGGAACTCACTCTGTAGACCAGGCTGGCCTTGAACTCACAAAGATCCACCTGTCTCTGCCTACTGAGTGCCACGATTAAAGGCGTGTGCCACCACACCCAACATGTGAACCTTTTCTGAAAAGGTCTACTTAGCCCAAATAATGCACCAATGATTGAAATAAGAAAGGTTTCCACCCAAGGGTAGCTTGTAATCAATGAGTTTTGCTGGACTGACTTACAGTAGCCATTGTACGAACTATCTGGAGCCAGGACCAGAACATGACAAGGGTGTTACCCTGGGCTTCCAGTAAAATGAGGTCTGTGGATGCTCACTTCCCCATCAACCTCATTACTCAGGAGAGTGGGTCTCTGGTTGAAATCTGAAACAGGTGAAAAATACATCCACAGGGTTCGGATGACAACAGGTGTAGCTTGTTCTGTTTCTCAAGCCCAGAAAATGAATCAACCCTTGAAGGGAATGACATTGAACTTGTTTCCAATCAGTGGCTTTGATTCAACAAGCCACAACAGTTAAAAACAAGGATATAGCAGAACATTTTTGGATAGTATTTACATTTCTGAAAAAGGAACAGTCAGCAGGCTAAAGAGTAAGATCTCAGTTTTCCAGTATCAGAAACAAGACTCTGGATCATAGGAACTCTTTGGGCACAATACAAGATTTCTATTGAAAAAAAAAAAAAAATCCTGGGGATGAAGAGGCTTCTGAGCCCCTCCTTCCAGCAACCCTTATGACTAGCTAAATCCTCAGGAAGAGGTGGGGCCTGGTGAGTCCCTCCCTCCTCCCCCTCCAAAAGGAAAATTTAAAGGTCCCAATCTTGTTCTGGTCACTTTTGGGTAATCAGAGCTGTTGACAGTTCAAGAGGACAACAGCACCACCACCTCCACCACCACCTCCACCACCACCACCCTCCAATACTTAACACTGAGAATTGAACCCAAGACTTCCTGCAGACTAGGCAAGCACTTCCAACTCTGCGACATTCCCAGGAGAACAAAAAATACAGGCCTTTGCCAGTCAGTGATAAAATACTAAGTCGGTATCAGTCTGTCAGTGCAAACCCAACCTGTATGTCCCTGAGATCATAAGCAACAGCATTACTTTTTTTTTTTTCCTTTTGTCTTTTCAAGACAGGGTCTCCCTGTAGCCCCAGCTGTCCTGGAACTCACTCTGTAGACCAGGCTGGCCTTGAACTCACAAAGATCCGTCTGTCTCTGCCTCCCAAGTGCTAGTATTAAAGGCATGCCCCACCACGCCCAGCAGCATTACTTTTTAAACCTTGCTTCAGTTAAAAAAAAAAAAAAAAAAAAACTTTTTTTAGAATATGCCCACTAATTCTGATTATCTGAGAATGACCACCTTTTCTGTAACTCCTAACAGCTTACAGGAAATTTCTTGTTTGAACTGTTTTAATTCCCTAAAGTAATTCCTGTAGACATCATAACCTCCTGATTCACAAAAAATAATACCCCTGGCCAGGTGTGTGAAACACTGTTATCAACGGCAATAAAGCAGGCTCTTCTCCAGACCACTAAGAGCTGTGCAGAGGGTGTGGCTGCCAGGAGCCAGGGTAGGCTAGCTAGGTGAGCCCCAGAAGTGAGTGATCTTCCTCTTCAAACCCAGGTTCCTGAGTAGCGAAATGGCATTTGTTATAAGTATGGCACAGCATTACAATGGGAAATGTTAATATTTAAAACACTTAGAAAGTCCCTGAAATACAGTAAGTACTCCAAAAAAAAAAAAGGCAAAATAGCTTTCTATGCTCATTACAGCCATCTCCAGTAACTTAAAGGTTTGGTGTAGCCTATCTCAGAAATGTCTAACTGTTATATGTATAAGATTACTATAAACACCACTTGCAATTCAGTATTTCTAAGACAGCATTAGTTACTCATTGCTGTTTTACATTGAAGACATTTCAATGTACCCTCATTTAAACAAAGTCAACACATAAAAATGAAATCTACATACAAAAGAAAAACATAGGTGGGTAATAGCTATTTTCCATAAATAAATATAGTTTATCCCTCTTACCCAGAGTTTTGTCACACTTAATTTATGGCAATATTAAGCATACAGTATAAGCCCACCAAGCTGAATATATATATAATTCATCTACTGATTGAATCAGTGATGGTTGGTTGGTTGACTGACTGACTGATTGTTGAGACAGGGTCTCATGTAGCCCACTCTGGCCTCAAATTCACTTCAGAGATTCTTCCCCTCGAGCTTCTACCTCTCAAATGCTATCAACACAGCCTATTTTATGAAGTTGTGGGGATCAAACACAGCCTATTTTATGAGTTGTGGGGATCAAATCCAGCTTCATGTGTGCTAGGCAAGCAGTCTTTCAACTGAGCTACATCTTCAGCACCCATGAGACTCCTTTTTTTTTTTTTTCTTTTTTTTGTACTTTGGAGACAAGATCTCCCTTTATTTAATCCCAGCTGCCTGGAGCTCGCTCTGTAGACCAGGCTGGCCTTGAACTAACAAAGATCCGCCTGCCTCTGCCTCCCAAGTGCTGGGATTAAAGGTGTGCGCCACCACGAGACTCCATTTTATTCTAACTTTCCTTCCTAATAAAACTTTGAGCTTTTGTATCCACTTAGTCGAACTGTTGCCACAAGCTGGAGGTGTCAACACCCTTCTCTGCTAATGGTCCTCCAGCAGTTCCAACAGTCACACTCTCACTCCTGGGCAGGCTCTCCTGGACTACCAACTCTCCACTCTCTCTACTCCTCCCACAGTATGTACTGAACTCAGACGTGTTGTTTCAAAATGACACATTTGGTTTTAAGGTTTGGGGACTTAAATTTCAAAGTCACAAAAATTCAAAGGTTTTTTACAAATTTGCCTCTGTTTTCTAGACACAAAAGCACTTTTAAAAATCTTTTTGTTCCACAGTATCAAGATAAATCGGACCCGCCACACAGGCTGACAATGCCAAAAAAGGTACTCAGTCGTGTTACAGCAAACAAAAACCTGTTAACTGTGGTTATGTGATACATCCTGTTTCTTCAAGTGTGACTGTTCACCAACACACTAATTTACATAACCATAAAAGCCTTTTGGACATATCAATGGCTACAGTAGCAATTTTAAAGAGCCCAGAGTTTACATAATAGCTATTTAACTATCTCCATTCCCCTACATTATCAATAAAGATGTCATCTGCCTACTTTCAAGTCCTCACCTTGGAGAGTATCCTGCATACACAATACAAACTGAAGAAGGCATTCCCCAATCAGTAACATGATTTCAGGAGAAAATAAAGCTATTTATCTAAATTACCTAACCATTTATAGGATTTCTGACTTGGCCTCAAAATAAAATTAAGGTTAAGTAAGCAACTCAATGGTAAAATACGTGTTTAGCATACACAAGGCCCTAGGTTCATTCTCCAATACTAAAAGTAAATAAGTAAGCCAAAAACCTATAAAAATGGAAAGAAAAAGAAATCTGCTCTAACTTCCACTTACTTTGTTTAAAATGGAATCTTTCACTACTCAGTTGCTTTCTGCTGGAACACACTCACCAAGACCAGTCTTGCTTAATGTTTTCTTTCTCCAAAAATAAACAGAAGCAAAATCAGCATCCAAATTTGAAATTAGGATTTTTTTTTTTTTTGAGACAGGGTCTCCCTTTAGTCCCGGCTGGCCTGGAGTTCACTATGTAGACCAGACTGGCCTTGAACTCACAGAAATCCACCTGCCTCTGCCTCCCAAATGCTGGGATCAAAGGCATGCACCACCACGCCCAGCTGAAATTAGGATCTTAAACTGCTATTTAATTTTAAAATATTTTCTTGAACTACAACAAAGATAGCTAATATTTATAACACTTTTAACTTTTTTTTAACAACAATCCATTCATCAATGATGTAATACTATTAGTCACAAACACTTTGTTATATCAACAACCTTGACCTTGGACCTAGGAGCCCACTACCACTAGTCTCTTCATTTCCACTTCTCACCCATTCTCCCCCTCCATCCCCTTTATCCCACTTAAAAAAACTCACCAACAGTGGGAAATAACAAGACATTCTGATTCTGATTTGTTCTCACACAGTCCTCACAGCCACATACAAGTCTCTACCAACTGAAAAAGTGACCTGTCCAAGTGCAAGTTGTCTGATGGATTAGACATCAGCTTTTTGAGGTTGTGTGTAATATGTACAGCTTTTTGTGCTTCATGTATACAGCTTAAAGTGTTTCAAAATAGGTGCAAACTCTGATCCCAAACCACCATCGCGCCCAGTGCCATCGCCTCCATGATATTCCTCCTCCCCCTTTCATTTTCATTTTCCTTTTGTGCTAAAAACACTTAAAACAAGTTCTAACATCCTGAGATTTTTGGAGTTTGTTGTTTTTGGTTGGTGGGTAGTGCTGGGAATTGGACCCAGGGCCATATGCAGGTGGTCAAGCACTCCACGTCTGAGCTACTCCCAGCTTTTTAGAGAATTTGTTAGTATTCTCTACTGCTAATCACAGGCTCTGTATTATACAGTAGCTCTTCACATCTCACTTTGCATAACTGAGCCCTGCACTCTGAGACACTGCTTGTTTTCAGTCTTTGCACATCTCCTTGTTAGGAACTCTAGCATCCAATCCACATCCACATCAACAATCTCTGGCTGCTACCAGAGTCTGTCTTAATGACTGGTCTGCATTGGACAAATGACCCTGGATTGATGGGGGCCTAGCTCTGGTCCAGTCCAGTTATCTTAGAACAATCTCAGTTTATATGTCTGTTGTACTGCCATAATTTTACTCTTAGAAGTCTGAAGTTCAGTTCTCTTACAGTTTAGATTTGTCTACCAGTAAATTGGAAACTATGAAATTAGAAGTCTGGTCATCAGCCTGTGATCTCATCAGAAGGAAAGAACTTTGAAAAGGAGGGGTCCCCTAGAGCAAAGTTAAGTAACTTGAATCATGCCCTTGAATGAGCTATTTGGGGTCCTAGCCCCCTCCTCTGTTTCCCAGCCACCCTGAGTTAAACAAGCTCATAGGTCTCAAAACCCTACAATGATATGCTGTCACCACAGGCCTAAAGCAGTAGGGCCAAGGGAGCACAAACTGAAACCTCAGAAACCATGAGCCGCAATACACCTTTCTTCATTAAAAGTTGAATGTGGGGACTAAAGGGAGAGCTTGGCAGGTAAGAGCACTTGTGCAAGGATGAGGACCAGAGTTCCAAGCCCTGGCACCCCTTAAAAACCCAGGTGTGCCACACACACCCCTAACCCCAGTGGGAGGAGTGGCCTGGGGTTGGGCCTAAAGGCATGGGTACAGACAACTCCAGGGCTTGCTGGCCACCAGTGTAGCTGAGGATCAATTAGAGGGAGATTCTACTTTAACAGGGTAAGGCAGAGAGTGACAGAGTAGGACCCAATGTCCTCCTCTGCCCTTTGCTTAGGCACATGCACACACACACACACCACATATACACTACAAACAAGTACACAAAAAGTTGACTTTTCTTAGATATTTTGATCAGTGATAGAAAGCTGATTAACACAGAGTCTCCCCCCAATGCAGAGACTTTCAACCTCAGCACCAGTGACATTTTCGACTGGATGGTTTGTTGCAAGCACTATTGTGCTGGATAGCTTTAGTGTTAACTTGACACACCTGGGTTGAGGGAGCCTCAATTGGGAAATTTGCTCCATTGGATTGGCCTGTGGCCACATCTGTGGTGTATTGTCTTGATTGTTGAGCAGTGACAGTATAAGAAGGCAGGCTGGGCATGAGCCAGAGAGCAAGCCAGGAGCAAGCCAGTGGACAGCATTCCTCCATGGCCTGTGCTTCAGCTCCTGCCTCCAGGTTCCTGCCCTGAGTTCTTACCTTGGGCTCCCTGAGTGATCAACTGTGACCCAGGAGATGTAAGCTGAATAAACCCTTTCCTCCCCAAGTTGGTGTTGGTCTGAGTGTTTTGTCACAGCAATGGAAGACAAACTAGGACAACTATCTTCCACCTTGTCCACCTTGTCAGACATTCATCAGGACAGGCTGAAGCATCACTATATTCACTTCATCAGATCCACTAGATGCAGTAGCACTGTGCAGTTGTGCCAACTAAGTATCTCCAAAGGGTCAAACATTGTCTGAAAAATCCACTGGTCTACGGAAAACATCATGATCCTATGGAATTGCCAGAGCAATAAGGAAGATGAGAGTTCAAACCCAATCTGCCATGGAAAGATACCCATGTGGAGAGATTCAGGAAAAGAAACCCAGTAGCATCATCTGACCCTGCAATTTAGGGGCATACAAAGCAAGTCCTCCCTTCAGTCTTTACTCGTTTATGGCAAACCCCTCCTAAGCTTCATCTGTTTTAAATGAGGTATCTCTTAACAAAGGGAAGGAACAAAAGGAAATTTTATTGTTAGAAATATGGACTGTTGGCATGCCACAATGACATATGCCCATAGCCCCTCTTGCTGAGGCAGAAACTGACTTCAAAATGGTCTGTACCACAAAGTGAACAGGGCCAGGTGTGGTGGTACACGGCTGTAATCCCAGCACTTGGGAGGCAGAGGCAGGTGGATCTCTGTGAGTTCAAAGCCAGCCTGGTCTACATAGTGAGCTCCAGGACATCTGGGACTAAAGGGAGACCCTGTCTCAAAAAGTCCACCAGCCTGATCTACAGGGCTAGTTCCAGGCCAGCTGGGGCTACAGGGAGACCCTGTCTCAAAAAAAAAAAAAAAAAAAAACCACATGACTGAAACAAGACTTTCTTGGTATCTTAGGACATTTCACTCCTATTTTTTCTCCCCTCCCCCACTGCCTCCTCCCTACTTAAGGTCTCTCCATCCCACCCAGTTCAAATTATGAGGGACTGAGCTGGAGAGATGGCCTAGCAGTTAAGTGTGCCGACTGCTCTTGCAGAGGACCTGGGTTCGATCCCCAGCACCCACATGGCGGCTGAGAGCCATCTTTAACTCCAGTTCTAGGGGAATCCGACACCCTCTTCTGACCTCCTCAGCATTGCATGACACAGGTGCACAGACCTGTATGCAGACAGTACATTCATACACATAAAGAATAAATAAAAATTTTTTAAAAATTATGAGGGACCAAAACCCTTAAAAGTTCTATGATTATTCAGAAAAAGAATGCAGGAGAAAAGGCCAGGCATGGTGGCTCACACCTTTATACCCTGCACGTACAAGGCAGAGGTAGGTAGATCTCTGTGAGAGCGAGGCCAACCTGGTTTATATAGCAAGTTCCAGCTCATCTGTGGCTACAGGGAAACCCTGTCTCAAAAAATGGAGGAGGAGGAGGAAGAGGAGGAGGAGGAGGAAGAGGAGGAGGAGCAGGAGGAAGATGAGGAGGAGCAGGAGGAAGAGGAGGATGAGGAGGAAGAGGAAGAAGAGGAAAGGAGGAGAAGGAGGAAGAGGAAGAGGAGGAGGATGTAGTTGTCCTCCACCACCACCAAAGACCCTATCTTACTAATGAGAAACCACCTGAACTCTACAGAATGACCCAGGCACTCATTCATATTAACATACTTTTCCATCCCCCACCCTATCTGATCTGGTCCCCTCTTCTCCCACTTCTCACGCTTCCTTCTACAGTGTTATGGTTTGAATGTAAAATGGCCCCCACAGGGTCATGTGTAGGAACTCTAGCTGGTGGCGCTGAGAAGGCTGTGGAACCTTTAGAAGGTAGAGCTTTGCTAGAAGTCATCACTTGGGGCAGGCCTTGCGGCTCTACAGCCCAGCCACACTTCCCACGTACTCTGCACTTCCTGAGTGTGTGTGCAATGTGACCAGCCATCTCCTGCTCCTGCCGCACCAGGCCTTCCCGCCTGCTGTCCTATCTTCCCAACTATGAAGGGCTGTGTTCTGGAAATGAATGCCCAAACAAGCCCTTTCTTTCTTAAGCTGCTTTTGTCCCAGCAATGAGAAAGTAACTAAAGCACCCAACTTCCACTCAGTCCTTAAAAAGCTGTGGTCCTGAGTTTGCCCTGAAACCTGCTCCTTTTTCACTCCGCATCCTCCCTTTGCAGAGTCTACATTATCATTTCCTGTCTCTAAGAAGACGCTCCAGAGTTAGTTCTGTTCCTTGTTCCTGAAACACACACCCATAAAACAAACTGTGCCGAACACATCACACAAAACTAAAACCCATCTTCTTTCCCACCAAGCCTGTTCGTCTAGCAGAACCTCACTCACCTCCCAGAGCCAGCTGAGGCTTCACCTCACCTTGACCCTCACACCCAGGAACAAGTAACTGAGGCCTCACCTCACCTGGACCCCCACACCCAGTCACTAAATCGCCTCTCCTCTCACCACTATTCTCTGGCCCAGCAGACCTCCAGCAGGAGAATTCAGTCCTCCAACTCCGTCTGTAGGAGGAACCTTTCCAATATGCACTGCTGACGAAGTTCCAACTTCCCTCTGCCCTTAGGGATGGACTGTTCACCTGCTTCGTAGGCTGTCATAGCCTTATCCCCCCTGCGTCACCACTGCTGCCCACCACCAGGCAAGCTCCGCTGGCCTCCCAGCCACACTTGCCCTCCACTCGCAGAATCCCTCTTCCCTGCTTGGCACAGAAACCCCCAGCCCTCCAGTCGGTCTCCTGAGTTACTATAGGAGGAGCAGCCCTATTCAAAATGCATGGGGCCAAAAGTGTCCCAGGATTTGGGGATATTTACATATATATGAGATATCCTGAGGTTGGAAAGCAAGTCTAAACAACAAATTCATTTGCTACATATAATACCTTATCCACATAGACAGAAGGCAGGAGGTTTTTTGCTTGTTTGTTTGGGGTTTTTTTGAGGGGGAGGTTGGTATTTTTGAGACAGGGTCTCCCTTTAATACCAATGCCTGGAGCTCACTATTTAGACCTGGCTGACTCACAGAGATCCGCCTGCCTCTGTCCCCCAAGTGCTGGGAATAAAGGCGTGCGTCACCATGCCCAGCAACAGAATACAGTTTTATATAGTATTTTCAATAATTTTGTACATGAAACAAAGTTCCATGGTGTACAATTTTCAGTTTCTCAAGTAAATATATTAACATATCAATGACACTGTCACTCCCAGGCACTTTTGGTTTTGTCCCCGAAGTTTTCAAAACAAAGTCTCTTTTTTCTTTTTCTGCCTCTTTTGACAAATGAGAGATATTCGAGAGGGGGGATTATAATCTGATAAGACAAAACCAAAAGCTACTAGAGTTATACAAAGGCCTTAGTACATGTCCTTTACCTGTATATGGGATTTCTAGATCTCAATACACTATCACAGATGGTTTCTGCGTTTAATCAAAAAGAGGCTTATATTCTGCTCTAGACTTCAAAAATATTGTTAGCTTAAAAGAAAAAAACAACTAAGTGTCCAAACACCACTCCTGCTGTCTACTAGAAAAGCTATACTGTCCTAACCAAAGGGCATTAGGAGAGAGGGGTTTGTGTTTGTTTTTGTAAGAGGGTCTCATTACATAGCCCCAGCTGTCCTAGAACTTGCTGTATAGACCAAGCTGACCTAGAATTTACAGAAATTAAGGCCAGCCTGGTCTACATAGTGAGTTCCAGGCCAACTTGAGCTACAGGGAGACCCTATCTCAATAATAATAATAATAATAATAATAATAATTAAATTTTTCTTTAAAAAAAATTTAACTCAGAACAGTTGTGGTGGTGCATGCCTTTAATCCTAGCACTTGGGAGGTAGAGGCAGGCAAATCTCTGTGTGATCAAGGCCAGGCTAGTCTACATAACAAACTCCAAGCTAGCTGGGGCTACAGGGAGACCCTGTCTTGAAAAACCCAAATAAGCCGGGCATGGTGGCACACGCCTTTAATCCCAGCACTGGGGAAGCAGAGGCAGGCAGATCTCTGTGAGTTCAAGGCCAGCCTGGTCTACAGAGCGAGCTCCAGGCCAGCTGGGACTAAAAGGGAGACCTTGTCTCAAAAATACCAAAAAAAAAAAAAAAGAAAAGAAAGAAAAACCCAAATAAAGCAAATTAAAAAGAGAGCATTAGAGATGTCTCAGTGGATAAAGGCACCTGTCCCAAGGTCTGAGGACCTGAGTTCAGTCCCTGAGACCTATACACTGGAACAAAAGAACCAACTCCCACCAACTGTCCTCTATCCCAACCCCTCCCACACACAATCAATCAATAAAAATTATAAAATAAATCACCTGAAGACACAGAGTAATTTTTACTAATGAAGAAATCTTAGGCACTAAAGACTTAGCTAACTTGCCTAAGATCACCTAAGGAGTAAGTAAGTGATGATGCCAACTTCACAGTCTGAGTAAAAAGCACTTGATTGTTTAGAAACCATTAAACATCCTGCATTCAGGCCCGAGGTGACACTGTTCTAGCAAATCGAGTTCCTCCAGCCACATACCTCAGCACCACTTGCTTCAAGAGAGCACTGCCTCAGCACCCAAGGGCAGCGGTGCCCGGGGGTGAGCGAGTCAACAAGTGGGGAGAAATCACACTCACCAATGAAATATTAAGTGGCACCTGATTAATCTCTTCCTCAGAAAACACAGGGTAGAAATTCAAGTTGGACCAGGGAGCCCAGCCTAGCCAAGTAGAGAGGCAGTTGTTGACATGACTGTGATTCCCATCCAGCTCATGGTCTGAAAAGACGCCTGCCTTCAGAATGTAAGGACCAGGAGCTTCTCCGGCTGCATATATTGGTTTAAAGAGAACGGTATCAATGCAGAAAGAAGCAGTGCTCCAGCCCATCTAGGAAGTTTGTTCCCATATTAGGAAAACCTAGTATAGGAGGCCAGGGTCGGTCAGCAGTGAAGGCACACAGCTCCTCGCCTTCTTCCTCAGCCACTTGACAAGTTTAGTGACCTAGACTCAGGTCAAACCAGGATTCATGTCTTCAAAAGAGAAAAGAATCTCAGGACTGCTCAGTTTATAAAGCAGAGCTGGAGTTTACTGACAATACTTTAATACAGGCCTAAGCAGGTCAAGAGAAAGGCGCTTGGGTTAAGAAAGGAAGAACTACCTCAGAACATGGATGTTGGCTTCTCCGACATGATGGTAGGTGCAGGCTCCTCCAGGGAGAGGAACCAGTGGTCTTAGACATCTACAGCATGCTGACTGATGGCTTTCATAAAGTCACACTCGAAAGGTTGCTAGGGAACTTCTTTCCCCTTTTCTCTCCTTCTGTCTGGCAAGTGAGATTATAAAGTGGCCCTAGACATGCCCTGGAGGAAGTTACAATCTGATAAGGTAAAACCAGAAGTCACTAGGGTTATGCAAGGGGTTTAGTACATATCCTTTACCTATAAATGGGGTTTCCGGTGAGATTCCTACAAAATTGCAGATTCACAGCTGGTAAGGGTGGAAGGCCTTACGCCGAGGGCTGGAATTTTTGCTCCCCTGCACACAGGGCCTTCAGCTGGATTTCTGGGTGAGAGGCTCCTTTCCTTCTCAGGTCTCCAAACTTCCTCTCTTTCTCTCCTGCGGCTTTGTGCTTACCACAGGACACCAAACGTCCTGCCCAAACTTATGCTCACCAGCTCATGCTTCCCAAGATTCTTCATGCACACGGTGGGTGTTTACAAACGTAAGCATCACTTCCCTTTACAGTCTAACACAGAAAGTCCAACTTCAATGAGATAACAAGGCCTCAAAGATTTTGTTGTTGATTCAGACTAGTCATTATGTACCTGGCTTTTTCTGAGGATGAACACTGAGCTGAAAACACAAACCATTAAAAACTAATTTCAGGCCAGGCATGGTGGCACATGCCTTTAATCCTAGCACTCGGGAGGCAGAGGCAGGTGGATCTTTGTAAGTTCAAGGCCAGCCTGGTCTACAGAGTGAGTTCTAGAACAGCTGGGACTACAGGGAGACCCTGTCTCAAAAAGACCAAAAAAAAAAAAAATAGGGGGCCTGGCGTGGGGGTGCACGCCTTTAATCCTAGCACTC